>VZSC01019236.1:67266-96501 GCA_013398225.1 Steatornis caripensis | reverse complement strand
GGGGGGGGGGGGGGGGGGGGGGGGGGGGGGGGGGGGGGGGGGGGGGGGGGGGGGGGGGGGGGGGCGGTTCTGCCCCTTGAGAGAGGCATTGTTCAAAGCTGTGTGAGGAATCCAGCTTTTCCAGTTAAAGCTGTCTGTCTTTGGGTTCACTCCAAACCGTTTGACAGCTAGCCTGAGACTTAGACTGCTTTGAATGATTTTACCGCTTCCAGAGATGACCCCTTTGCCTTCAACGTGAAAAGGCCTATCAAAGTCTTTCAAAATATTAGATGCTCTTAGAATCACCTGTATACATTTCCCTCTACCTAATGACATGCGCTATACAGGCTTAAGCTTGAGTGAGGAAATCACAACTTGCTATGTATTAGTGAAAACAAGAATCAGAAGCAGGGGTGGATGCTGTCAGCAGAGGTGACAGTGGTTTGCTGGTGTGGCAGACAACTGGGGATATGCTTTGCTACAGATACATATAGATATATATATTACTATAGAATCCTCACATTTTTGTTTATACTCTCTTGCGGTCCTTCTTTCCCTCTTAGGAACCTGCCTTCCTGGTCAGGTTAGTTCAAGGTTCAAAACCGTGCTAGCCCATTCCTGCTGGGCAGCTACCGAAGAGCCAAGGGGAACAGTGCAGCAGTACGTGCTTGGGGAGAATGATGAAGGTTGCCGCCTCCCAGGCAGGCGAGAGGAAAGGAAGCCTTCCGCCATGTGTAGTTCTCAGCCATACTCAGAGTAATCAGTATCAACCAAGGGACAGCTCCATCCCCCAGTTCACCTTTATAATTTGTATCTGTTGTTTTAGTTACATATATACTTCTTCTCCCAAATCTATAATACTTAACTATTAATATGTCTAATTCTTGAGTCTAGTTTGATTAACAAATCTAATTTCTGTCAGTGATGTTGTGTCATTATCTCTGCTAACCTTGTGCTTAACAACTTAGTAACAAACCTAACGAGTAGTTAAATATTTTGAATTAATGGACGTATTGTCTTTGATTTTGTTTTCCTTTTTCTCAAATTTCTTGCATTCCTTCAAATGCAGTGAAGTAGATAATTGTTACCTCTTAGCACACCTACAGTTTCTTATCTCACGCAAAATTTGCAGGCTTAAATTTTCTGTGCTCACGTTTCTGCAGAAACAGAAATCCATATAAAGGCAAAAGAAAGCGAGCAACTTGGCAAGAGCAGATGCGCTAAATTTGGAAAGTATTCCTAGCAGGGACGCAGCTCCTGCAGTCAAAACTGTCCTTTTACTAATAAGCATATTCTGAGTCCTTCATGGAGTATATTTTGTGTCAGTAATATGAGTTTCTTTGAAAGAACTGTAGCAACGTAATTGTACTTGCATCCGAAGTAGAGACTCCAATTCCTCATGTCAGGGTTCATCTAGGTATGCAAACAAAACCTTGTGATGTAAACATGGCTTGAGGCCAAGAATATAGGCAAGGCAGACTGCAGAAACATCAGGACTGTGTTCATGAGATAACTAACTACGATGTTACCCTAAAATTTGTGCTGGCTCTTCATTGGACAGCTCCAGCACTAGCTGAGTTTGGGGCAACAGAAGCTTGTGACTAGTTGAAGCAACGTGCCGTACTGAATACTTATGTAGATCAGGGTTCCTCAGATGGTGGTATTCTCTTTGTATGGAGACCACCAGTGCATTTTACCAGCGATTTCTGTGATCGCTTTCTCATTTTTGGTGTTCTCCTGATCCCTGAGAAAAATGCTGCAGTACTGAGGAGAAGAGGCCATGCATAACGCAAAGGTGTGTTGATACAGCGACTTCAGACAGGACTTCACTTCTGAATAAATCTTAGCAAAATTAATCCGTGGGCCTGTGTAAAAGTGATCTTTAGTAGCCTGGTTTAAATGAAATGCCAACCACTTAAAATGCCTCCACGAAGAAACTAGTGGATTCAGTTGGTTACAGAGTTAGGGTGAATAGCGCGGTAAGTTTGTTTTGCTGGTCCCTGTTAGGTACGTCAGAATGATCTGTAGGGGAGAGACAAGCCGTAGCACTGAGTAGTCGTCTAGAGTAATGAAATAAGCAGAATTTAATAAATGGAAAAAAGTTCTTCTGCTATTAGATAGAACTGACAGTTATTGGAATCATATAGTAAAGCTATTCAGTTGGAAAAAAATCAAAAATAGTCTACTTTGCCTCCAGCATTGGTTGCATTGGATTGAAATGGTTCCTCAGAAAATTGTAAAATATATTAATGTGTAGAAATGACCACACAGCAACTGTTTTTCTTGGCATGCTGTTTATAGCCCAAGAAAAAATAAAATAATGAGTTTGGTGAGCTAAGGGACATCTGTATTTTAAATATTGCTGTTCCTGTGATTTTTTTTTTCCATTTGCCATGTTCCTTTGTTGCTTAGGAGAAACTAGAAATGAATACTAATTAGAGGCACAATGAATAGTTGATGTATACTACTCTTTTTTGTTTTTTAAGCCAGTTTGATGTTTTTGTCTTCCAGATACACTTTCTTACAATGGCTTATGTTGTTCAATATGACTAAATGAATAAATATTTTTTAACAGTACCTGGCATAACACCAGGTTAAAACAGGTTAAAATATACTGTCATAATGGGCCTTATAAGCCTTTTTCCTTTTATTATAAGATATTTTGTCCCCTGAAAGATACACACTTGGATAGGAGCAATCAGCTTGACAAACGCAGGATGGGGAAGAGCAACCTAGATGCCTTTTCAGCCTTGCTTTTAGCTCTGTGGGGGTTTTTTTCCCTTCTTTTAGTAAGAAAAGCCTGAAACACTGTAGCGTCTATCACAGGTTTTTGTTGCCGTACTTTATTTTTGCAATTGGAAAATTCAGAATCCGTAGAGTTGTAATTAAAATTTTGGGAGGCAACGAAAAGGAGGGCAACAATTTTCACCGACAGTGTCATAGCTAAATTTTGTGCTAAAGTTTCCATTACAAAACCTTTTTTAGAGTTTTATTCAGCCATGAAAATGTTATGAGACGAAACTCTTTTTTACATGCTCTCAGCCTAGGAGTATTTAAAAAAGATCTGTTTAGCACCATTGCATGGTCTTTTTTTTCACCAAAGCAACGATAATAATCAGAAGCTTTAGTGTAGTATGTACTCAGTCATCTCACAAAATCGCTGTTTTTAAAGAGGTTTAATATTCTGTGAAATAGTGTTCTGCTTGGAAAATTTGAATTTATAGAATTATCAATTTTTACATATTCCCATGGACAAGTGGATTTTTTTGTACACACTGACTGCTGTATGAGACATCTAGTATGACAGAGTGGGAAGGAAGCTGCTGTGCTTTCTGCTGGGTATACGGAAATGCAAAAATGGACCGATGATCTTCTCGATCTCTTTAATCTGAACATGGTTAGTAAAATACAGGAATAGTGGTACAAGTTGAAAATGGCCTAAAAATGGTTTGAGCATTTGGGCCTTTCAATTTCGGTAGTTACGAACAAGAGCTTATTACACTGCTTTTCTTGCTCTGATTTGTGATATTTGCATTAAGCAAGATCCACAGCTCATGTTCTGGTGGCTTCACTCTGCCTTCTTTGGGAATAAAGGGAGAAAAGGTAATGAATGAATGAGGACAGCCTCCCTTCAGGTGAAGGATGATCAATGCCTCTGCCCACGCCAGCGTACAGAACTGTGAAAGACAGGGGAGGAGTGGGCATTTTTTGGACTATGCTGTGTCCAGGAACCACTTCCTTCACGCTTGCTGTAGCCGGCTTGCTTATTTCCTTGTAATTTAGAATTGAATTCATGATGTCTTTACAGCTGAATATCTCGAAATGATCCCTGCTAACCTATAAGGCAAGGTTTCTCCTTAGGGATTGACAGGTGGGGAGGTTTGAATGTTAATTTTATTTATTACTGTATGCTTACTCTAAAGTTGGTAATAATACGTCATATGTGACCTTAAATTATGTGCGAGTGCTCAATGTGAATGAGTGTTTTTTGCAGTAAAAACATTAATAGCAGAAATTTTCAAGTGAGCTAGCTTTATGAGGTCAAAAAATTCTTGACCTTGTCAGACTTTCCTTGGTAAAGCTATTGTTCAAGTAAAATAGCTTTTCAAATAAACACAAGTTGTCATAGTTTTCTTTCATTTTTCAGTTTTTAATATGAAGTAATATGCATTGACCAATATTTTAATTAATGATCAGAAATTGGATTTGAAATAAAAAAGTGAACGATTACCTGAAGCAGGAGTATTGCTTGTTTTTAAACTATGAGGCTGGAAAATTTGAATTTTTTCTTTAAAAAAATAGAACGAAATAGTGTTGTCGACTTAGAAAAAGTAATTTAAAATTGCTGTCTCACATTTCTCAACCATACAAATGGTGTTGGGAACTTCTAATGTTAACTCAGCTTCTTAAACTGATTTCTTAAGATGTATTTCTATAAAGTATTGAGATTGCAGTTTTAGAGACTTGAAATTCCATGATGTCTTTACATATTTTTATATGTCCCATAGTACAAAGTGTAATATTAAAAGATAAAATTAATATTGAATTTAAAGATGAATTTTAAATCTAGTGCATTAAAATCTGAAGGTACCTCTTCCGCATGTGTAGTGGTTCTTTTGTTTAAAAGCAAGATTTTTGCTTTTAAACAGAAATTTTTTGTTACAGCAAAATAAGACTACCTGCCTAAATTGAGCTACCTTTTTTAACCTGAAGACGTAACTTTAGGATGAACCTAAAGTAATCGTTAGAGGAAGCAAGCGGTCTGAGATGATAGATGCAGTTGTGTCTTGTACAATGGAGTTTCACTCACGTTCATGGAACGTGACCTTTACAACGCAGGAAAATGCAAAAGATCAGTGAAGTTTGCAAGACAAATTCTCAGAATTTTGATTAGCTTGCGAAACCAATTGCATTTACTGCATCTGTCACGAAAGTCCATTTTTAAATAGTCCACAGAAATACTAATGCGTACGTTTAAATTTAGTCCTGTAGATTTTTTTAAATCAAAGACCATATCTAGTACTTTCTGTCATAGCAGACCATACCGGGCAACTCATGAATGTTTTAAGCTGCTATGTGCAGTGTATAATCTATTATTGTGACAAAAATAATGCAATTCTACTGTTGAAATCGAGTACGGGAAAGGTAAATGAATGGACCTACTGATAAGATAAACTGACAAATACAGTAGGAAATGTTACAATTAAAGCAGACCTCTTAAGGATTATTCAGAAGCTCGTAATATAGTGTTATCCTATAATGCGTACAATGTATGCTACAAAAACCTAACAATACTCCCAGGAAGAAAGTCATAATCTTGAGTGACAATTTAGGAAAGCTTTTAAGATCTGGAGTGCTTTGGACTGGGACTTCAAAATTTTCCAGTTACTGATATTTCGTATTGCAATTTTTGTGTATTTCCTTTTCTTAGACAGAAAGTTACGTTTCAATAAGACTGTTGGACTAAATTTTTAAAATTATGAAGTGGCATTTGGTGTTAACACGAAGACCTGAATAAGCGTAGTCTGATTTTCTCTTGCTTATATGAATAGAAGTTTTGATTCTCATGATATTGGAAAACCAAGTAACTTCACTTCAGTGTCTGTAGGCATACATCGTTTCCGATGTATAAGTTCTCAAGAACTTTAGTAGAGGCAGGTGATGCTGTGGGGAAATCTGAGCACAAAGCAACCTTGCTTTGTCCGCTGTGGATCACATTTATTACAGCACCTGATGATGAAGCCGCACTGTTTGGTGGGATCAAATAGTCTTTTTTCTTTGTTACTACACGCTGGATTACTGTCACACTCCCCAGTGAGACTGAGGGCTTGTGTTAGACTACTGCATTTTGAAAAGTCTAATCCGTGAATTGCCCGTCCTTGCAGGACAACAGCACTGAGCCAAAGCAAAATGTTCTAAGTGACTTATAAAACAAGCAGGAGCAGCCTTATGTGGAACTGTTGTTCAAACGCTAAACCAGACATAGTGACAATATAGAATGCAGCACAGAATCAACTCTTCCTTGGGACAAACTTGCAAGCTTTTTCTTTCATTGAGCAGGGGGGGGTTTTGGGTAGCTATTGCTGATGCTCTGTTGTAGTGGGGTAGCATACTTTTCACCTAAACACATGCTCCTCAGTCATTTGTCAACTATGTCACTGCTAATTCCGCCACGATGCCGTGATTTGTTGGCATGTGCAACTTTGATGGAGTTGTCATTCCTCTGGGCGCAATTGCTTATCATCTTGTGTATCTTCAGATCACCGTCCTGTAATTTCAAATGTAACCTTGTCTTTGTGGAAGTAAGATACTGCTTTTCTCAGGTACTGGTAAACTTACCATGCACTATTCCTTTTCTGGATCTGTCAATTGTACACTTCATGGTATTCCTGAATCCTTACCAGAGCACAGAAATTCTTCATATTCCTCTGCTTCTTTGGACGCATTCTGTTAAATAAATAAAAGTGTAGATAAGGACGAATTGCTGAAAAGTTTTTGGCCGCTTGTTTTATTGAACTATGGGGATTACTTGTTAGTCCAATAGGAACATTATTTCTCCCAGTTATGTTTAAATAATCAAATAATATCTGCTTTAGATAATTAAGTCAAATAGTACCCAAGTGCTTAGGATCAGAACAGTTCTAACAATCTGTTCAACTTTTCTACTTGTATCATAAAATCTCACTTTCTCTAGGAACTGTTGTCAGGAGTGAAATTTGTACAAGATCGCTTCACTCGGGACCCTTACCTTTAAAGGGCACATGGAGGTCCAAAAGAAGAAGTGATTCTTGTGATTCTTCAAAATATAAAATACGTAAAGCATAAGGGATGAAGTACCCATCTTCTTCCTGCAAAACTTTATATGCACTCTTCCTAGGTAAAAAGGAGCCTTTAAGAACAAAAATGGATGTAGCTATTCTAAATGGCACAGGCATTTGTTTCTGTTAAATTCTCTTCTGTATAATGGCATTTTCCTGTCAACAGCCGAGCTCATATTTTTATGAATTCATGCACTCATCGTATTATTGCTTAGAAAACCATTGCCTCATAGTTTATCCACTTTTAAATTAAAATCTAAGTACAGAATAAGGAAAGAAGAAAAAAATTAAAGTGAGTTTATACTCTGAACCCAATGGAATGAAAAAAAACACTGCCGTTTCTAAGTTAAGAAATACAAACTGTCACGAAAATACAAATCAATTTTACTGATTTGAGGAAGTACAGGACATTCAAAACATCCTTTATTTCTGCCTAAAATTAGCACTATGTTGCCAATTTTTTATGAAAAGTAACCTTTGGTCACTTCTGTATTTAACTCCAGCGATGAAGAGTAAGTCTTTGAGAATTTGTGAGAAGTTATAGAAAAAATATCATTTAACATGCTTCTTCAATAGTAGTAAATCCTGCGCGGTTTGTCTCTTCTGTCTGTGAGCACTGAAAGCTGGCTTTCTCCTGTGAAACTGTCTTTCACTAACTGTCATCGCTACAACTCTTAATTTTAAAATTGATAAATATTATATACATATTTGCCAACATAGTGCACCCGTATAGATACATGGAGATATATTTATGTGTATTGTGTTGGTATATCTTTTCACTTTAGGCCAAGGAGCATACTGAATTTATATAGGTGACTATAAGAAAACCATTAGTTTGTCACTTGTATGTCATATTATCACCTAAGACTGAGTGTCCTAATGATGATATTTAAGGGAAATAAATTCAACTGGACACATACAAGGGGCAATGGGCACAACCTGGAGCACGGGCAGTTCCCCCCGAACGTGAAGAAGAACTTCTTTGCTGCGAGGGTGCCGGAGCCCTGGCCCAGGCTGCCCAGGGAGGCTGCGGAGTCTCCTTCTGCGGAGAGATCCAAACCCGCCTGGACGCGTCCCTGTGCCCCCTGCTCTGGGGGCACCTGCTTTAGCAGGGGGGTTGGACTGGGGGATCTCCAGAGGGCCCTGCGAGCCCGTACCGTTCTGTGATTCTATGATTCTGTGTCGGCTCCAAGCCGTCATCTCAGTGCTTGGCCTTCCTGCTAACTCTCAGATTTGCTGTAAACCCAAAACAACCTCTGCATAGGTGTTAATCTAATTACATCACAAATAGCCAATTACAGTGTAATGAAACACAGCTCAGCCCTGTGTTCACAATGCAGTATTCAAAATCCTAAAATCAGCCCCCACAGCCAGAATGATAGGGGAAATTCATTGCACTAAAGAGCTTATAACCTAGATAACGGTAACCTTTAAAATAATTAGGAGTGTAAAACCTGGAGTCCCCAGATCAGCTCTTTCTCTTCATTCATATCCTTGTATTTTCAAAGGGAGTTGACAACAGTGGCGGCTACCTTGTATAATTAATAGAGAGTATATTCTTGAGTATTTTGTTTAATTGATAGTCAAGTCTTAAAATAGGAAGAGTGAGTTACTTGTAAAACAACGTTTTCTTCCTAACTTTATCATTTGCTGATTTGTGAGGTATTCCCTTTTGAATCTTAATAGTGGTTCCAAAGTAGGGGGTTTGAACATACAGCATACATTGGGATATTTTTAATTTCTGTTTGAAATGGACATGAAATTAATGTGTAGTCTCATTATAAGAGAATGGAAAGTTTAATGTTACCTCAAATGGAAAACAGCCTTGGAACTAACTAGTATATCTTGATTTGTGATTTCCTTTCTTCATGTTTTTTTTTAATTTCTGTTATTTTCTCTGTGTTATTGTTAGGTTTATTGAGAGCTTTATAATTTCGTTTTTCGCTTAGCTGATAGAGGTGTTACATCTCATCTCCTTGTTTTCTCTTAGACATTTCATTGCAGTTTCTTTTCTAAATACCTTCCCTTTTTCTTTCAGTTGTCGTCTTTCTTACTGACATCAGTGTTATTCTTCTCTTCGATAATGTTGATCTACTATTTATCCCTGTTTTCCCCCTTTTATGTTCCCTGGTGGCTTTGGTTCTCGTTGTCTGCTCAACTGCTTTTGATTGCTTTCTTTTTATTATTCAACATCCTCCTGCATCGACAGTGTCTTCCTGCTTGTTCTGAACTCCGTAACTATTCACAATATTAAATAATGAGCTTTTGCAGGTGTAGGTTCCTTTGAGATGCTAAGTTCTCTTCAGGAATCTGGTATATTCCCGGAATGTATTTTCTATATTTATTACAGACAATGATTTGGTATTCGTGAGGGCCAGATAATTTCTTTTTGCCTGATATTGATGAATTGAGAATTCAGTGAAAAAAATTTTGTAATCATCTTACTGTACTCAGTACTGTGCATTGCCCTTGGGGTTTTCTGTACGCCAATCTTCAATGTGATGAAAACTGGTACAACAGAGCAGACCCATTGTGTCTTGTAGGAATTGAAACACTGCAATCCTGTAGAGGAAAGTTCAGATTCTTGTTCATACTTTATCAGTTACAGAATAGTGGGAAATCAAACTGTCCCTTTGTCATCATATGTGTGTTAATGTTATGCATATGCCATCTTTGTTAGAAAAAATGAGCGTAATATTTCTAACTGAAAGTAATTAGAGTTAATTGCTAATTGTTGTAGAGTCATGTTATTGTCTTTCCTACCCCAGGGCTAATTTTAAAATCTTGATTTTTATATGCCAAAACTTTTTTTTCTATATTCAAGCATAGAAGTCTGGCTTGGTAGTTTAGTGTTCATCTTATTTATTTTTTAACACATTATGTGTAATATACTCGCTGAGATGCAGTCTTCCCTGGTGAATACCTTCACAAATAACGTATTGTTTCTCCATTTGCTTATGCCAATAAACAATTTGGGGTTTTTTTGTAGAGGGGAAAATCGCTGTCAGTTTTCTGTATCTTTCCCTCAGAAACCCTCTTCGTGCTGATTAAGTCCTTGAGATTTAAAAATGTGATCTATTTATTTGTAATAAACAAGTCATGTTCTGTGTCAACCAGCCTCTTTCTTTGCTAGTCCTTGTCAGAATCTGTGGATTGTGCCCATAAGTCAGGAAGAATTTAGGCTGATGAAAACCCCTGATACTGTAATACTTGTTTAGCTCTTAAAGAAAGAAAAAATATCAATCACTTCTATATTGGGTAGATTCTGTACTTACCTCTGTTAGTATAATTGAAAATAGAAAAAGGTGAAGCTACAGGCATTTATTTTTAGGGGAGGAAAAAAGCTACGTAAAACTATATTAGCTGCTATGCAAATCTGAAAGTTTCTTCAGAATAGTGAAGCAGTGCTCATTTCCAGAAATCACAGCAAATGCTGTGGAGATAGGTAATGCATAGATTTTCCTGACTGACCAGAAGTCTGTTTGTTGGTCATCAAACTTCAAGGAACAGTTGCAAGGTTATCAGTTCCTTATCTTTGGTGCTGTTTTTTCCTCACTGTGAGGAGTGTCGTTATGTCTCTCTGCCATCCCTCTGCTCTACAGTGACCCCATGATGATGATGTTCCAAATTGAGGATGATACTCTGAGAAATTATTAGCCAGAGTTCATTCATGTAGCCCTTTGAACATATGGATCTTTATTTGCATGAGGATAACTCTTGCGGCTGGTCTCAGTAGTGGGCAGGTGTCCGCAGCCTGTAAATAGCAATGACAGTGCTTAATAAGCCATAACCGTCGAAGCAAGAAGACCTTATTTAATAAAGACAGTGGATCCGTTGATCGGTTCGTAGAGACTCAGATGCGTATGATTGTACTTGGTTTATATTTTAACTAGATTTTTTTTTCTTGGTTTTTGTTTCCATTTGGGTTTTTCCTGTGACACTACAATAATTTTTAGTTTAATCTTTGAAATGCCAGCTGCTTTGTATTTTCAGAATTAAGAATGACAAATTGCGTACTGTACAAAACTTTAGGATTCTTGTTTTCACGGCATATGTGAAAGATACGTTTTAGAAGTATGTCTCTCCTTGAAATAAAACCGATTATAAATATACTCCTCCCTTCAACCACACCAACATTAAAATGTACCATAAGCTATTTATATGATCACTTGCTTACTGCCTTTAACGCAGGTGCAATAATTTAAAATGTTTTCTGCATATACTTCTTTCCACTTAAATAAGCCTGAATGTAAATTAGCAGTCCACACTTGAAATTCTTTAGCATGATGGTCTATTCTGCCCGTAGATAATTAAATACCACTCTCTGCCATCACAGCAGCTGATACGTAGTTCACTCAGCTCCAGAGAACAGCAGTACATAGAGCAGCTATAGTAAGAGACCAAAAGGGGAGACCGAGAGAAAGAAATGTGAAGAATACAGCGAGGCAGAATAAGAAGGCAGGTCTAGGACATTTGCAGTACCCTGGCAGCCTTTAGTAGGTACCTGGTGTGAACTACACCATTTTCACCTGAAAATGCGGCTGTAGGTTCGTATGTTCTGGTGTATATTTTGGCCTAAAGTAATGTGACTCAGTATAGTGTTCAGAAATAGCTGTTGGATGTGTACGCTGCTTTGTGTGTCCTAGTATTTTGCATTTGTTTGTGTATGTGTGTGTGTGTGTGTTCAGAAGTACATCTCAGTCTTAGTTTGCGACGGGAGTCCTGTACAAGCAAAAATAGTTTGCTGTTTCTAAAGACCATCTCAAATTTGCCTGTGAAATCTTTTGATTATTACTATTATTGTCTAGCAATCTGGATTTGATTGCTCTTTGGTTTTCCTACTTCAGAGACTGAAATGATGCATACCTTTACTGAAATGTTTTTATTAAAATCAGTGAGGCTTTTAACATGAGTAAAACGTAGTTGTATGATTAAATGTTTAGAAGGTAGGTGAAATATTTTAATGAATAAAATACCTCAGAGCTTGTTTTGCAAGGCAGGGAGTTGGACTCGATGATCCTTATAAGTCACTTCCAACTTGAGATACCCTATGATTCTATAATTCTGTGATTCCCTGAAAGTGGAGTTCTTTCCTAAATGCGTTGGCTAGAATCATGCAGAGTCTTTAGGTTTGTTGTTAGGTATTAGCTTTTAAAAAGTGGTTCAAAAATTTGTCTTCTGAGAGTGAAATTGGAAAGAAAACAGACTTTGTACTGATCGGAAAACCACTGAGAAAGAATAAAAATTCAAAGCAAAAGAACTTTATGCTTAAAACTACCCCGAGAGGGAAGCTGGCAGGACTCCGTCCTTACCCCACCTTATTGTGTGTTTTATTTAGTGATCATTTAAAGTAAAATACAGTTTAAAAATTGCTAGCAGAGGAACCAAACCATAATGTCCTCATTCACAGATGAGTGCTCAACCTACTAATACAAAAGAATCATAAATCTACTTACTTGTCTACTGTCACTTTTACTACTGAATCTATTAAGAGAAAGATTGACGGTGTCACTTCTGCAGAATAGCCTGAAGACACTCCCTGGTCTTCTCCTTGGAGATCTGTGTTTTTCTATGCTTGGATGTGTGCATGAATTAAAACAAGAAGTATTATTTATTTTATAGAACAGATGTGTGGAAAAGCTTTTACCTTTTCTTCTTACAATTCTTTCCTATCCTGACCATGTGTTTCTGAAAAAGATTTGAGGAATTCAAGCAATATTTTTGGCAATTAAAGAATTTTAAAGCAATTCATTGTGACAGGTTGATAGAACCTGACTGATGTTGAGCACTGATTTATTTGTCCATGTCAAGATTTAAAGGTTGCCAAGAATACCTGGAAGTAGAATTTTAGGTGCTGGAACACGTTTAAGGCACATATCTGAAGTAAGCAGTTCAGGTACCTCTAAGGATTAAGTGGCGGCTGAACAAGGGCTTGCAAAGTGGTTTTGGATTTAAGAGTTTACATTCCTTTTTAAATCCCTTTTTAAGTGCTGAAATCCCATTTTTGCATTTAGCAGAGTATCAAGATAAGGGCTTCTGTATTGCCTAGTTCTTATGTTTATCCATTAACTGTAAAAGCAGTAAAGCATAATGACTGCATCCCATTCTACTGTTTTGGATGATTTGTCCTTGAGCTAGAAACATTTAGTTTCTTGTTCTGCTAGGAAAAATAATTTCCTTCATTTTTATGGCCCTTTTATTTTTTTCTACCAAATTGTATTCAATTTGTGGAAACAGAATTCTTGATAATACAGAAATTTATGTTCAGTATGTGTTTATGACTTAAAATCCAGAGAAGGGTCTTTTAATTTTGACTTCTGCTGATTATTTTTGATTTGGTGCAACTCTTAGGAAACACTAAAGTTAATCAGGATTACGTACTGGCAGCACTGAATTTGGTAGGATTCCACTGGTAATCCTAAAGCATAANTGTTCAGTATGTGTTTATGACTTAAAATCCAGAGAAGGGTCTTTTAATTTTGACTTCTGCTGATTATTTTTGATTTGGTGCAACTCTTAGGAAACACTAAAGTTAATCAGGATTACGTACTGGCAGCACTGAATTTGGTAGGATTACACTGGTAATCCTAAAGCATAAACTGCCTGTTAAGAGGTACAGTATAACGTGCAAATTCTCAGCTGAGGTGGCTGTATCAGTCTAGCAACAGCAGCACAGAGCGTTCGTGTTGCCCTGACCAGTTTATTGTCGGCACCTGAAGTAAATAATTGAAAATGTGCTTTCCATTAAAGCTTTTCTACAGTGTGCTTCATTCTCACTGATAGTACCTAGCACAGACTAACGTGAATTTCTTTAAAAACGCAGTTTAAAAATGCATCTGTGTGTGTGTGTGTGGTGTTCAGTTCTGTGTCTCTTCTGTGGAATTCTCACGCCTCTGTGAGTCTTGTGGCTCAACAGTGGCATTTTCACTACAGTTACCGCATAAACGGCTACGGAAATTAGAAGCAATTAAAATACCCTTTCTTCCTCTTCTGCTTTCTGCACTCTCAAAATGATCTCCTCAAGTCATTTTGATTTGAAGCATTTAATTTTATTCTTTTTGTTGGTATTTGTTGTTTCACTTTATATGTTTTTAATTCTTACTCCTATTATGCTATTTTTTTAGGGAACAAAAAGATTACAAGAAAACCTTATTTCTTGAAGGCAATTTTTTTACACCATTTTTTGGGTTTCTTTCCTTCTTTTTTGTTTTTCTTTTTTTTTTTTTTTTTTTTTTTTTTTTTTTTTTTTTTGGCCACTGGGTGTTGTTCACAGTCTCGGTGACACATGCAATTACTGTAACTGACAAAACAAATGCTGCCCTGAGAGCAAGGAGAAAGCATGTTTGCTGTTGCTGCTGCTGAAAAGTAATTACATAGCTAAATCAGCGGAAATGAAAACTACAATGCAAAGAATTCTGAAAAATAATAGGACATTAACTGCAGTTCTATTCGGAACAGTAATTATGTGGAATTGCCAGCTTTTGACTCAGAAAGGTGCTCCAGACTGTGATTGCGGTTTGATTTATAGCAGTGTGAATCAGGAGTGACTGTGATGTTGGAGTCAGTGGCATTACAGGAATGTAAACCAAATGTAACTTGTGTACACGCTTTGGATTATTCCCAGTGTTACCATTAGTCAAACAAGAGCATGAGTCGCACCAATGAGAACAAGATTCTTCTCTGCAGCTGCGGCTTACGCAGTGTAATCAGCAGCACTGACCGTTGACTGCCATGGCTGCAGTTTCTACAAATGCATCACAATGCTGAAGGTGAGAAAAAAATGCTTCCAAATTTTAGCTGTTAACCAGAGTATGACCAGAAGAATAAAGCTGCAAAATTGAAGACATCAGAAAACTATAATTTTGAAAGAAAACTACGTTAGATGCGAAGGAAAAAATTAAAGCGTTAAAGAATGTGTTTGAAATGGCAGCTATTTGCAGCTTACGGGCTTTTAAGCTTTAAGGGCTTACAATGAGAGTCACGCACAGGAAATTGTAAGGGGACAATAACTTAAATATTATCCACATGAGTGCTTATACCAGGCTTTGTAGCATCACCTGCACAGGAGGAATAGAGGATAAAAGTAACAAATGCACACACATAGCAGGTACATGGAAAAAATAATTATCCAAAAGTTAGGGGACTTTTTTTTTTTCTTTTTTTATAATTACTGGGTTTTTGTCTGTAACTCCTGTAGCTAAAACCACCTGAAACGGTGTTTCTTTCTCACCCTGATCGTTGTTAACGTTTCTCATCTTGACAGACATTTCCAACTTGTGCTGGTTGATGTGTACACCTTAACTGTGGTAATGTACAAGAAATTCCAACTTGACTTACGCTAAGCGATTTTGGGCTGTCGCTGAATTTAGATGTCTATGCCCCTTTTCAAGTCTTGAAACTAAAATGTCTTGTTTATGGCAGTGATGGGCATTTGAGCTTTCTGCTCCATTATTTTTTCAATTGAAGAAGCTTCTGTTGGTTCATCTGTGTGGGTTGGTTCATCTTCTGAATGGTGGCAACTGCCAATATGTTTAGCTACTACCATTGATTTCGAAATATTACCATGCTCAATTTCATTTGGCATTGGGCTTTTACAATATTTTTGTAATGTAAATAATAGCCTAGAATATTTGCTTTTTAAATTTCATGTTACCTTTGGAAGTTTACAGTATTTTACAGCTGTTTTAATGGAGGTTTTGACAGTTTTCCTTAACATGCTTGTGAATTGACCTGGTGAGTGACTTGAAAACAGTTAGGATTTTCTTTGTGATAATTCTAATGGCTCCAAAACAAATGGACACAAGTTATGAATTAGAAATTTATTTGAACTGCAGGTCCTGTAAACTCTTCCTGCATATGAAAATGAAGCCAAATTCTGCACTTGCTGTAGCTTTTTCAGAAATCTGGAAAATCCTGCGCTTCTACTTTAAAGTCCACACCACCTAAAATCACTGTGAATTTGTCCTAAAGATCTGTAGCTCATCTGCCCAGTAGGAAGTAACCTTTTTTGCACAATCCTCAAGACAGAGCTTCTCTCGACAGGCCTCATGAATGCAGTAAGGAAAGAAGCAGCCTGAAAAAGAAAATACTGCTTAACATGCTGTTTAAACAAAAAAAAAAAGCTTTAAGGTGGAAATCATAGCTAAAAATCCTAGTCTGTCAGCTAGCATTGTTCTGATTTGCTAAACCTATAAATTCTTAATCTGGAACAATATCAATTTGCCAAACAAACTTTCTTCCTGCCTCTCCTTCTCTAAGATTGTGACTATTGTGAAATTTTGGGGGGAATTTATCCAGGTTAAAAACTGGCCCATTTTGAGAACACTTCTGCAAACTCTCTCTTACTGTCCTTTAATTTTGTAGAGCGGAATCTGTTTCTTTCTAATGTGCTATAATGCTTCCTGTTTTTCCAAATGATGCATTAAGGTTTTTGGATTTGTTTATATTTTGATCTTTGCCAAAGAACTAAGTGTTTAGTTTCTGTACGAAGTAACTGGGATTATGGCCTCTTCACAAGAATGCAATAAAGAATGTCTTTGTCAAGAAGCAATTTCCACTTTTCCATCCTCTTTGCAAGTGGATCAAGAGAAATTTATATTGCAATGAGAAGAAACGCCTGGAGCTTTCCACATGACCTGCACCAAACTCAAGCTGATTTGGGGTTTGTAAAAGAGGATGTGAAACCGGAAACGGAATTGTAAACATTAAGCACCGTTAGCAACTAACTTCTTCATATGTAAACACGTAACTGAATTTTTATTTATTGCAGCAGCAGTGTTAGTTGAGTTCTTCACCCGACGCTTTGATTGGGGGTTGATGCAAGCTGGTACGTGAAAGGTAGAAATACTGTAATAAACCATTTATTCAGAGATACAGCTTACAAAGCTGTCACTTTTTGCACAAGTCTAATAGAAGACAACTGAAGCAGTTTTTCACAGTGTTTAGGTTTCCAATCTGTAGCAGCTCTCTCTGTTTAGTAGGCAGGTAGTTAGTTAACCGGCTTCTGATGTGTCTGGCCAGGAAACTTGCATCGGTAACAGTGGATGCACCTGCACCGTTCATCAGTGCGTCCAGCTGCATCAGTGGAGGAAGCAGGACCACTGGGCAGCAATTCAGTCTCTCTGTGCTTTACAGAAGAACTTCTGTCGGAGAGTATCCCTGCAGCCCTGCTCTTGCTGTGTGGGTATTGTCGTTTTGTTTGCCATACAGTAACAGAGGGTTTTTGAGTATGTGTTTACTGGTTAGAGGCTTTCTGTTAGGGTGTAGATGCTTGTGATTTTAAAAAAAAAAAAATTGTGCTAGTTGCAATTAAGATATTGGGAAGACAATTTTGGAATCAGAATGTGATTTTGATGTGAGTTCTATATCTGCAAGCTATTAAACAGAAAATCAAATAGCATCACACATTATTTGTAATTAATGGTTTTGGCAAAGTTGACAAGAGAAGGTAGAAGTGAGTAACGCACTCCTTGTGTACAAGTGTTGAATCTTTGATGAGGTGCAGTATTACAGAAAACAGCACTGCGTTTTGAGATGGGTTAGACTGTTCTGTTTTGTTGTGAAATGGATCCCTGTACTTACCTAAATTTTGAAGCATATTTTAAACGTGAGTTACTTTTTATTTGTTGATGTTATTCAGTTTTTTCAATTTTTCCTTCTGAATTTCCCTCACGTTGTGTTTACATGAGAGAGAATATTCAAGCAGCCGTGTTCTAAAAATCATTTAATTTTCTACTCTGGGGGATGCTGTTGCCTGTACTGTTCGGGTACTTTCAAGATTACGGAAACAAAGACAAAAATTTTCCATGCTTTCATCCTTCGGTTTCTCTGCAGGAATATCTGAAATGTCTGTCAAGCTCTTGATGAAGCTACTGACAAGGGAAGAAAGTACTGGGCTCCGCAGACTCTTCACACAGGTTTTTTGTTTGTTTGTTTGTTTTCTTAAATTTGTTAAATGTTTAATTTCATTTTAAAAACTGTTTAAATTGAGCGGGATGATAAACAGTCATCCTAGTAACAAATGCCCTTTGGATAGAAGGCAGCTGAGATCTCAGTTTTTACTTCTTCTAAGACAACCGCTGGCTGGTTTTCTAGGAAAATGAAATCTGATCTCAGAGCAGCCAGTTTCATCATTGTTAGAATGACAGGTATGCCATAGAATACAGTCTATTACATTTGAGATCTTGAAGCTAAAAGTCAATTTTTTTTTTCTTTGATATATTTAAAGCACACAATGTGTGCAACTCTTAGAGCGTAGGGAAGGTAGATGTCCGGATCGAGCTAAAGCCAAAATGTTGCTGTCTCTAGACCTCACAAAAACCTCAACTTCAACCTGAATTTATGTTTAGCTGAGTGACTACTGCTTCCATGTTGCTCATCTTGTGGAATCTCAGTATTGTTTTTGCCAATGATGGTGACATTGATAACGATGGTGAGATACTGATTTTGTCTTATCAGTCAGCCAGCTCTACCAGCCTCCCTGAATGTACGGTCGGGGGGATGAAGTTTTTTCAATGTGTTAATCCCTTTGGAAAATGATGTTGTGCTCCCATCTAGGTGTACGATGTCAGGAAACTTGAAAATACTTTGAAGTATTGGAATTTATGGAAGATGTATACATTCAAACTAACTAGAAAAATCTACCATTCGATCAAGCAACAATAGCTATACATGCTTTTTAGGACTTGTACCATAGTACCATTCTAATGATCATGATAACATAATGAAAATAATTTTGCTGATGTTCTAGAATCAATATTTTTGGGTAGTTCATTACTTCACATCTCTGGTATCATTATCTGTTTCGTTATATACCTTCAGAAAAAAATGCAGAGGACAAAATGAAGGAAAAAGCTGAATAAATGTTGATTACGCTGCTTAGTTTTAAGTGCCCTCAGTAACTGTACATTCTGTGATGCAATAATATTACATTTTAGGCAAAAGTTGTATGTTAGAAGCAGTTCCAGGCTGTTAGTTTAATAGTTCTCAGATAAGTGCATTGGTCTCCGGTACTGTCACGTATAGATTTTTTTTCTTCTAGAAATTACTTTTTAAGTAAACAACATTCAACGTAACACGGATGTTGATCGGTCTTGAGTGCCAAATACTGATACGTATGAAAAGCATTCTCTACATCAGTGCCGGATAGACAAAGTTTGATTGTCTTTGCTTTTTTTCTGATAAGTACATTGAAGGCAGATGTGCTCTGCTAGGGGCAGTCATGATGATTAGGCTAATATAATGGCAAATAATTTTTTGCTAGTCTTGCAGACTTGTGTTGTGATCTCTGACAGTCGTACAGGCCTAGTGAAACAGTGTCACGTTACTTGTGAATGAACTGATGCTAAACTTGTCCTGATCTGAAGGTTGGCCTTTTCATGCTTAAGATGTCTTCTGACTGATGCCTAAGTGACTGAAAACATCTGTGTTGCTCAGTTGAGTATCCAAGTAGCCCAGAAACAGAATGCATTGGAATGCGTTAGAATGCATTGGAACGATACTAGCTTGGCATGAAATTACTACATGTGCAACTGTGTATATATATACACACACACACACACACATACTGTATCCAGGCCAATAACAAGTGACTCTCACCTGTGCAATATGGTTTTACTTTCTTTGGGTAGCTCTTTTACTATGTGGGATAGAAACCTGCTTTCAGAATTGATGCAAGAGTGAACAGAATCAGCTATATGCTGTTTTAAGTCAGAGGGACTTTAAGCCATACACCCCTGCTGGCATTTCGGATTTTTATCCCTCGAACTAAGTTTATGCTAGGGAGTCTTAAAATCTCAGTGTGCTTGGTTTTTGCTCTGATAGTATCTGGCAGCAACTAGGTGCATACGTGTTAGCTTCAGAGGAAGTTTCTTGGATTTATTAATACCTTGTTTTCTGCCAGATAAGACCAAAACTGTTGATGATTTTCTATTACTGGTTTTTAAGGGGGGAACTTCTTTTTGTGATTAAAATACTTTCTCATTTGATTCAGTTGCTTTATTTTTCCTTTTTGAAATTAGTGTGATGGCATTATTTTTGAAGTATTTTAAAAATGTTATATCAAGTTTGTTTTTATGAATTTCAATGTTTAACAGATTTATTTGGTAGAGCAAAGTCGTATTTTACTGTCTCTTTTGTGATAGGTTTCTGTTCATTTAGCCTAAACACATTTTCTTTAAACAGAAACAATCAATTTTGTACACTACACTTAATGCCCAGTCCTAGGTTATCGTGTCCTTGGTACAGATAGTATAGATCTTGGAGTGGCTCATTTCTATAGGGCATTCCAATGTCATGTAATTTAAGATTCTTTTGATTAACCTATTGATTTGTGAGGATAAAGAGTAAACTATTTTTCTTTTTATTGTCTTTTTCCTTGAGCTTGCTTTCTCTTCACAAGTAAAAGAAGAAATAGAATTTTCTAGTGTAGTTTTTTCAGTACCTTTTAACAGTTGAATGGTTTTTTGCTCATTAGCATCAGTAGTTAATTTAAAAAAATCTTTAGGGAATAGTGAATTAGTCGATCCTTAAAAAAGATGGCCAAAGAATTAACTGGAAATGGTTTTCATACATATTGATAATATGGAAGTATTAGGCTATATAATATATATTTAATAATCTGTTGCCAAAAAAATATAGGCTTTTCCCTCCTCAGAAAGAAAAAAAAATGTTACAGGCTTCGGGGGTTTTTTAACATATTAATGGAAAGCCTCTGATGAAAGGAACCGTTATTTTTATTTGAAGAGATAGGTATTTTTTAATTTTTTTAGCTTTTACGAAACAGAATTTTTTGTTAAACTATTTCAGTATCCAAAATAGAAATGCCAACACTTTTTGTTTTAATTTCTTACGAGTAAAAAGTTCATTTTTCAGAATTGAAATTTTAAAATGCTGTCTAAAACATATTTTATTCCTTAATTTAAAATCTCTGCTCTGGTCCGTTATCTGTCTCACGCTGTCATTTAAAAAATGCTTTATTTTTCATCAGGAATATTTTTATGTGGAATAGTCCAGTCAGCACTGTGCTACAGATCTTCCTCTAAAAATTTCTGTGAAAAAATATGTTTTTGAGTCATGTTCTGCAACTGTGCAAAGTGGGGATTTAGCTGGTTTGCAGTTTTCCAGAAGTGGAGTTGCCCTATTTTTGAACATTAGTTTGTTGGCTGTTGTTAACATCTGCAGTGCTTCTAGGTCATGCTGTTTGTCTATAAATAGGAAGGAGTTTGTTAGTTGTAAAGTAAAGAAGCTCCTAAATTCCTTAGCTTAAAGAATCGTAAAAGGTTATGTGTGCTAATAGGGTTTTACCTTGGTTTACTGTATGTCTGTGTTGACTAGGAAGGGACTAGTAGATAAATTAATGTTTAGAACCAAGGAGGGATGGACTGCCGTGCTTGCTGTTGAAATGCCTGGACAGGAAGTTTGTTTAACTAAAATACGAGACTGTCACAGAAGTAGTTGGAGTCTTAGTTCAAAATCTCGGCTCGGGTTCCTATGAGGTCTGCTGTATTAAAATTCAGTTTTTATGATCCAGACTGAATCTATGTAGATCTATGATGAGAGCTCTGTTTTAAACACCGTCTTCGTGGTCTCTGGAAATTGTAACTCTGCTGTAGAGTAGATAAATTGCATCAATTTAACAATTATATGAATCTTTGAGCTAGGCAACATTTTACTGTTAATTGCTTGATCTGAAGACTGTTTGCAGGTTATTTTCCCCATACAGAAATTGTAATTCAGAATACATTCCATCCAGAATACAGTTATAGTAGAGTATATATCCAGAATGATTAGGGAAAAGCAGAATTGATATTTCTCAAAGTTCACATTTACCAAATTTTGCCCAATTATCAACATAGAGCGATTCAACTACCTGTAACCATATATAACCATGGCATAAATGAATACAGAAATCAGAGTAACAGAAATGAAATTAAAAGGATTGTTCGAGTTTGTTTGTTGGGGTTTTTTAAAGTAGAAGAGAAGCATTAATTAGTTTGTCTAAGGGAGAGGCTAGCAGGTGTAGGAATGGGCAGCAGTCATTTGTCAACATAAGAAAGCCATAATGGTAGCATCAAGAAGAAAATTACGCTAATACAAAAGTCATGCCTCGTGGTACCATTATTACTTGCCTGTGTTACATGAATGATAATGAGAATTACATCACTTCTTGAATTTCTAAATTGCTTTCCAACCTGATCGTTTATACGTTACATTCTGCTCCACAGTTGGCCGGTTTTCATCACTTCGCAAAGAGTTTAGATGGTGACATTGTACATGCTTTGTCTTAATTATGCATGCAGATGTTGTTTCATGTTTCCATAAAACTCATGAACCTTTTTCCTGAGGCTAGTCCCCATTTGTTCAGCATAGAGGGGCTAGGAATTTCTGGTACAGAAGGGCCAGACCACCTTTCTACTTACATGGAAAACTACCTTTCCCAGTCATACTGTTTCTGTGCTTTGGTTTTCATCATATGTCAGCCTAGCAGTGGATCTAGGCTTCACCTTCTTGTTTATATGTTGGGGTTTTTTCTTGGTAGAACTTGTAAATTTTTTTGTTGTTGTTTTTAGAAAATGCACGTTCAGCTGCAGTTTAACTTTGAAACAGGTCTAACATGACTTTAAGTTACTCTACCAAATATCAATTTTCTTTTATTTGGATCACAGCAGAAGTAGTGATAAGAGATATGTTTCAGAAACATCGATTTCACAGCCTTGTAATTGCAAAGAAGCACACAAATTATTTTATTTGGTCTAGACCCTAGTACGTAAATCCTACACAGCAGTTTCTCTAAATTGTATCACACAAGATCGCAAATGCTTTTGAAGATGAGTTGAACAACAATAACCTTTTGAAAACTGACAGAGCCTGAAGTGTTAATCTGTTTACTTTACTATAGGTATATATAAACCCTCGGATTTGTTCTACAACCAGGGAATTCCAAATAGTCTATTTTACTAAAATTCGGTTAAATTTTCTTTAAAAATATTTTTTCATTTTAATTAGTCTCTTTCTTAACACTTACAATACGTACACAAGTGGCATAATCTCAGTGAGGCAATTCTAATGATTCACTGTAAATTTGGAGTAGTTGGTGTTCATTTCTGTCCTATCATATGGTGCTCCTGGTAATTGCAGAATGAGAGTTTTGAGGTGGCTTGCTTTTTCTTCTCAGGAACAGATACCAATAATTTTTTTTTCCCCCCTCCAAGCTCTTTTTCTGGCATGGTAAACGTAGTGCGCATTGTTCTTCTCTCATCCAAGCCGATTCTGGGATGGTAACTGCCACCGAGTTGTTCCATTTTCATCGTTCCACATGAGTACAAAATACTTTTTTTCATTGTTTGTACTGACTCCAAAGTATAACATAAATTCAAATTGAATCATTGTCAGTTTTCTGGATTACTGGGGCTGTGTCTTTGAGATCCTTGATCTTCCTCTTCTGTTGCTTCAGAATTTGGCCACCTGTCCGTTTCCTTTTTGATCTTCTGGAATTATCTCTCTGACAGTCTTTCCTCATCCATCAATCTAATGACATTGAAAGAAAAGCCTAGTCTCCTAGTGAAAGTGGACATGAACTCAGGAGTAGCTACTGTACAGCTGGAATGAGAAGTCTTGGGTTCTTTAAAACTACACAGCTAAAACAGCATTTTATATAACAAATACGTTTAGTCCAGTTTACTGAGTCTCAAGTTCAATGTGTGCTAGTGAGGCAGAACCACTTCAGCTACTAAAAATCATAAATTATAATGGCAGGCCTGTCAAGAACATTTACTGGTTTTGCTCAGCTTCTGGAGAACTCACAAGGGAAAGTACAGAAAGCCCAGACTATTTGCCGAGAAAGAAAGGGGTGATGTAAAGAAGAGAAGTCTTCTGGTCTGCTGGGAATTAAAGCTACTTGAATAAGTTATATTTACCCATCTAAAATTTATACGATAGTGAAAAATTATTAATGACCTATCATCTCTTAGTAATTTTTTTGCACCGTACAAGGAAGATTAAAGTTAGGTTCCAGTGCTTCCTTTCCCTTTGTGCCATTTATAAATTAAATGATGTGTCATTTAAGAGGCGTGGAAAGCTCTCTTCTGGCGAGCACGATCTGTTCTTCGCGGATTCTGACAAAACATATATTTTAATCAAAAACCTTTCACATTGCATCTAATCAGTCGGATAGTTCCAAATGAGTAGTTCGCCCTAAACATGTTTAGCGTATGCAAAACCCGTCTCAAAACACAGAAAGTATTTACTAAACCAGAAGTAATAAAGAGGTCTTGATACAGCCGAGAAATGATACAAAAGAATAAAGAGGTGACAAGGTAGATTCTTTCCCCGTGTGAATTGGCACAGGTCTGTTTCTAGTCTAAAAGTTTGATTGTAGTGTGTCTCGTTATCTGAGCTTGTGGAAAAACATTAGTTCGAAACACAGTGATTTGGTGATATATGCTACAGTGGACAGATACACTCGGTTGCAATGAAAAAAGCATCTTGATTTTGAATCTACTTTTGCTTATGTTTTTCGAAGCATAACATATTCGTGCTAGAACGTGCTGCAGATCGTGTGGTAATAATATCTTTGTGCAGTTTCTATCCTGATGCACAAATTCAGAGAGAGATATTTTGAGCAATTAGAGTAACTTTGGAACTTCAGATAAAGTAAAGGCTTGTCTCTGCAGAAACTGTACGGAGCCAGCTCCGAGTCTGGTATTCACTGCATGCTCCTTACTACTCCCTGGCAAATATTTTTAGTTTTTACCAGGGGTGCATTCTTGTGCTGCAGCTGTCTACATGAGTGAAATTAGTCAGTGCATTATTAATTCATAGCCTGGCTTGTCATGTACTATCTTGCTATGGACAAGTCCTGACTTTTTTAAACTCTCTTCGGTTTCTGGAGTTTAAGAGGAGAAGTCAAACTGCCGAACTCTATTGGTAAACAGTTTGCAATAAACAGTATTCTTTACCGGCCCGTTTTATTAATTTTTATTGTTCACCTATGTACAGTTTAGCTGCTTCCAATAAAACACCAACATAAAAGATTTCTTCTGCATCGCTCTCATGTTAACTGCAGCCCAAAGCTGCATTTAGAAAAAGTTCCGGGTTTCACCGTAGTGTAGAAACAGCTTTCCTGACATTACAGTGCATGTAAAGAAGAGTTTTGGAAACATGCAACTCTTGAGTTTCATTAAAATTATGAATAGCAAATTTGTGTCAGTACAGATTTATAAATCCACAATATGCTGTTAATTATGCTTTATGGGTCTCTTAGGTATTTCATAATCCTTGCTGTAGCACAATATATTTCTCTTTATTACAATATGTTGCTTAGTAATGCACAAATCTCACTTAAAATGCAGCTGCTTGTGGGTTTTTTTAATGGTTGTCTGTCTTTACTTAAAGGATGGCGTCAGTAGTATGCCTCTGTGCGCTGGGAATGAGGATGATGGTTTCATATCATGCTTGTCAAAGTTCCCATCATTAAAAGGGCGATAGCGCATTTTTTATGTCTTTTCAGACACAGGAATTCATGAATCAAAAACCCCATGTACATCAGGGGGAGGGGGAAGCAGTTTGCGTGATCTAGGGAGCTACCAAAAAAACAAGGAGGGGAGAGGCAGGAGGAGAGAGCAAGATACATTAGTCTTTAATGACCTGCACCTGGATTCAGTCATCCTTTCAGGCCGTGCACTGGGCATTCCAGAACGCAGTTTCACAGCCGGAACAAAATGCTGTGTCTCAGCAAGCCAAAACTGCTAGGGGTGTGAGAAAGGACTGTTTTGGTTTTAGGGTTGAAACGCTCAGGTCATAGTAAGATTTCTATGCAAAAAAGGCTAGTTTCATCAATCACTTCTATTAAAAAACTGTAGCTGCAGCTGAAACCATGGTACTTGTTTTGTTTAAGGGGCCCCACGAACAGGTGAAATCACACGCGGTATCATCCACATAAAAGCTACTTAGCAGGATGACAGGTGGCTTCGTTTTTCCCATGCGAATTAGTCCTTTTTCCTCCCCAAGGACCGTAGTGCACACCGAACTCTTCTCCTCTGAATGTCCTTACTGTAATTAGCACCTGACTTGATATCTTCCGAGAGAAATACTGGGCCGTTTTGAAGCGCATTCACAATTTCTCTCCTCTCTTGCTCTCCGAGATGGATAACCAACTGTTAAAGGGTATCAGGAACTCAACTTGTGGTGATGAGTTTGTAGAATAACGTATGTTTTAAGAACAATGTCCCTGTTTGTTCACCTGCTGTTAAATCACATTTGATGCCTCAAAAAGAGGTCTTGAAGAATGACTCTTCCCAGCTGTTTCTACCAATAATAGGTTTAGATTCTGACTGAGAGAGCTTTATTTTCAGACAGATGCTAGAAATCTGTACGGTAGTTTGTTGCGTAGAATTAAACGTGATTGTGACACAAACACGCTGTCAGCGAAGCCATGGTTTACTTCACTGTGAAAGCTGAATTGCTGCCACTACGGGTGTTTCCGCAGCAGTGTTGGTGTTCAGTGTGACGCTTGCGTAAAGCTCTCAGCTTTTTAAGCAAAGCTTGTAGGCAAAGGGGAAAGAATGTAATAAATGATGGCGGGGTGTGGGAGGAAGGTTGCTGAGTAAGATTTCAGATTAGGCCAGAGAACGTAAAAGGAAAGATCTTCAGTCGCTTTGCTGTTTCCCGGAGTAGTGGTGTCAACGTAGTCTGCCGCATTGCCGTAAGGAGGGTCACCATTCCTTATGCATGCTAATCCGTTCCTGCCTAGTTACAGGTGTACNAGGCCAGAGAACGTAAAAGGAAAGATCTTCAGTCGCTTTGCTGTTTCCCGGAGTAGTGGTGTCAACGTAGTCTGCCGCATTGCCGTAAGGAGGGTCACCATTCCTTATGCATGCTAATCCGTTCCTGCCTAGTTATAGGTGTACAAACTGTTCAGTTCTTAGTGTATGAGAAAAAAATGTGCAAATTTAGCTGTAGATTGTAAGAGAGTTTGAGTGAGAATTGCTATAGACAATGGCATGAGCGATTAGTAACACAAAACTGTAAGCTGTCCGGCTAGAGAGAAGGTGCTTTTGATCTTTACAAAAGAGGAAATGTTTTCTTTGCGTATCGTATCTTAGCTGGCTCAAGTAAAGAGGGTCTTCTGGTGCCTGGATCGCTAGTATGTTAAAAGAGGAACTTTAAATGAAAGGAATGAAACCTTCTGTGCACAAATACTCATAGTTTGAAAAGAATCTGTAACTGTGACTCTATTCAGACCTCACGTATGTGATAAGATCCATGAAGATTTGGGGTATTGCTTTACATTTGTGTAGTGCTTTCTTTACTCGCAGTCAGATTTCAGTCACACTTTAGTTTATTTCTTACTGACTCCAAATCGTTGCGTACAGATTCATTGGTTTTGTCTTGTTACAGAAGCACGATCTTTCTTCCCTTTCCCGCTTCTTTCCCCCTTTCCCCCTTCTTCCCTGTTTCTTCGATCCACATGAAGTTTTTCACCAGGCTATTTGACGCCACCATTAATAGCCTCAGATCCGAGTTTTCTGGGTCCTGTATAGAGTCGTGGAGCATCACAGTGCCTCATCAGCAAATACCCATTTGCGATCTGTTTGCAGAAACACTCTTAGAACTCAGGCCCATGCTGCCCAGGGATCCAGAAAACCTTTCCGTAGGCGTGGGGGGGGTTTCTGCATTCTGCTCTTTGCAAACAGTAAAACCGTATCAATTTTCTAGTCATGGGCGAGAGAGGAAGTTGGTGACAGAGGTAATATCCCATAATAAAAAAGACTCTACTTTTGAAACGGCCCCCAAATTTTCAGGGGTGAAGATTTTGTCCTGTATATGGTAAATTTTTTTTCTAATATTCCATTATTAAAATGGTATTGAAAGTTTGCATAAGCACACTTTTTTCCTTCACAGTTTTTATATTCAGTTGGTGAAAAATTAAGGAATTAAATGAAAATAATTAGATTAAAGCTTGAGGATTTTTTCTCTATTTTGCTTGCAAAATTGAGGAAACTGAGTTCGTTTATCCCAAAGAAGATAATAGCAAGAGGAAACCTTCAGTTTCATAAGTATTTCTGCAAGTTGTCTGTGTCTGACAGTACCCCGTGCTTTTGTGTTCATGGCAGGTAGGACAGGAAATAATAGTCTTAATTGGATAAGGCAAAAAAACCAGCTAGGTTAAAACTGTGAAAAGCTTTCTAATGATATTGAAACACTGGAACAGACAGCAGAGGAGAACAGCAGAGATCTTATTTCTGCAGCTTTTAAAGACACATTTGATTGCTAGTTAGAATGAAATGTCTGAATTCTGTAGGTGGGAAAAACGTTTCCTTGATGATTCTCTGCATGTGAGTATTTTCTGAAAGTGCAGCCGTTTCAAAATAAATTAAAATGGCAAAATGTGGTCTCTTTAAGGCTTTTGGACATGTAATCGCATCTCTTAAACAAAAAATAATTTTAAAAGTTTTAAATCTTAAAATCACTACATTAAGAAAAAGAAAAATCTGGAGGATTTGTGTTGGAGGGCAGTCTGAATATTTGTGAGTGTGTATGTAATGTGTAATCTCTCATAAGATGATGACATTTTAAAGTGTTTGTGAGAGAAATTCACGTAAACATACCTATCCTCAGAAAAAATGAAACAATTATTTGGAACTTACAAGCTGCTGTTGTGCATACTATAGTTTTTATGAAAATGTGTGCTCGCATACAGTATGACAAATTACAATTCTATTTGGGCTAAAATGTTACGTAAAGACAATTATATGCACTGATTGGAATGTGTGTCGGGTGCCGTATTTAATTTCTACCACATTAAAATTATATGTGATCGTGAATAATTAAAATAACCAGTAGAAAAGCATTGGCTTTGAAGATTAAGAAAGTATATTGTCTACAAAAAACTTCTCGTGCTCCGCTTTGAAATTACGTTGTGATGTAAGGAAAACATAAAATGAAATCCACTTTTTCTCCGCTTTAAAATTCAGAGTAGAAATATGCAAAGTACATTTAGATCATGTTTACACAAATTCACTTTGTAGTTCTGTGCAAGCTACAGGCCAAATTGGTGGAACTACATCAAGTTAATTCCTATTAAATGAAAGCTTGTACCTGTTCTCAAAGCCTTTGTGTTTACTCAGTTTCAATTTGTGCAACCCATAATTAATTTTTAAGAATTTCGTTGTAATTACGAACAATATTTTAATTTTTAACTAATTTTTTTGTTAGAAAACAATTGTATCTCTGAAGCTATTTAACTCTCCAAAATCTTGCAATGAAAATCGTTTCTTAAGTGATTTTCCTCCTCCTCCATTGTCATAGTATATGGAAACTACTGTTAATAGTTTGAGGGACAAATCCTGTTCTTTTCCATCCTACGTGAATGTTTTCTTTATCTGTTTGACTTTTGTAAAACAAAAGTCATTATGGACATATTTATGCAGATGTTAAT
>VZSC01019236.1:19500-67030 GCA_013398225.1 Steatornis caripensis | reverse complement strand
AAGTCTGTGAACCAGTGTTAATGCAGTTAATAGACCTAGTGAAAACACAAACAATATATCCACTGAATTTGCATTGTTTCTTCCTCAGTTGCTGGATTTTTTTACTACCTACAAACAAATTTGCTAAAAATGTGCTGCTGATTCTTTTTTTTTTTTTAAAGTGTGCCTAAAAGCTCTTTGAAGGTAAAAAAATCAAATTTATTAAAACAGAGAAAAAAATCTAAGACATTGGAATGACAATTGCTGTCTTACTCTTCATCACAGACCCTCCTGTATTACCTTCTGAACACAGTGGTGAGCTTAAAGCACAGCTGAGGAAAAGAACATGATGAAAGTATGCTGAGATACATTGATTTCACTGTTGGAAAGGCACCTTGAATAGATTGTTAGGTAAATCCTTCTGACAGTCTTCGGTACTTTCTTCGTGTTGCTCTTTTCTTTTTGTGAAGTAATGACCAAAAAGTATCTGGCATAAAGCTGTGTTGTAGGCAGCGAAGACAGCCTGAATTAAGATTATATCACATTTTTTCCACATAATAAGGAAAGATATCACATTTTTATACAATTTGAAGTGTTTGTATTTTGTTCATAAAGTTCTATTTTAAATTAGATATTTACAAAGGTATTGCTATATAAAGCTGCAGCTTTTAATCTTCGCAAGATGTTTGAGTAATAGACTGTAACTGGACATTTCAGCAAGGGAGAACGTGGCAGCTTGTCAGTGGCGTGGCTCATTGGGCCAAAGAAATACAAAGCATTTTGTGGGAAAAGGCCACAGCTAGTGAATTCTTTTTGAAAACAAAACAACAAAACCAAAAAAACCCACCACCAAATATAGAAAGGGAAGTGATCCCCCTTTCTCTGCTCCGAGAAAATCGCCTGGTATCTATTTTGGCTGTGTTCAAGCAGGGCTTTCTAGCGCTTTGCCTTTTAAATTTGAGAGAAACGCCATCTTTGTGTACAAGTTGGCCAAGGTACCTTGCCTGTACCTCGTACTGTGCCCATTATGCTTTTTCTCAAGGAGGTGAAACCTTCTCAAATACATCTTTCTTTTGTTTATTTTTTTATTAACTCTATTCACACCAAAATGCAACTTCTTAAAGATTTCTTTCACAGTTCTGGAAATGAGTCTACCTGCTAATGACATGTAATGAAAGTATTCACAGGATTGCGAATGGTGGATGTTAACCTTATGGTGAATTGCAGTAAATTATCAAAAGACATTAATTATGGGAACAAAGAACTCTTCTGAAGAAAAAAAGAAAAACCCTAGCTTATTCTTGTTTGATTAATGGCTTGGAATGAGCAGTGTCTTTTACAAGAAAGGTGCTTCTTATGCTCTATTTGGCTATTCCCTTGGCTTTTTTGAGAATTAAATACGTCTTCCAGGTTATCTTGCATAGTACCCAAACATACGTACTTGCGAAAGGAATACATACCGTTGGGATGTTTATACAATATACCTTACATTATGGTCAAATTCTTGTTGCCTCTCCGGTACTAGTATTCTGGTGAATGTTGAGTAATCTGACCGGTACAACACTGACATTAATGAATAGCTGTATTCTTAAACACATCTTGAGCCGTAATAAAATCAGAATCCTTTTACTAAATAGTGGATACCTTGTCTGGGGTTTTGGCATGTCTTGCTTGAGCCAAACTTGTTTAGATTACAGATACGGATGATGTAAATTAGTCGTGACGGTCAGTAGAACTAATATAGCAGCTGAGACTTTGCTCTTGTGCTGTGCACTGCACCGTATACAACTTTTTTTGTTTAACGCGCTCACAAGAGCTGAAAAATTACTTCTTAGGAATCATCGTAGTACTCAGCAGCACGTAGCTATTTTTAGTCAGCAATTATGAAGGGGAGACTCGTGGTTTTAGATTTCGTTACCTTTATTTTCATTTGTCCAAGAAACTTAGGATACCTGTCACTCAAACTACCTCAACAAAGTGAAATTTTATCTTGGTAACTTTCTACCTATACAGTGTGTCTTTGATGTTTGAGTCCGGTAGCTTCTTCAAAATGATGTAAAGTATTCTTTCCTTTCGGTCTTAAACAGTCATGTAACGGTGCTGTCATAAGTAATCGTTCTGTTGGCGTGCTAAGTTTCCTTTTATGTTTGTAAAGTCCATGGGAACTCTGCTGCTTGGGAAAAGGGTTACCTGAAGAGTAGCTTATTATGGCAGGTGGCATGAGGGGAGATTCAGCTTCTGGAAGGAAAAAAGTCGGCATTGAACTGCTGAAAGAGCTGTGTAACAGGCTGATACAGGTACAGAGTCTATAGCCCCGCTGATTGACCTTGACATGCTTTTTTGACTTCACATGCAGGAGGTTCAAACAGTGATTTATTTTGCAGCTCTTCATAGCTCAGCCTGTGGGCTGAACAGTATATGTTCTGCTTTGGCATTGTGCGGGAGGATGATTCAGTCTGAAGTGCACGGTTCAAAATCCTCGGTCTGCCTCCGATCCTTCTCTTGCAGTACAGAATCTCCTTACTGCTACTTACCCAGTACCTGGGGAAAGAAAAGGAGGCAGGGATTCCCCAAGAAAAGCATCAGCTTAACTTTGGAATGCGTAAGTATCATCTTTCTTGTGACTGAACTTCGCTTACAGGAAGTCAGAACAGCAGGAGACTGAACTGTTGAAAGTTGCTTCTGATGAATTCTGGAGAACGAAAAGTAAAAGGAACACCACATTCACTTTGTTGCTTCCGCTTCCGTTACGCACTCTCTCACCCGATATTTTTATATTTTCAGAAAAATGTTCAAACTAAAACTGAAATCTTTTACGTTACCCCTCAGGGAAAAGCTATGTGTTTTTAACAAGATTCGATAGTTCTTATAATCTATTATTAATTTCTTTCGGTGATCATAACTTCTCAAGGTAGCTATAAAGAAGTAGTTTCAAACGAGGTTGAAACTAGTTAGATCACACCAGAGGAGACGAGCAAATGGCTGTTAGCCTTTCTTCCTCTTATCCGGAGAGTAACCGTGACTGTCTGTCACCTGGTGAACCAAAATATAATTGTTTCTGTTCAAAAAAGATTTTACTATCTTTCCTTTACAGCATTGTGATGCGGGTTCATTTTTATAATAAAAAGATATTTTTGAATGCTGCTCATCTCTATTTTTGTGAGCTCCAAAATATAAAACATTGTCATATCTTCTATATATTATAGTGCTCTGTATAAAATGCTTCAGATACAGGGGAGACGTATAAGCATATAATTCAGACCTAAATTAATTTCAAAACGTTTCCAGTCTTTCTTTAAAAATTTCTGAAGTATTTACCTAGAAAGATTCAGGGTTTGTTCCAAAGCTGACTGAAGGCTGGTGGGCTGTTTCTCATTGCCGACATGCTTTAGAGGGAGGGAGGAAGGGGGGAAAAATACTTTAATCAGCTTCATTTTCTTTTAATCCAAGGAGAGAGAGCGAATTATAGCGTTTCTGGTAATAATTAATTTCATACCTATTGCTATCTAATCTCACAGTGATTGATTCCAGGCTTTTGAAATTGTTTCCAATAGCAACTTAAGAATATTTGTGTTGTTGGAAAATTTGATTTTTTATTATGTTTTCAATATGAATTAGCTTGCCTTGGTAACTGAGATGATACCGGAGGCTCTCGATAAGAGAATTCACCATCCAAAAAAGAGAAACTTTGCTTCCTCATCCTTTTAAAATTTTGCTTCCAACCTTGAAAATCAAGTCCAAAATATAAAATTTGAAAATTTTAAAATAAAATAAAAATCGAAAATTAAAATTTTTTCGGTTGGAAAGGGACAAGAATTTCACCATTTCTACAGCATAACATGGTGAAGAGCAAGCATTTTACCCTCACTGCACTTACATGTATTTGGAGTTCTTCACAGGATGTCAGTCTTCAAGCACATCCTGGCTTGAATTGGCCTATTCTGTTTTCTGTGCCTAGAATTCAAAGACTCGATGCTTATTATGAAGCGCATAAAACCGTAAAGTATTATGAAATTTTACTGCAGCTACAGTAAATGCTTGTTTCTTTCCTAAAGTAGCGTGTGACAAAATAGTGCAGCATGAATCATAACTGACGCACCAGAGCAGGATCACAATTTATTTATATGGTTTTTCTTTAGGCCTCAGTGAATTTCAAACCTTTTCACTTCATTGCTCGGCCTTACTTACTTACTACTCCACAATATTTACAACAGATGTTCTTTTATTTATCAATAGAGAGAAGGAAAACGCAAGGCCTCTGCAAAAAAAGCATAGATTTTCTTTCCATCCTTCCATGACTATAAACTGTTGCTTTACCCAAAGTGACGCAACTTAGGTTTAATATTTGATGGCATATTTTGTCTCAGATCTTCTCTCACTTACAGTTTATGATGGGAGGTGAATAACTAGTGTGCTTTGCATAAAATCTTGTCACAAAAGTATCCAGTAATAATAACAGTAGTGCCTACTTTTCAGCTTCAAAAGAGATTTGTAAACTATTTCTAAAATATAAATGCTTTATTTTAATGCAGTGATAAACCACCATAAATACTTCAGACACAGGAGAAAAAAAAATGAATTCTATTACTACTTCTCTGATTTTTGAAGTGGAGTTTGCATTTACAAAGAAGTCCCACTACTGATTTCTTCTTAAAAATATATTTTAGTTCTAATTTCTTAATTTACCATTTTTGTATATGAGAACTCTGCGCTGAAAGAGTTTTCATTTTCCTAAATAACAAAGTTTCTGTTTGCTATTGCTATTCTGATTATACCCTCTAGTTCGCAGTAAATAACTTCACAGGTGCTAAGAGGAGTTCCTAGTCTGCTCGGTTTAGATATGGTTAGTCCATTTTCAGCAGATGAGGGATGGTCTTAATTCCAAGCTACTTGCCAGACCATAGTCCACTACATTAGTTGAAGCAGAGGGATATTGAAGAGATACGCTAAAAAGCCTCAGTATTTTTCTGATACTGTGTTGAAGTGAATTAGCAATAACTATATGAATTCAGTAGAGGAATTTTGATGGATCATACCAGCTGAAAACCTGAGGTAATAAGGTTTGAGATGGGTAATAATTAGTACACGCAATAATTTTCCAAGTGCAAGAAGGGTCCTCCTCTTGAGGACACTAAGAACACTTTTTTTTTTTTGAGACATGAGATACTGGTTAGTTAGGGCCTGAGATGATTAAGAGGCAAAGTTAAATCCAGTAAAACAATTTTCGTGTTTTAGCATTGAAGAATGACCTCTGAAAAAGTAACAGCGTGATTCAGTTGTTAGTGTTTAAGAAATCTGGGGTCTGCCTTCTTTGAGTCTTTAAGAAATTGTAAGGTTGAGGGAGTGGTGGGTGGAAGGAGAGACCTGTCTGGGGATTTTTCCCCCTCTGTCCTTTTAAAGGAAATGAGATACAAACTTCATATGAGAAACTCAATGTGTTTCTGCCAGAAATGGAAGACTCTCGCCTTTGCTAAGGCTAAAATTCAGCCTTTGCATCAAGCCCACGCAAGATGTGTACGTTATCTGCCTCAGTTAACTTCCACTTAAACGGTAGTTTAATAATGTGCCTGAGGCATAGTAATTACAACGAGTGTGCATGTCACTGAATGCCGTGCTCCAAGGTGGACAGTGATAACTTGTATTTGTTGTGTTTATAAATAGGAACTCTCGTAGAAATACCACAGCGGTTAAGTTGCTTCTTAGGAGCATGAGTCTGAGATACTTCTTGACCTTACGGGCTGTTCTTGCAAATGCTAGCACCTTGGCACGTTGCCATTTGTTTCAGTGAGATTTGGATGAAGTTTTGGGGAAAAGCTGAACGTCTTTATTACTTTTTTCCTCTCTATTTATGCTTGGCTAAATTAGAAACAATAACATGGCTACTGACCAGAAGATTTCTTGTTCCACGTGCAGTCTGTTTCCAGACAGTGGGAATCTGATCATTCCTAGAAAAAGATACGTTGTCTTATGAATTTGTTCTGAAATGTGAATTGTTACAGTGGCTGATTTCTACCGTGAAAAGGCGGTCTGGTGTATAGCACAAAAAGATTCTTTTGTCTACACGTATTTCATACTATTATGGCAAGCCAGTCCTGCAAGTTTCATAAAGTTTCAGTTCTAACCTTTTTTTTGTATAAGATTTTAATTGCTCATCGGGTGATGAGCCAGACTCAAGTATGCACACTAATCTGTGATTATTTGGTAGAAAACAAACAATTTCTTGTCTTATGACAAGACTAGAAACTCCATCTTCAATTCATCTTCTTTGTGACTGGAGAAAAGCTCAGAAGAGTTTCTGGCATTTTTGTTGTTACGAAAGGCAGTAATGATGTGAAAAAAATTTGATGTCACCAGAACAGTTACCTGATTATGAATGAAGGCTGCGAAAATGAAAAGATTCCAAATCTGTAGGGTAAAAGAAAATGAAGAGGTGATTTTAGTATTTGAGTAACACTGCACAAGTATAACTATTTAAATGCAAAAGGTAATCCTGCCGTGCATCCTTATCTAACCTTCTGCTAAGGACCCATTTGATTAGCTGAACCTGCTGTATCTGGTTATGGAAATAGTTCTCACCTGAACCCCAGTGCCTGCGTGAGCTTGGGAAAAAAGGAAGCTTTGGCTTTTATCAAGGAGGAAAGGAGAAAGAGTATTTTTCTGTCTATCTCTCATGTTCCAGCAAGAGTATCTTTGAGTTCTGTTTTGCTGACATTATGTGAAAAGTCTCTGGGAATTACATAGAACGGTAGGGGTTGGAAGGGACCTCTAGAGATCGTCTAGTCCATTTACTTCCAAGATTTGCTGCAATTCTGAGCACAGGTTGTTGCTGAAATACGTGATGAGAAACAGTCCGTAATATTTTTCTTGCTTTGATCTTGGCCAAAGAAGCCGGAGCAAAAGTTGGTGTTAAAGACCTAGGAGGCAGGTTCAAATCTCTGTATTCCACTTTTGCTAATCTAGATACCTAAGCATCTCCCCTCCAAGGAAATGCATCTGAGATATACTCAGCAATGTAGCTCACTACAAAAGTCTTTGAAATCTAAAATAAAAAGTCACTGTAGTGTAACCGCCTCTTTGTTGGGAAATGCATACGTAAGTAGCGTTTTGTAATTGTTCGTGAAGCTTTTAGACAGATATCCCCTCAGGTACTTGTGAATTTCAGTGCAGTATGTGATGATATTGTTTGTTAAGGTTACATATGAGCGTTCTTTACACTTCGCTACTCCTTTAGACATCTGGGACTTTGTGTAATTGGTTCTGTAAACTTACTTCACTTCTCTGTAAACTTATTTCTCTGACTTACAGTGTGGAAATGATTCTGTGTAATATACCATCACATCTCACTATAGGGCAAAGTAGAAGCTGTGCAATGACAGTTTCCTGCAGTTTACAGAAGTTTACCTCTTGCCATTGCAGGGCATGGCAAATCATGCTGAAATTCAGGGTCTAATGCCGTAAGTTTTGTAAGTTGATACGCCAGTAGCGATGTCCCAAATGATTTTGCTGATGAACGTTCCTCTGTTTTCTTGATGTGAAAATTCCGGTGAATTCCTCAGTGGTTTCACCTTGCACTAGCATTTGAACGTACCTAACTTTGTCCTTTTACGTGTGATAAGAAAATATTATCTTCGTCAGGAGAGATTCCTCGTCTTTTGTAAAGGTTGATGCTGCCTAGTTCCTTGTCACCTTTCCACCTGTCCTCTGATCCACTTGGAGTTACTAGTTCTGGAATGGTTTTTCTTTTCAAGGAATAAGTTTGAGGCTTTTCTTAAATGTATTTTGAGCTACTCAAAGGTTTTGACTGCTGGAAAGGAATCCACAGCTGACAGGCTGTTGATTAAGGACTATGCATCCCACGTAGTAACCCACCAGAAAAAAAAGATAGTCTGCAAGTTTCCCTACAATAAGGAAGTATCTATTTTACCTTCGAGCATTGCATTGAATAAAACTAAATATGGCACCAACTGGCATGGTTATCGTGAGGTAATTGGACCCAAGGGATCAGAAGCATTTGGCTACAGGTTGTACGTATAACAATGGAGACTGTGAATTACAATAATTACTTCACAATAAAACTCTGTATGGCTGCACCTTATTTCCCCAGTAGCCTGAGGTTAGCAAAATGCGTTTGGATACTTCAAGCAATTTCATTTCCTTCGTACCTTAAGGTTACTTCTATTAATATCGGTTTAATAAAGGAGCGAAATGAACAAATGCAAATATACCTGAATTTTGTTCTACGGCTTCGGTGCTGTTTTGTAAAGAAAATGTTTGTGCCCGGTATTGTGTCATTATTTCTAATTTTCTTCCGAAATAAACTCTGCGGAGGTCTTGTGTCTTACACAGGTGTTCAGTGGTTGTTATCTGTAAAGTCACATTACACTGAGATTTTTAAGCAAGCCGAAGAATTTTGATACGTTGCAGTCAGAAGCCAAAGGGGGTAGGAGGAATCCATGAGGTAGCTTTAAAGACTTAAGCCTTTTACCCTGAGCTTTACATATCTTGGGTGTTTTACTGTAGTTAACACTACTATGCTTGTCATACCTGTGTAGCCTCTAACTGCTGGCAGTGCCACTTTCTGCACTAGAAACTCTTTATTTCACTTGAACTGGCAAACGTATAGTAGCCTGGCAAGGGGAAGGGAGAAACCTCTAGGGTCATAAAAAGTGACAAGGATGATGTATAGCTAACGCGATGAACCAAATCGTTTTAGCTTTGCTTACGCTACCAGGTAGAAGAAAACGACACATTATAATAAGTTTTGCGTATGTTCTCTCTCACTTCCACGTATCGGAAGAACTTCCGTAATGGCGAGTTAAAGAGCAAATGTCCTTAACCTGTTTCTGTTTGGGCGTCTGTATTCTACTCATAATTGGTGAGAACTGTGTATGTTCTGTGCATCTTCAGGCCCTAAAAATGCAGTAACCTTAAGACATAATTTTTAAAAGTAACGGATCTGTATTTTGCCTTTCTGGTACTTCTCTCACAGAACTGAAGTTATCAATTTCTGTAACGCTAGTACTATAGGCCAGCCAAATCTCTGTATGTCTACAAATCTCACAATAAAATTTCCCATAACTCTATCAACTCCAGTAGTAAGAAACACTAATCTTACTTCAGAGTAAGAGACAGAACCAATTTTCTTTCAGTAACTTTGCTTTTTAGTGAAGTCTCTTCTGAGAAGCTGCACTCTCTGAAATGAACTGCATGTTTTTTCCAGTGTCTGCTTCTAGCAGTGGTAAGGCTCGGTGTTTATAGTTAGTGCTGGAACATCAGTAGGAATGGTATGCAGTCAGGCTCTTGCTTATAGTCATCCCTACGGAGACCAAGGTCGACGCTTGCTTCCGCCGACTTTCTTATGCGCCGGAACTGAAAGAGCAGAGAAGCGGTCACCCCTGCGACCCTGCGGTGGGGAGGAGCGGGTCGGACAGGGGACCCAAACCTGACCAAAGGGAGTATTCCATCCCATACGCGTCATACTCGGTATAAAGCTGAGGGATCACGAGGGTCTCGCTCTCTTCTTCTGTGGCCGGCGTCCGAGGAGGACTCTGTCCGATTCTTCTGCCTTCGATCCCGATCCGTGCATTCCTGAATCCAGCTCCTGCCTGCCGCTGCCGAGTACGGTCCGGGACTTTCCCGGGGCGTGCCCCGCAGCGTCCGGGTGACGCATTCGTCATCGGGGTGGGTAGGAGTCTGATATTGGTTTTGTACATATTTGTATATTCGTATATATTTCATTATTATTGTAGTTAGGTTAAAGCTGTTTTAACTTTCCAACCCGTAAGTCCCTTTCCCTTTTCTCGTTCCCCCCACTTCGGGGAGGGAGGGGGTTAACAGAGAGCGTCTGTCGTCCATTTAATAGCCAGCCCAGCTTTAAATCGTGACAACGTATGTTTCTAGGAACTTTACTCACAGCCTTTACTTGCTACACTGAATTATCCTGGTGTGTTTGTATGCACGTTAGTATATATCTCGGACGAATATTTCACAGTATCACAGTAATGCTATGAATGGGTGTGTTTTCTTGCACGTAGGCCGTACTAGAGGGTTCATAAGATCTTTAAAATTAGCTATCTGATGAACTTCTGTCTGCCTCCACCTGCACTTGTTCTCCATTCTCTTTCTTTCTTTGATTTTCCATTAACAAGCAAACTTTTAGCTGAGGGACTACTTTGAGTCAATTTGAGCAGACTGTCTTTCAATGGATCGTGTTACTTGATAAACCGCACCTTAGAACAGATTTGTCCTTTATTCAGTGTATCCCGAGCTTAGTTTTTCTGCAAGTGTTTGGTTTTTTTTTTCTTTTGTGAGTCTCAATTTAAATATTTCACTTATAAAGTAATTTGAAAAATTAGATGCCTGGAATAGTGGTAGGTGGCTGTGTAATTCTGGAGTATGTCTAACTCCACGCTAAGCATAACAAAACTTTTGTTAGGGAAAGTTTCTGCATGTTTTTGCTTATGCAGCAGACCTTGGAAATAAAGGAATTCAGTGAGGATTCCTACTTTCATTAGATTTAAGGCTTTTATGGAGCTAATGATACTACAGCTGGTGGGGAGAAGGGGAAAGGAACAAAAACCCCACCCTTTCTTTTCTTTGATTGTGGTATTCTTTGATTTCTTCTGGTACTTAAGAACTTCTTCATCCTGTTACTCTACTTCACAGGATGCTCTTAAACTCAGTCGATGATGGCACTGTTCCCCAGTAGTAGCTGTGGTTAGTAGTAGTAGTAGTAGGTAACGTTTTGCTAGAAATTAAATACTTGTGTGGCTGCACTTCTTTGTGACTAAAGGAGCAACTGAACCTCAAGTTTTTAAGCACAACTGAAAAGTAAAACTTCTCTTCTGCTCTGGTATAAGGCCTGCACATATGCAGGAATTTCAGATACGTTTGCTTTTTCTTTCTGAAAATACAGGTTGAATTTGGTTTACCCTCTGAAACTTACGTGTGTGTAAGAGCACAACTAAAGCGTATTTGCTAGCACAGTAACGAGCGAAGTCGCACAGTAATTAATTATTTCCATCGCAGAAATATACAATGCCATTACAACAAAAGCAGACTGTCTTTATAACGCCAAGAAATCAAACATCAGCCACCCAAAACTAATAGCCTGTCATTACATTTTTGTTTACCAGAGAACAAAATTTTGTTGTTGCTGATTTGAAAAGGTTCCCTGGAGTAAATGCTTCTATAACATACATAAATCATACCCTCCATCAAGTAACCTAACGATGCTTTGGGGGTGGCATCATTAGGCTTCCACATAATATTTTGCCTGACAAGGGATGAAAACTGTTTTCTAATTATCAAGGTACTGGATAACAGGGGCAAATAAATACTATTAAATGAGACTTTTGATTATCTTTTTCTGAAAAACAAAGAAAGAAAACAAAGCACACCTTTCCGGGGTCTGATTTTACTAAAAAGAGAATGCTCTTGCTTTCAGTAGGAATAAAACTGGATTTTTTTTTTATTTAATTTTTTGCTTACCATTCTTACTGTCTGTTCTCATAGATAGGGTGAATAAAACGCTTGGGGTTTGTCACGGGGGGTAGAGCACTGATTTTTCTCAATGCTTCTTGAAAATCTCTTTGAGACATCAGAAACCATTTGATTTTATGTGTCCTACATCTGCAGTATTGTTTCCTTGAAAACTCTTTACCTCGTCTTGCATCTAGATGGATACGCAGTGTCTTTGCTTTCAAGAAATGTAGCAAGAGGCATTAATTGTTTCCATGTTTTACTTTTATAAATCAAGGCACCAAATGTTAAATGCTTTTAAAACAACCAGAACTGCTAATCTGTATAAAATGTATTAATTACATTTATTACATATATAGTAAAAAGCTGTAACGTAAGTGCTGCTGTGAGAGAACGTAAACTATATTTTGGATGTCAAAAAAATACGGTTTTTCAAGTTCCGTCACGGAAATGTGGCTGCCAGTCTTGCTATTTCTGCTCTAACAAGGGAGAACAATAAAATGTCCCTTCGTCACTTTAAGCTGCCCCATCGGACTGCAGAGGGAATATTTCTTCATAGGAAGAATGACCGTAACTTCTGCTGACTCCTTTAAGACCGATTTCCTTAGCATCTGCCTTCCGTTTGAATCCAGTGTCCTCTGAAAAATCATGACTGAAATACCCATCTTAAGAAAGAAAACCTATCGACAAGCAAAAGTCAGAGCACTGTTTCTACGCTTTGTATGGGCTGCCCGACTCCCACACGTAGAGAGAGAAGGTGGCGATCAGGAAGGGTGGAAAGTTTGGGCTAATGACATGGATCTCATCCCCAAATTATTCGTCCATGATGTTAATGAATTTGTTCTTTATTTATAGTCTTCCAAGTTGAACCTAACTTTTGCCGTGGTGAAATCTATTTCTGATTAACCATAGTACCCTTGTTAATTTTTTCCTGGTCTCTTTAATGCCTTGAAATGCACGCTATACTCTCATTTTAGGGTTTGCAGAAATTTAGCATTCTTACTTTCTGAAGTAGATTCCGGATTAAAGCCCTGCTGAAAGCACATTAGGCAACTTGCATTATTATGATAAATCTTTCTGTCGTATCTATAAACAATATAGTCCAGGCAGTAGAGTCAGGAATCAGAACAACATGAATCATTTTCTACAGTGTTCCTGACTGAGATGATGTGAGGATATTACTAACTTGCACACACACACTTCTGTGTTTCTGTGTGTGCCTCAACCCCAACTAATTTTATGAAACCAGAATCATCCTAATACTCTACTGGCCTATAATGATAGCCATTCGTGGTTTGTTACTCTCTACTCTGCCAGTTCTGAATCTTCAGTTATAAAATTAATGAAATTGGCGACATTTAAATGTCTTCTCATCCCTACTCCAGATAATTACCTGTATATCCCTTAATGATTTCCTCACACACTTCATGCAGTTAAAGACATAAGCAATTTGTCTTTCTTGTAACACTTTTTGAGGAAGCATACATCTTAGAGCTATTTGTGGCAAAATGTTATTTTGGCTGTATCGTAGTCCTCTGTAATTCAGAGAGTTTCCTAATATTATATCTTTGGAATATCTGAGACTAATTTAGCTATTTTAAAAACCAAATTGCTTAAATTTGCCTAAGTTTTCATTTAAATGGTGATTTTCATTGAAACTGCTCATCTATATCAGCACAGTGGCACATCTCTTCAAGCCTAGAACGAAAATTTTAGATGCTTGTTGAGAGCAACTTGATGGATTTTAGATACCTCCATCTAGTCTCTAGTATTAAACAGAAGCTGTGTAGATATTTTGCGAATGCTATCTTTGGATGCGAGTGACTGTGTTCTGCCAGAAGGCTTCTATTTTTTCTGTTTGCCTCTTGACTGACAAATGACCTTCTTATTTTTGTATAATTTCCTTCATCAAGTGCCACGGGCTTTTTCATTGCGTAGCTCGTCCTATTGCTTTTTGTCTTGGTTGTTACTTGCCCGTATCTTCTGCCATGGATGAGTGGCCATGCTGCAGAAATTTTCGGCATAGATAACCACACGGTTCAAATATGCACAAAGTTAGGACGAAGTTTAACTCGCTCTGGTATTGTTTGTACTTGATGCCTAATATAACAGGTGCTGTTCTAGACTGTAGGTCAATACTTGGTAATAGTATTTCTGTAATACCGCTATTTGTTTTCGCTTTCTTTTAGAGAGATGGCAGATACACTGTGTAAGAGCTGTTCAATCAGAGATTCATTTATTTCCTAGCATTTCTACTTGCAAAGGTCCGGTGCGACTAGGCAGCAAGCCGAGTAGATTGCGTTCTTTTGCTTCCATTACGAGAGCATTCTTTTTCTACGGCTTAAGGCTAACGGTTGGTAATCACAACTGTTACAGCTTCAAGATCATTCTTTTCTGGTGAACGTTGTGCCCAAAATTTTGTTCTATGACTGCAAACAGAAGCTAGGATTTCTTATTTTTACAATTTCCATTACACTTTCTTTCGAATCATATAAACCAAAATTTTGCATATGCTTTGGGTTTTTCTTCGTTTCAAGTTCAAAGCTCATTAAACCTGTGTCAATTCTATTAAAATTTGTAACAGAACTAATGCTAACCAGGCTGTGATATTTACTAGTGAGAACTGTTTGTTTTCCATCATAAATCAGTAACCAGCACCCGTTCGTTTCACATGGTCCATAAAAGAGCACCTGCGTGACTGTGATGTTTTTCCCCATGAATTTTAAGCAGTAAGCTGAAGACTTTAAGTTCAAAATATCTTTGCTAGTCCCTTGAGCTATTAAGCTTCCTTATTCCAAATAAATTTTAGTGTAATCATATGTCTTTTTACCAGTGTTTGATACCTGTAATGAGACAAGCCTTCCATAGGTCATCAGCTGACAAGCTTCTGAAGCTGATCGGTCGTCTTTGATCCTTCAGACGGAACAGGAAATGTGGAAGTGACTTACTTAGACATTGGCACGTGATCACATCAAGATCTCTTCCCTCCTCCTCCCCAGTTCACGTTCAGTTGGCTCATAACAAATGATGCTAACATTTCTAAAGTACTTTGAGGATAAAATGTTCTTATACGTATGTTCCAACAGGTGTCAAACCCGTGCCCACCAAATGCGCTCTATCAGTCCCCCTCCTCGGCCAGAGAGGGGAGAGAAAAATACAGCAAAAGGCTCGTGGGTCAAGATAAGGACAGGGAAAGATCACTCACCAGTTGTCATTACGTGCAAAACAGGCTCACCTTGGGGAAATTGGTTTAATTTATTGCCAATCAAATCGGAGAAGTGTAATGAGAAATAAAACCAAATCTTGAAAACACCTTCCCCCACCCCTCCCTTCTTCCCGGGCTCAACTTTGCTCCCCATTTCCTCTACCTCCTCCTGAGCGGCGTAGGGGGATAGAGAATGGGAGTTGTGGTCAGTTCGTCACACATTGTCTCTGCTGCTCCTTCCTCCTCAGGGTGGGGGCTCCTCCCTGCTCCAGCGTGGGCCTCGGGGAAGAGCGGCTAGAAAGCTGCCTGGTGCAAAAGGACCTGGGGCTGTTGGACGACAGCTGGCTGAACATGACCCGGCAGAGTGCCCAGGTGGCCAAGGTAGCCAACAGCATCCTGGCTCGTATCAGCAGTAGTGTGGCCAGCAGGACCAGGGCAGCGATCGTCCCCCCGTACTCGGCGCTGGTGAGACCACCCCTCAAACGGCGTGTTCAGTTTTGGGCCCCTCACTACAAGACAGACGCTGTGCTGCTGGAGCTCATCCAAAGAAGAGCAACAAAGGTGGAGAAGGACCTGGAGCACAAGTGCTGTGAGGAGTGACTGAGGGAAATGGGGTTGTTCAGCCTGGAGAAAAGGGGGCTGAGGAGGGAGACCTCATCGCGCTCTACAACTACTTGGAAGGAGGTTGTAGCGAGGTGGGGGTCAGTCTCTTCTCCCAAGTAACAAGCAGTAGGACGAGAGGAAGCGACCTCGGGTTGTGCCAGGGGAGGTTTAGATTCAATATTGGGAAAAATTTCTTCACCGAAAGGGTTGTCAAGCGTTGGAACAGGCTGCCCAGGGAAGCGGTGGAGTCACGATCCCTGGAGGTATTTAAAAGACGTGTAGATGTGGTGCTCAGGGACGTGGTTTAAGGGTGGACTTGATGATCTTAAAGGTCTCTTCCAACTGAAACGATCCTATGATTCTATGATATAGTTTACCTTCAGAGCGATAAAAGGTTTGTTGTGAACAGTAGAAACTACTGTAGAAATTATACCTCGCAAAATTATTGCTGGCTTGCAGCTGAGGTCTAAAGATTAAAATCCGTTCAACTTTCCCATTAGTCAGCTGCACTTGAGAAAAGTTACAGTAGTAAATTGAAATTACATATTAATGAAAGTGCAGTTTGAATGTATAAAGGTAGGGCTGTGTTCTGTCAACTTCCGTACCGTCTCTAAGTAGCCTTACTTTATATAATAAATGTAACTAAAATACCTTTACTGGTGTATTTCTGAAGAAATCCATTCTATTCATAAAACATTTCTTACAGAAAAAAACTACCAAACAACAAAACAGTAAAAGTAACTGCATAAGGTGAATTTTAGAAAGTTCCAACTTAAAATATAATCATATTAACAGCCTTCTTTTTCTTCTGTTAGTTAAGCGATGTTATAAGGACATCAGAACAGCTGTTTGAATGCCTAATCAAAGTAGAGTTGAACTTCTACATTAAAAAAGAAAGATGCAAAGTGATTTTAATAGCATCCTTTATCTTTCTCTGAATTCTTACTCTGTCAGAGTTTTATTGGCTGGTTGGACCTAATCTTTCAAGCTGTCAGTGTAGGGGTTTTTTGGGTGTTTTTATTGAGAGGATTCCGTAACACTAGCACATATGGGATGTTTTCCCATATAAACAGACCAATAGCTGATCCAAGTTACACCCATCTATTCACGTAATATTCCAATGACGTTAATGGAACTGCTCAAGTAAAGGCTGCTCACGGGACATCTGGGAACGCTGGTCTGTATTTTGCGAGATTAAAAATACCTTTTTTTCAGTATTGCTTAATATGTCAAACGTGTTATGCAAAACCCAGTGCTTAGGGGAAGCGCATACATTTTGCTTTATATTCCCGTTACGCCAATGGCTTTGCCAACCGGTACGGAAAAATACTATTTTCTGTTCTTTGAATATAAAACAGGCAACAGACTGGAAAATAATCATTTCTGGAGTTGTGTGACCTATTGGTTTGAGTGTTCAATTTGTGAAAGAACTCCTGACAGGCAAAAAAGTCCTCTGTTCCTGTTAAGACTTGGGCTCTTCGTTAGGCCCTAGCATGTCTGAGAGTCTTTTGCGTTCTAAACCGGTGATTCAGGCAGTTTTCCTTGCCCGCTCCAGATTTGTGAGACTGTATTCAGAAATAAAATGTTATTGGAGAAAAATAAGGTGATATTTTCATAGTCAAAAGCAGATCACTGTGAATTGGTAAGAGAGAGGAAAAAAAGAATGGGGAAAAAGATCTAGAAAGTAGCATTTGTCACTTCATTCATCTTCTGAATATATAAAAACATAAAGAAGATGCGTTATCTGTAGAAACACATACAGGGAAGTTAATTATCAACAAACGTACTTAAGCCCGATTTACAGTTTGTTGAAGCAAATGAGGGTTTTTTCCAACTATCTGTGAGTCATTCATAAGAGAATTATTATTCTGAGTCCAGATTTATGAACTCTGGCTTTTGCATCATCATAATCTTAAAACATTCTTTAGATAAAGATATGAAAACCAAGGTTCTCATTGTCTAATTGGAATTAATTTCCTTTTGCATAGATCTCATTTTCTTTCAACCCTAGAATTTGTGGCAGGCATGAAGCATCCTCTGTAGATTATGAAAGATCCAGAGAAACTGCACTGGTGTTGTTTCAGCTTGGGTTTTCTAACAGTATGCAAATTCACAGCTGGCCAGTTACATGGACACAGGATTAAAACCCTAATACTCAGTAACATACAACCTAAAATCTATTTACCAACCAGGATGAAAATAGTGATTCCTGCTTTATGGCACTCACACACTACACACACGCAGCAATCTAGGTCTTGGATCTTCTAGTTCAGTGTGGACCAGCACGACGGACCTAGGGGGATGGGGCATCGCTCTCACTTAGTTTCCTCCTGTCTCACGGCCTGGCCCCTACATATGGCGGCTCTACCTCGAGCATAGCTTTCTGTATGATGTTCAGTACCCGTGTAAGTATTCCACCACCCCCTTTAATTATGTATTTGTATTCTCACTTAAGTTAAAGTGCAAAGGAAGATCTTAAGCTCTTAAAAAACAAAGTGGGCAAAATTAGTATAGACGCAGGTACCTTTTTCTAACAGAACAGGAATCTTAATTTGCAGGTCCTAACCTGCTTTTTTTACCTTATCACAGAATTTTAGTATTCCAATCAATCTCCCTTTTCTTTCTATTTGACCAGTTTCTTTTCTTTCTTTTCGGAGCTGTTGCGGGTTTTTTTTTTTTTTAAGGAAAGAAATAAATCCAAAGACACACTTGTAATTGCGTGAAACTAATTGTTCCGTGTCGGGATTGTCAGATGTACATAACCAGTATTTGGATACTGAGGAATGTAGCTGTGGTGAAATTGTTACACCGTATCTCGATGTTAAGCTGATCAAATACAATGATTTGAAGGCACTTAATGTTCACCTTACTGCAGAAAGTGACTGTCAGTGCTAGGGCTGGCACATCAGTAACGTAGAGCGGGTTTTGGTGCAAGCGACACTTAAAACTCGGTGCAGTCTTCGCTTTGTAAATTCCTTCCCATGCTTGTCCAGTACTGTTTCTAGCTCTTTAGAGTATTCGTGACGGTTAAGAAACTACTGTGTGACGTCATGTAGAGTCTGCTAGGCATTACTGTAAAACATCCAACAGTAATACTCGTATTTAAAAAAAAATGGGCCTCACTTCCTTTTGTCATGTGTCGATTGTCATTTCTTGTAAGTATGCTGTGTCTTAATAAAATGAACAGCGTCATAATCTACAACAGTAAGAGATAAATTATGTGGAATGCCACCATTCCCCATTTTTTTTTTTTACATTTCTGTAAAACAGACTCACGGCCGTGCTAGAACATGGTCAGAGGCAAGGACAGTTGTTGCATGGTAAAGCAGGGGATCATCGACCGTTGGCAGCAAATCGCAACAGTATTTGACGGTAGCTCCCGGCTCCAGCCAAGTTTCCTCAGGCACGAGAACTGTTGAGTAGAAGGGGGAAATTGCTGGTAATCACCTGTCTGGTAATAAAAGCAGGGACCTGGTTAAAAGTCTGGTTTATTTTTTTCTGATATTTGGTGACTCATTTTGAAAGTTGAACAGAATGCCTGGAGTGCTGTAGCAAGGAGAATTTATTTGCAAGATGCTGATTCTGCTGTCATCTTAATCATTTTGCCTGAAATACCAGATCCAAGAACAACATGGTTGTGTATTTCCCCAAATATGTGTGTAACTTAAATATAATAAAAAGCGTGTGTGCTTATTTTTAAGTCATATGATAATTATAGGGCTAATAAAGGGTAAATGAAAGGTAATAAAGGGTAAATGAATAAATTTAATAAAGGGTAAATGAAACCTTTCCAAGGGAAGTGAGGTTTAGGCTAAAATAATTTAAAAGAAGTGCTATAGCGCACGTTAAGAATGATATTGGTGTCAACATGAGTCTAGATTCAGGAGAGATCTAATAATCTATCATTCGTTTCCCACGACTTTTCATTTGATAGCACCTGGATTTCCACGCTATCTTGCCTCCATCTCAGCAGTCTCCGTAGGAGCCTGGGAAGGGATTCTGGGAGGCAGGGAGTCTACAGGGGCCTGTTAAAAAGTAAACGCAGGTACACCGGTGCTTTGTTTTGTTTTTTTTTCAGTTGAGGTGGGTTTTTTGACTTGTATTTATTCCTAGAACAGATGTAGGCACTGAAAGAGAAACATTTCACCAGAGGAGTGAATATCGTAAGGAAATATTCTGGTCACCGGTTGACTTAAAGAAGCTAATGTGATAATGCCCGAAACACCAAAAGCAGCGTAGCAAACATCTGAAATATGATAGAGTAAAGCAGCTGTGGGATTCAGTGATGCAACGTGATTATAGTTTTCTGTAAGTTTTCTAGTCTTTGTTTTTTGTCGCTCAGAAGGAAGCGTGAAATCTGAAAGCTTGGTATTTGAGGGTCCTCTTGACTAAAGGCTATTTGGATATTTTCAGTTCCTGGACTTCATTTGGAATTAAATTTGATACTCTTACCCAGGTCGCTAGCATTCGTTTTCCAGCTGATGTGATGCTGTGTCTTTAATAATGTAGTGTTTTTTCACTAGAGGGTATAACGATTTCAGGATGAGATGATAAACAAAAAGCATATGCTTTAAAAAGTCACTTCTATTAATTCATATTTTCTTATCCCAATGATTTCTTTCCACTGGGGAAAAAAAAAAAGAAAAGATACTTCTGTTGATTAGCTAAAGGTAACTTTATGCAACAACTGAACAAGATGCGTTACTTCACTTTGGATCTTTAGAACATTCCGAATCCAAATTGCTAGTTATCGCAAAGAGCAAATGTAAGTATCCAGACCTCGCAGATGTATCCCAGGCCAGATTTGTGTGCATCCTCACGTGGAAATAATTTGTAGATTGAAATTACCCCGTTTCTTGTATTTTCTGAATTTAACGCTCTTCAAACATAACAAAATTAAAACGTTCAAGATACAAACAGCCTGCTTCTTTGCACAGAAATGCTACATATCTCATCAATAAAAATCTGTTGATTTTTGAAAACACCTACCGACGATTTCTTTTCATTAGATTTGTTTATTTTTCAAATATTTGTTTAGAAAGAGACATGCTTTTCAGCATGTTATGTTTAAAATTAAATTTCTCAACACACAAAAGTAATTATCTTATTGTTGCCTTTGAAAGATATCTGATCGTCTACAATTTCCAAGTTGAGATAAAACTGGAAAAGCAGTCTGTAGCATTCTTCACTGCAAATGTTTGTGATTAAATGAAACTGTGTTTCCAAAAATAGAGTGCTGTTATGCCATAAGCCTTGTTCCTGCCTTGCATTACAATTAGTTGAATCGAACTAACGCTGTGTTTCCACTGAGATCAGCGATAGGGAAACACATTCGGTTTGTTCCGGGTTCCCCCTTCCATCCCAATCTGCTTATGAAACAAAAATCGTGAAACGCTCTAACCGGCTACAAAGCACCAGTTAAGCAGAAGCAGGTAAGTCATTTACGAGCTTTGGTTGGAGGGGTTTCCTGCTCTGTAGAGCAGCGTGGAACCTAACTTTGCAAATTTCGGCTGTAATAATCTCTTAAGGACTCGCTTCTGTCCCAAATGAGCAGAGGCTAGAAAGGAGCGGTTATAGGACGTTAGGCCTTGATCTAAGGATATCGAAGCTTTACTGAAGATAGAGTCTGGAGGAATGAAGAGTTTGGAGGCGGGCGGTGTATAAATTGAGAGGGATGATCCACCCTGTAGTGTCTTTTTGTGTGTGATACATTCGACGACGTAATGACTTTTGCAGACAATCCTTCTAAAAGAAATAATGAAGTAGAAGCTATTACGTCAGCTGAGTAGTTGCCACTGTGATCAAGCTTCCGACAAGAATAACACGTTGTATAAAAATGAGCTTCCTTTTCCTATAACTTGCACATACATTTTGATAAGGAGAAACCAGAGATGGCTACATTGCGAAAGCAATATTCTTGATCGTTCAGGCAGCCTGTAACAAGTTACTGTGAATTTCACCTGAAGCGACTAACTTTGCCGGGCCCGTTTTTTCGTAGGTACTGCAGAGGAGTTGCACGCACCATCTTGTTGTTTATTGGTCGCAGTACAAATTTCCAAATATTACCTTCAGTTAAAGTTATTTCCATTTAGAAACTAACTGTGGAGGCTTGAAAGCTCTGGAAATAGCTGGATATTAATTGCATTGTCTAAACATACGAATGTCGTAGACTTCAAATTCCTAGGACTCTCTCATTAAAGTCAATCTTTGCAATCACAGAAGGTACACTTAAATTAAGATTTCTGATCTTTTTCATATCATTGTATTTTCTAGAGAAGTGCTTTTGCGATTTGCGTTTGTACTGTAAGGCAACTGTGTCTTATCTGATTATTGTAATTTGGGGATTTCTGTAACCGAATGTTTGAAGCATCTTTGTTACGGTTATTGTGCCTTGAAGATTCAGGGATGATTTCCGTTAATATTTAAGCTGGTTAATTGCCTTCCTTACCATTCCATTACCCGCTTCAGCAGAGTGACTGCTGAAAGATACTATGTAAAGGCTCACCGAACCTTTAATTATGGAATCAAATGCACTTAAATACATCAAAATATCATCTAAATACCTTCTACCGACCTCCTTTTCATTTCTTTAGCTGCAACCAGACGTAGCCTTGTTGGGCCACCGCATACCTGTTATCATTGTGGTCGTAGATGTTTGTCTGGAAGTAGGCTACGGGAGTGATCCCGCACACTGCGGTGCATTTGGTTTCCCTGAGATCAAGATAGATACGTGGATTCACAGGTTTCCCTGAAACCGTAGAGTCTAAGCCTCTGAGTGTATGATTTTCAAAGTGAGTACGACCGCTTTATTACCAGAAAGTTACAGTCATATGAAGTAAATTTTTAAAAAGATACTAAAATGCAGGCTTTTCAACACAGGGATGTAATTATTGTTCCATTTATGTTTATGGCACGTTGACTGACCTGGTCTAGAAGAGAACACCGGAGCCAAAGCCGTGTAATTCAGACATGCGCTCTGTTAGTCTGCATTTCTCAGTGAGTAAATGAGTTGTTTCTATTATAGAAGTTTGTCACGGGTGTAGAATTATTTCAAGGATGTCCTGGTTTTCCTTCAGGAAGTTTGCACGCCATTAGTTAACAAGAGCTCTGGAGAACAGCTCTTCACCACAATGATCTCCTTCACTGAGTTTATGTTTTCAATTATACTTGCAGCAGTTAGTTTTAACTGATACTGTATTTGAGCTGACAGCTGTCCATTCAAGTGATTGAAAATCCCAGGATTTGCACTTCACGGATGTCCCCTTATGCCCTCGCATGTCTCGTGATCCTGTGCCACAAGTAAAGTTAAGGTTCTGCTTGTAAATTTTGACCGAGAAATGAAAGCGGATTGCTGCAAGTTTACGCTAAAAAATGAAAGTAATGAAATTGAACTTAGCCTTTGGATGCTTAAAAACAATTTGCAAAAACGTTATGAAACTCTGTTTTCTAGCATTAAGTAATTTGCTATTCTGAACTCTTCCCCATCCAGAACAGAGATTTCAATCTATCTCCTCATTTTATCTTGTCATAAATTTGTACCTTTTTTATGACGGTGTCTTATCAGCTCTGAGTATTCTACGCAGTACTGAAATCATTGCTGGTCTGTACTCAGAAATATTTCTGATGTGAAAAACAGGATAGCAAGTCCCTGACTGGAAAAATGGGTGTTCTTCATGCCTTGCAGATCACGAACTGTTGACAGAAGGATTCTTTTAATCTAGTTCAGGTCTGTGCACATTGTATCTGATAACAGCATACTGATTATGCTTTCCAGTGCTTCTGGTAGTGAGAGATGTTACGTGGCAACTCACTCACCCTCCGTTTCCAGCAAGAAAAGTCTTCAGCACGACTTAGATACTACTATGTGTAAATTACATTACCTGAAGAAATGAAGTTACCATACTGACGTGATGCTTTATGCTCTTTCTCCTTACCAAGGATAGTAGATGTTTTTCTGGATTATGCACTTCAGTGTTGATTTTGAAAAGCTATCACTGTTCTAGTGTACAAAAGTATTTCGGTTTCCCTTACTTGTTGCCGTTTGAACAGGACGGCAGGTTGTTAAGCTCTCTCCTGTGTAGATGCTGAAGACTTAGCGATGCCTTTGCCTTGCAGATACAGCACTTCAGTAGACTAGTAAAGTTGCTGCTTTATGGTGATTTTTTCTTGTCAGCTGCTTTTTTTCGATGGGTGACGTGTCTGTTTTTTTCAGAGCACCATTTCCATTCAACCATCTTTTAAAATAAAATCAAATAGCTAAATTGTCAGGGAATGCGGTCCAGACTCTTTATGATGGCAATTAGTTCTAGCTAATTTTTTTAAAAGTCACAAATCGGGTAAAGAGAGTCCTGTGACTCTTCAGCAAGGTGGTAGAAAATGCAGGTTTTTTCTGTATAACTACACAATCGTGGGAGACAAGCAGTGTAAAGGATAGAGGAAGTGTCTTTCTGAAGGAATCCGCATCTAATAGCCAGCAATTAAAAATGCCGCATCATTCAGACACAACCTTTCCACACCCTGTCCGGACATGCCCTCTAATCTTAAAACACGTTAGGCGTTATATGTAGTAGGTCAGAGGATAATGTTAAACTCTAAATCAGTTTCTCCTCTAGTCTTTCTAAACCTTGAACGCCGCCTTTCAGACAGAAATGCAATTGCTGAAAGGGTTTTGTCAGCCATTCAGCGTCAGAATTCGCAGCGACACGATGGACAGTATCTTTTCACACTTTTTGCTTATAAAAGAAGAAATGTCTGCTACCATTATTTTTCCAATACAAATGGATTGTTATACCCGATGGGGACGTGAAAGAGGTATGCCGTGACCTCATTAGACGTACTTGCTCTCGCTACCGTTAATTGCGTGTTTCTTAGCACCGGTTTCTTAATGATAGTGTTTCATTAGCAGCTTTAATCTGTGGATCTTTAAGAGGTTTAATTATTTACTAATAGTGGTACATTAAATTAATTAGTTAAGCCTTATTATATACCTTTGTGAAAGAACCAAAATGCTTTTCATCTTAGATAGGAAGAAAAAGTGTCACAGCGACTTTGACACTTACCTCATAAAGCATGTGCGATAAACTCAGATGCAGGCACTTCAGGTGGCCGACCTGGTTTTCGTGGATGTTGCGTGCGTGGAATCTAAATCGACTGTCTGATTTAGCAAAAAGTGGTTATTCTAAATGATTTGCCCGCAGCCGCTTGATGAGCCAGATCGTTTAACTCTCGGTCCCTTGCTTTAGTGACATAGCATGCTTCACTCTCCTGTGGAAAATATGTTTTTTTCATTACCGTTAAGACCTTTCCGCCACATTGTATCTGTTACTACCAGAAAAATTCAATAGTAATTCATATTCACGTTCATAAGAGAGAATCCAGCAATGTTTGGATGGAAAAATCCAATCATCTACCACGATTCACTGGTGAAACAATAAAAATGGGGAATAAATATATTGAAAATCAAAAAAAAAGAAGCATGGCTCTTCGACATCGGAAAAGACATTGCTGAAAAACAATGGGCCAGGTGGGAGGAAAAGAACCAGATTTTTGCCTGTATTTCTCAGTTAAACTATAGGTGAATTTGGCTGAAGTTGTTCCAGTAAAATCTGCTTTAGAATCAAATCACTGCCACTGAAGCTAATGAAAGGAATTACAGTTCTTTCCGCAGAGCTAATGAAAAAACCCTCTCACTTAAATCAACGTACCTTCTATTTTGTCTGCAGTTTTTGCACAATCCGATAACGCCGTTCAGAGGAAAACCGAGTCTCTCTAATGGCAAAAAGTGCAGTGAAACGCTCTTTCAGTTGTTCGGTGTGTTTTTTACACGTTGGACTTCCAAATTTTGTGAGCGAGTGGAGCAACTTAAAAATCGGTGTCTTTCGTGATTAGCATTGGATTCTTGAAGAAGTTGGGGCTGGGCTATTTCGAGGTACGAGATCTTTACGGGTACCTTAAATATTTTTTTTACTTCTTTTGTAAAAGACAGGGATGACAAATGGTTTATATTGGCGGCGATATAAACCCAGGGCACCTCTACTCTGTTAATTAATTTTCCTGGCTCACAGGAGAAACTCTCGCTGCGTCTTGTGAGAGGCTTTTCAATAATACATAATGAATTAACTGGAAGAAGGTTAACAAAACAGTACGTATCAGCACATAAACCTTTTCCATTAAGCGCTAACTGCGTGAATTGCCCCCTTTTCTTTTCTTTCTGAGATAAGCATAGATTCATTAAAGTAATTTAAATATTTTATCACCTTTAATGTACTTATATAGACAAGACTTTGCAATACAGTCTCAGACGTAATTCCTAAATGAGCTCCTTCCTTCATAAAATCTCTCATTAATCTGTCTAAAAAAAGATGTATGACTGTCTGTTCAATACAAGTGTTGTCAAACCTGTGATATGTTTGTTTATATGTAATAAAATAAAGTAGCCTAAACTATGTAGATAAAAACATTAATGACATAAAATTAAAATTCCTGACGCTAACTGAAAAACTGCCTTGTTTCCGAAGGAGAAATAGGACCGTCGTTTTTCGAGGCAATGAGTACCTCGGTATTAAAATGAGCGGCCATAGAGCACACTTGTTGCCCTTCTGAAATAGAGGTCAGTTCTCCCGTATAGCGATACGCCGGGCCTCGTCAAAGGCGTTCTGAATTTACTTCTGACTTCAAGGATGTAACAGACGAGCCATTCTCTTTGGAGTGACTAACCACTGTTTAGATTACACGCGCTACCTTGATAACTGAAAACTATCTTCTCTTCGCTAGGCTTTGTCACCTTGTTTCACCTTGTGGAGCAAATCACTCCTAACCTACAGGGAAAAGAGCGTTGTTATCCTGCTTTCTAACAGGACTCGTGAACGAGTTCGCTGGAAGGGCTAAACGTCTTCAAAAGCAGCGTTCAATTCAGCTAGGAAGACCGTTAGTGGAGATTGCCTCACGTGAGTAGTACTTTATACCTCTTCCCGAATGTCTTTGGAGACTCACGAGGTGTGAATCTCACTTGGCTCTGAATGTTATTAATCTATTTTCTCAGAACTGTTTTGGGAGTAAAGTAGGGGTCAAAGCAGTTGTTAGGCCTACGTTTCGGAACGCTGCAAGTGTTCAAAACAAAGTAGTTAAATTAAGTTCCACTGTTCTTCATTTCTAATTCCTCCTCGATAAGCAGGACTGTTTTTTTCCCAACCGGTAGCATACTCACGCGTCGTCTGTTCTGCCTGCTCACGTTGACCCAATTAACAAAATGCTCAGTTTGCACACCTACGATACCTGGGCACTGCAGTGCTTCCCCTAGGGGAAGCTACCAGATCAGTAGGAATCTGATAAATAACCGCCTAAGGTCACAGGCTGGCTTGTTAGTTCGCTATGAAACTGGACAAATGAAAATGAAGGAGAGCAAGCTGAACACCGTACGTTATAAAAGCGTAATGAAGAATTAAGTACTCCTTTTCCAAGAAGTGTGAAACCCAGCTTCACTCTGAGTCCCAGGCAGATGAAGCTAAATGCGACTGCGGCCCTTCTCTCCTTCTTTGCCATCTTCCTTATCCAGTAAGGGAAGAGTGCGGTTCAGCCCTTGGCTGTGCTAAGTCATAAACTAGATAAATGCAGTCTAGTGGTCCTCTGGTACTTGCTAGACACGAAAGTATAAGAATGTTATGTCTCCATTTGAATTGTGTGCCCTGTAAGCTGTCAGCTAAGAGTAAAATCAAGGTCAACAGCTGCTGAGGAGCTGTAGGAGCAGTCCAGTATTAACTACCCGTTAGTAGTAAAGAACAAAGCAACCTCTAATCTAAACCGCTCTATTTGGAAGCACGTAGGGGCATACGTATCCCGTACGTACGTGTGCTCTTTCAGCCGGCTCTGCTAATGCGGTTGGTTACGTCCTCTACCCAGCAAATCGTTGCCGATTTGTGACAGACGCGTGAGGATACCACGGAGACAGAACTTCTGGAAGCCCTTTTTCAAAGGCTCCTGGTCATTCAGTTTAGGACGGTAATATGATTTCAAGACTTTTGTTCACGGTATAATAGAAAACTTTGCAAAACTCAGACAGTTCAGGCAGAATGGAGAATGTTCCCGCAGTGCGAGACGGTAGCGACATGAAAGAGCAACCCCTGTTTCTGGAGAAGTGCTAGGCAGGCATATGAAGAAAATGAGATGGACAGATGGAAGTATACTGGGGAGAAATAGTGAATGGAATGAAGAAGAATACCTTGTCTTGGAAGAACGGCGAAAGTAAAGCACGTGACCCGATGGCTAAAGTGTTCGTCTTTCTGTCAGGTACCTGTAAATGGAAACCGTAGCATCCTCTGTCTCTAGGATGTTGTGGATAAAGAGGTAAACCTTAAAAAGCTACCGTGGGAAGTTTCACCTTTATAGACTGTCTATTGAGCATCTCTTTAGTGGCACATTACAAATCCTTACTTTTCATGAAAGGTAGCGGAGGAAGGAAGAAGTGTCCTGATTGATGGCAGCGTCTCCCAAGTATTTAATGTTTCACTGATGGGTCTCAGCCTCTCTCGGTGTAAAGATTTTACTCTGAGAGGTAGCACAGCTGATACTAATGAAGTTCCAATGTTTTCATTTTTTTAAAAACATCTCAAACAAAATAAGTAAGCTAGATTTCGTGTTGGAAATCCATGCATGGCCAACTAGAGATAGACCTGAAGGAGGACACTGCGATTACAGCTTGCTGACCTTGCGATATGTATGGTTTGGCGGATGGCACTGGGAGAACTGTATCTTTGGAATATTCCCATAAGCAGGTTGCTAAGAGTTAGTGAACAATTCCTAGAAGAAGAAGGGTGCTTAATCATCATTTGGAAAAAAGTTCCGTTGTTGTTTTACTCTACATTTGTAAGCGTTCGTAATTTCTCTTTTTCAAATATAATTCTAGAGCAATCAGATGCGTTTGTTAATTCACAGAAAATGCATTTAGTTTTCCTGTGTTGTTGGATAAGGCCTCGAACTGATGTATTTATTTGTAGGGAACCAAGGTCTATTGGGTACGGTCCAGTGTGCCGGAATTACCGAGTTTGCAGGAGGTTTACAGATAAATAAAAAGACTGCGGTATACCTGAATGCAGTGGCAACGGAGCACAATAAACGTAAGCATACGTACATCGCTGCGTGATGCTCCCAGAATAATAGCCAAAGGATCCGGGATGTGTTTTGAAGGGGTAACTGTAGATATTCTTATAATACGTAGTTTATACACGTATACGAGTGAGTTCGATAAAACAAACATTTTAAAACTCTTTAAATACATTAAGACGTCTTATTGAAAGGGCTGTCACCACTATTAATATCTTTATGCCAACTATACCTTTCTGTTAAGTCAAACGGGGAATGTCGTGCAGGGAGAAAGACTCGGCACTCGGAAGAGTACGTAGTGCGATGTTTGAAACGCGGAATGAGTCGAAGTGTTTTCGGGAACGTAGGAAGCTGGGGAAGATCAGCGTGATAACAGAATTACAGCGCGTGGAATAGAAGAACGTTTTTCTTGCAGCGCTCTGCTTTAAAGTTTGCACGACGATGCTTTCGAAGTATCCAGGAACACTGCGAGAGGACTAACGGTAACTTTGTCCACATTAAGCCTGTCAGGCCGATTCCATAACTAGTCCAAAGTGAAGGCTTCTCCGGAGGTTACATACCTCTGAATTCTTGCAGGACCTCTGAATTCAGCTGGAATTTGGCCAACAGATCATAGGACGTTTTTTCAGGGTACACGCAGATTTCCTGCGGGAAATCTGGAAATCATCCCGATCTGGCAAGTAATAACTGCACAGCTGGCGTGGCTGCGTCTGTACGGAGCAGCCTAGATCAGCCAATTCTTTTTACGGCACAAACCCCCTTATGACCAGTGTTTCTAATTGAGACAGGTAGAAGAAGCAGCAGAGCTATTTCTGTGAGAATGCATTGCTCAAATTAAATCGAAATATTTTATTAAAAGCAAGGTTTTATTCTTAAAACTTTGTTTCAAGAAAAAGAAACAGAAAAAAGGGAAAAGTCCTGGCAACTTCAGCTCATTCTGTTTTACAACCTGTGACAAACAGCCTATCTCTTGCAGAACAAGCTTTAATATTGGTTATTTTTTTAAAAAAAAATGTGTTATAGTACCAAGTAAAAAGAAAGTTAAAAATCGAACTGTTTTGGCCAAAACAAATTGTCTTCAGTGAAATGTATTTGCCTTACGAAGTTTACAATGTTTTGGTTTAGAATCAGAGCAAAAAGATATTTTGAAATCTCAAAATCTTAGTGAAGTGAAATTCTTGTTCTCCAAACATTTTAAAATTAGGCCTCAGACAAAATCTGGAAATACAAAATACCAACAGCGTTTGGAGAGGAAGATGGGATACAACTCTCAAGATGACGATCAGAAAGAGAGAGGTACTTTTCCAGGAAAAAAGAAAATAGTATTTTCTGCTCTCAGCAATTGAAACCACTTAACCGAAGGCTGAGAGGTTTTAAAATCTATATCCCGATTTGGGACCTCTGTGTTTTTTGGTTTATTTCTGAATGGCATTCACATAAATGATTGTTGCAAATATTTCATGCAAGTTACCGAATGGAGGCCAATCTGAACTGCTTTGGTTTGTTTATTTGTTTACTGAAAGAAAAACAGAAAATAAAAATAGTTCCATTAAAAATATCCCCTTGCACCTGCAAGTAGGACAGGACAGCAGCGCACATTTCCCTTCCTAGGATTATTTTTTCTTTCTAAATTTTTACATACTTTGTGTAGAAATTAGTAACTCTCAGGAGAAGTAACCTAACTACGTATACACCATGACGTCAGAAGAGCCGATTTAAACCTGTGGTTTGGTTCGAGGAGAGAGTAGATTTGCAGGGGAAAAGTCAGCATCAGATCTGAGGTGGCTTTAGTGCATGAGACTGGTGATTGGCAGCTATCAAGGACGTGAAATGGTTTATGTAGCGATTGCTTTTCCACAGATTCAGCAAACGTGAACCAGGCCCTTATCCAGTGGTGGGTATCAGTAAAGTAAACCGCAGTCGATGTTATAGTTCTGTGGTAGGCCACAGAAGACATTCCTTTTCTAAAGGATTTCGTGATGAAGGAGTCCAAACCGCATTGTTTTTCCCTCGGTCGTGTTTCTTACAGCCACAGCTAGAACTTACGGTGGAAGAAGATACAGCTAGAAGTTATTATGTCCAGAAGTATTACTGAAGTTAATCGTAGGGAATATTCCCACCGTTAGTTCTCATAGCAGCTGGTTTCTGCCTTGTTTGCTCTAAAAAAAAAGAAGCTCTAATGGACTGGGGAAACAAAACCAGGAAGTCTTATGAACAACAGTAACTTCTTGAAGTGACCCTCGAAGACGATCAGTGAAGCTGAGGAGTATTTAATGGGTCAGTGAGGAGATAGGCACAGAGCCCCGCTTCTGTCCACGGCCTCCTGAATCGGAAGGCCTAATAGGAACTGTTTTATCGTACCTCCGCCTCACCTTGACACCGCCCGGCGGCCCACTCACAAAATTCAGACCTCCCTGATCCTGCTTCAGAGCGTTGCTCTGCTGTTGCAGCAAAACCGTGCAAAGCGAGATTTCCTCAAGAATGAGAACAACGTATTTTTCCCCCTGAAGCAATAATGAAACATCTTGAACAGATTCTCTTACTAGTGGATCTTGAAAGGAGAATTTCACGTCCCCGATCCCAGCACCTTACAGTGCTAATTTCATTTAGGGACGAATCCTTTTTACGGAGGTTCATCACTTTCTTTAGAAAAACAATCCCCACACAGAGGAAAATGCAATCTCTAAGGATTTTTCAAGAACAAGATTCCTATTGCGTGAAATCTTCATCAGAGCATCTCATTGGATGGCTCAGCCTAATGCAGAGCAGTCTTTAATCTGCTGCTGCACAGAATAAAAGATCAACTAGTTGCAGAATTTCAAACGCTTCATTTAATCACGTCTCATAGCGAGTGCCTAACGATGCAGAGGGAAGGGGAGAAACATTCGCATTCTTTCCATTTCCTCTTCGAAATAATTTTGACTGACCTTTCCTGAACGATCCTCAGATTAGATTCCTAAGAACTTCTAATGAATATTTTCCACGTGGTGCTCTACGTACGAAATCTGATGTCTTACTTCTTTCTCATACCTTGCAATTATTGTATTCAGGCACAGTTATTTTAAGAACTTGATTTCGGCAGTGTACGTGAGGTCTTGTAAAATTTATTTATGTAGGAGGTGAAATGTTAGTGCAAAACACTATCGTAGAAAAAATGAAAATATAAATTGGTGTTAGATGTGCAAAGTGTATTCAAAATACTCTGTGAAGATTTATTTTCAACAAATTTTTGCTGAAGAGTATTAAAGGTTATTACGAATGTGTCACTGCAAAATCCGTAGAGGTAAATCTCAGGATGTCTCTCGTCATCATTGTACGTTCATTTTAATGAAAACGTATGTTTACATTGGCAAAGCATTTGTAATTTATCAGTAGCGATGTTGTTTATTGCACAGTCACAATAATAACTTTGCGTGGGTTTGACATCTGAAAGTAGGTCGTTATTTAATAGCGAATTTATTTTTCAAGATTTAAGGAAGAGGCAAAGTTATATCTGGATCCAAAATAGGTCTTTTTCTCTCGAGTTATTCTATGTGAGTGCAAGCGTTCACATTATTAACAGGAAAACCTGTGATTTTGTCTATTCTGAGTTTTAGCTGTTTCCAATGAATATTTTATAGTAAAATACATTATATATGTAGGTAGTCGAGGACTGAGCTATAATGATATGTCATTTTCCTGGGATACAATCAACAGTGACATGCGAATACCCTCTAAGCTCGAACTCGGGCTTTTGACAAAAAAAACAAGATGAAATAAATTTGAAAGTGTGAGCTGGAACAAATTGACATTCATAAAATTTGAATGGAGCAAGACTTAGAACTTTCAGCACAGTTAGAAGTTTTAAAGACATTTCTTTCTGCAGTTCAGACATGGGGAAATTATCGTATATGACTCGAGAAGGTGGCAAGTTTGATAGTTTTTTAGTAAACGGTCTTACAAAATGGTACTACTGTAATTCACAGAGTGAAGCAACTGCAGGTTTTTTGCAGTATTTACAGAAGGCGTTAATTCGCCAACGCAATAAAAATTATATATAAAGCTACCGAGTAACCTACTGCTGAGATTTTTCTGTGTGTGCTAGAAATATTTTTTTAAAAAAACCTTTAAACCAGACTTCTCGTTTGTTACCTAAACATGGCGATACTTTGAGAGTTCAGAGATCCACAGTGCTCACAACAACACTAACTTTTATAGCTTATTGGAGTAGGAGTGCAACCACCTACTCAAATGCTTCCCTTTCTATTACAAAACGATTAATATTTTAACAGCGTTCTTAATTGTCAGGAGCATCACTATTCCTACCGTTACTAGCAGGCCCTCACGTTTCGACACGGTACGCGCACCTTGCAAAGTCTGCGCCAAAACGCGTGCTTCAGACTTAGATCAAATAATTTCTTTTCACCGTTTGTCAATCGTGGGGGTTTTTGGAGTTTCAGCGATTGCAATCAAGATGCATTACGAGCTGATCGCGATGCTTTAGGCGCTGAGTCGAGTCATTTAAACCTTAAACTGAAGCGAATACGCATTACTTCTTCGTCCTCTATTCTGTATCGGCACTTTTTCTGAAAGTGTGGAATGAATCTATTAGAAGTCTTGATTGGAGCGTAAGAGTGCTGTAACGGGCAAGAAAACCGTCACACTCTCTCTATATATATTTATTTATTTATTTATTTATTTTCAGAATTTCAATAACATTTCAAGATACACCACTGTTATATGAGCTCATACTGAAGTGATTATCCAGGACAGCTTCTAAGTATATTTCAAACTTCCTGTTCTATGATATTATCCTATCCCAAAGATACAACTTAGGTTCTCTCTTCTCAGGAGTCTTAAACCACAATTTGTTGTTTTAAGACCATTTGAACAAGCAATTAAAACTCTCCTGTAACAGTAACCCGGCAGCCACATTTTCCAATGTTACCAATCGCTATGAAATTTTATGTTGTTGCAACAAACGTACCCCGTTCACGCTGGGTATCTTCTCTGTTTTTTCCAGGATTAGCAATGCTTAATTTTGGAAGAAGCTGTCCCGTGTCTCTTGTGCTACCTATAGCAAAGTTTCGATTCCCACAACGTCACAGCGAACGTCTGGTTCTTCCTGCTTTCTTTTCAAATGCAACACACAAGAAAACGGTGGCTCTTTCAGCCTTTATGGTATTATCGCTGCATTTGTAAGTCTGCGCTTCGCTGACTTACTAGATAAATACACTTTATCAAGTACCTGTGTACTTAAATATACTGAATTTTATTTCTTCTTGTTGTTTTTGTGTACATACCGATCCTCGTCTTATTAATTGTTTAGATGTTTTTTAGTCGCGCTGCTTCTAGTTGTTATAGCTTCACATTTCATGCAGCTTCAGATGTCGTTCTTTGAGCGATGAGATCGGGTTTAACGTCTGTCTTATTAGAAAATCTAATTAGCTTGCCATTCTGTGTCCGGTTCCATTTTTTTAGGCAGTATAAACAGAACTGGTACGCTCTGCTCAATTCTTGAAGTCAGGGGAATAAACGTATAGGTAATCCTCCTGGCATACACGTGCATAGGCCCCTAGAAGATGTGGTAGACTCCAGCACTGTCCACAAACATGGAATCTCCAAATGATACAGCAGCTAAATAAACCTCTGAGCGTGGAGGAACCTTTTGTATTTTCTCTCCTCGTTTTGGAGAACGGGAGGGGATGGCTCCCGTTGGAGACCTATAGCTTAACTATTGGATGCTTTCTTACGGAAAGAGCGATAGATATTCCTTGTAGTAGGCAACTCTTCTTCAAATTTCAAGACACCTATCGGAGCTATGATAGCACTTAAATGTCTTCAAAAGAGTTCTGATTATTTTTTTTCAATATGGAAAAAACACATTTTTTTCTAACTGTATTTTGGGAATGGCTCATTAAATGGAAACGTATACCTATTGAGAGTATGTGCCAGAAATAACGTTGGGGAAACACAGCCGCAAGACCTACTTCCTAAGGAATAGCGTTAACGCCGGGAACGCCTTTAAGTTTGATTAGACTGGTCGCTATAAAAAAAATCGGTTCAAAGTAATAACGAAAATTTCCAAGTTTTCAATTAAAGCTCTTCATAGCGCGTTGCTAAAGCAAGTCATTTGTGCTATGAAATCAGAAGCAACAGGTTAAAAAAAAAGAAGTGTTACTGGCTGCGACTCACAGACAGCATTTCCACTAAATCTGCGACCTTTGAAGTCCTCAATTACTTACTGGAACCTGAATTTTCACCTCTGAATTTCTTTACCGAGCTTACTTAAGAACTTATAGCAATCCCTCAGCTAAAGGTCACGGTGTTGTGTGGTGTTATCTGGGGTTTTATTATTTCCTCGTAAGCTATGACATTTATAAAATGTCAGCATCTGAGGAAATCAGGCCTATACAAACACGGAGGAAGAATAAAACCTGCTTACTTGGGCAATTCCACCAGTGGCGGTTCAGAGTTGCAAATGTAATAGCAACAAATAATACAGCGGTTCTCTCTTATTTGCAGGTATTAGTAATTATCGCCCTGGGTAGACACGCATGTTAATACAATTAGGAATAAAAATTAACGTGTATCACACTTTGTTTAGAACGATCGTACCATGCTCAGTGACCCCAGAAAGCTCTTTCGTGTCAGAACTAACAATAAATTCGCTTCCTCGATTTTTCTCTTCCTAATCCTCACCTGGGACCATCCACGCTCAAGTCACTCATTTTGGTACCAGAGTTCAGAGTAAAGTAAATCTTTCCCATACTCAGATAACTCGGAGATTATTTTGGGGGAAAAGAAGGATAGCCGTAATGATAGCAGGATAGCAGCAGGCGGTATGTCAGAGAACAAAAAAGGGACAGCAGAGGATCAAGAGTAAGCAACCTCCCTGGCTGAGGCAGGCTGCCCTTTCAAGCTTGATTGCCCACCGACCCTCCGTCTGAAATGACGCTTCATGTTTCTGTGAAGTGAAAGAAAACGCTAGTGTTTTCTGATCCGTACGCACAGGCACTGAGCGATAACGCGCTGTTATGCCAATGAGACGCTGGGCACTTGAGACCAAACCCATCTGTATAAAGCAATGGAAATCCACTGTCTTCAATTTTATTCATTTGTTTGCCTGCTTGTTTATTTTAATTTACAGCAAGGTTGGGATCAGCTCAGATGGCTAACCTGTAATGGTTTTTCCAACTTTGGCTCAGTTGCTTAACGCTAATCCGTGATTCTGAGTCTTCCGGCCCCTGATAAATACCTGCTGAAATCAGAGGGATACAGCAGGGGCAAAGAACATTTCTGGTTTTCCTTTTAATTTTTAAAATCAGTCTTTAATCACTGCAGTGAGTCGCTTTGGGAAAGGAACAGCGGTTGTTATATCCGTACTCCTTATTTCTAGATTCTAGATGCTACGTGCACTGACTNGCAGGGGCAAAGAACATTTCTGGTTTTCCTTTTAATTTTTAAAATCAGTCTTTAATCACTGCAGTGAGTCGCTTTGGGAAAGGAACAGCGGTTGTTATATCCGTACTCCTTATTTCTAGATTCTAGATGCTACGTGCACAGACTGCATACCTGAGGCGAGGCAGGGGGGTGAAAGGTTTTCGTTAGGAACCAGGCAGTGACCCGGGCTGAGCTAAGGGGAAACCCTTGACAAGAGAGATTTAGATTTCCTTCAGACTTTTCATTTTCATGTTCTTCTGTGGGAGTTACACGTGAAATCCAGCAGCGCCACTCCGAGAGCAGGTACGTACCTTCCCTCGGATACGTTTCGAGTCAGGCGGGAGGAGAGACAATTCACGGGCATCTGATTGAAATTTTGGAGTTTCGTGATGTAACTGAGAATAAAAAAGTTTCTAGTGGCCTTTTCTGGAGGCCGAAAGCGGTTAGAAATAGGAGGTGGACTGAAAAAAAGTGGAAGTGGGACAAAAAGGTAGCTGAGGCCGGACTCTTTCCGGTGGTGCCCAGCGCCGGGACGAGGGGCACCGGGCCCAAACCGGAGCACGGGCAGTTCCACCTGAGCACGAGGAAGAACTTCTTTGCCGTGAGGGTGCCCGAGCCCTGGCCCGGGCTGCCCGGGGAGGCTGCGGAGTCTCCTTCCGCGGAGAGATTCAACCCCGCCTGGACGCGTCCCTGTGCCCCCTGCGCTGGGGGCACCTGCTTTAGCGGGGTGGGGGTGGGCCGGGGGATCTCCAGAGGGCCCTGCCAGCCCATACCGTTCTGTGATAGCGGGGATGGAAAAGTAAATTGAAAAATAGAGAAGTGAAAATCGGAGATGACGGATATCTTGCAGGGCACGCGTGGCAACTGTCTGACAGGGATTCAACTGGCAGAGATGGTAGAAAGAGCAGTATTAGGCTTGCTAGAGCTTCTGGAGTCCAGTGGGCACGGGGGCTTCCGGTGAACCGACAGCGGTCACGTTGCGACAGCGGTCCGGTTCTCACAAAATGAGAGACCATTAGTCAAGGGGTTAATGTCATAGTTGTATCTGAAGAAGCCTAAGGATCAGGAAAGCCTAAGGAGTTGCGATGCACTGTCGAACGAGACTTCCATTTAATCCGCGGTGTTCCTTTTGCCACCTAGAGTCAAATTCAAGTAACCTCGCAGCGATAACTAGAAACAATTCAGACCGTAGGTTTATCGTCCCGTAAAGCTTTTGCTGACTGGTTTGTTACTCAAATTCCAAATAATTTTTGGAATTACATTTGGAATTACATTTTGGAATTACATTTATTATTATATGCAAAATGTATGTACGAGTTTCTCCTTCCCGCCCCACCCCCTGTCCTTCCCCTCCCCGGTTTATCATATTGAGATCATTTTCTGGTTAAAACAAATCAGAAAACCTACCTCACGATGTATCTATTTGCAGTTAAAATGAAACCTGTGCTTTTTACACAGCGGCGTAACTAATGGCGTCAGTTACGTTAATGCAGATTAACATCTCTGTGAACATTCTTGTCTGTGTAGTTCTGGGTATCTCTAGGTTACATGTAATTAAAGTGTTATTTGACGTTAAGTAAAAGGTGAAAAATATGTTTTAGCATTTTAGAGCGTTTATCAATTCGTAGCTAACTCCTGATCGTTGAGACTTTCTGTTGAAGTACAAATACTAAGCATCACCAGTAAATGTTGTTTATGTGACCACAATGAGAAACAATGCTAACCGTAACAAGAGAAAGAAAGGAGCGTGAGTAAGTAATCACTGCAGACAGGACTGGGAAGGGACGGGATCCATTTCCAAAAACATCAGAAATACAAGATATGTTTGTCTACCTTTGGACTTGCTCTCTTACTGTCAGCGGAGAGAAACACAGTGACAGTGATTTACCCTTTTTGTAAAATTGCTACGTAAACTTTTTTAAATTTGTTCCTTTCTCTGTTAACCAGTTCCAATGGTTAACTCGCATTGAGAAGCGGATGCAGGTGTGTGGTTACTATAAAGACACCGGAAACAGAATAAAATTAACTCAGTATCTGTTGCCAGGGAAAGGCAAATAAATATTCTTCAGGAAACACGGGCTTCGTTTTCTTCGCACCTTGTTTATTCGACAGATCTGCGGCTGCAATTTGGTGCCGCTTAAATTGCATTTTATGGCTTCGTGGATTTTTATTTTATGAAGTGAGATTCTGATCTCATTGTCGCGAGTGTAAAATCCGTTGCAGTTAATGAGTTGCACGAGAAAGGAAACGGTATATGAGCAGTCAGTATCGGCTCTTAAGGGTTGGGTTGAATATCTTGCTGCACTATCTCTGCTACGGTGTTAGTGTAATGAGGTATCGAGAAAACTATGGATTTGCTTTGATACTGATAAGGATGGTGCAGCTGTACACCCTTCCCTAAATATATTCTTTTTTTTTTTTTTTTTTTTCGGTTTGGACGGAGTGGACGTACCGGTATGTTTGAACAGTTTTCCACGGTTACCGCTAAACGCACTAGTTCTTTTATTTGTTACAGCATTGTCACGTTGTATGCGTGAACTGATAAGGCGACTTCACCTTCAGATCCTGTAAAGAGTAATTCGAGTTTTGGAGGGAACGTTGATTTTCAGCCGTTTCCTTACAGTAGCAGATGCACGCGGAAGACGAAACAACCCATTATTTTCAATACAATAACAAGGTTTAGAAACATTTTTCCTAACAGAAAAAGCGATCGTTAAACGTGGCGGAAACACTTCAGTGTTTATTACTAGTATCTGTGATCATTCTCAGCCTTTTTGGATTAGTAATCAGCTTGCATTATTCTTGAACTTCTAGTTTACAGATCCTCTTTACATAGGTCATACTTGACTTTGGACCCTGCAGGATAAAGTGTTGATTTTGCGTTGTGTCATTGATAGTATACATCGTATAGCGCTGTTTCTGCTCTCTGCTTCAGAACTTTTAAAACCGGAAATTAATATAATATTTAGCAAGTCATGATACTTTGAAGCAAAAAATGACAGACATGCTTTATGTCCTGGATATGTCAGGAATCTAGACCTTTTCGTGAATCCAAAGATATCATTTATATCACCGGGTTTAAAGATTTAAAGATTATTTGATTCCGTAAATCACACTTAAAAGATTGCCCGGCCGAGGCAGCCCTCGCCAAACGTCCTTTGAAATGGTTCCGTTGGCTTCCTTGGCACAACGGCATCGAGTTTTAAACAACCTCACTCGATGACGCTCGCTTGAGGCCTCCATCACCCGCAGCTTGCTTTGCGCAATCCAACCGAATGTATACATCCGTAAGCCGATGTTCATCTTGACCCTCCGAATTCCTGTTTCTCATGAGGATCCTGGGGAAAGAATCAGAATCAAATCGTGTTGTCTCAGACTCTTCCATCATTATGCTGTTTGATTGAAGCTTGGATTTTGACCGCATTAGTTTGAGTAGCTGCAAAAACTCTGCGGACAGGTGGTATTAATTGAAAATGTTTGATAAACGTAAACACAGTCTTCTACCGTTACGTGACTATATCCTGCTGCAACAGCGGGAGCTTTTTGAAATCTGTTTGTCTAGCTCCTTAAAATATGCAAATAATTTTTAGCAGCTCCCACCCTTTGTCAGGTTTCGCTGAAGTCATTCGCTCTTTCTTCGATTCACCTCGAAGCTACTGAAATCTGTTAAAATAGAGAAAGTTATTCCAGATAAACACAATGTCTTAGAAAGACCTGGAAATGACATTGGGGGTTGGACTAGATGTTCTCCAGAGGTCCCTTCCAACCCCTTCCATTCCGTGATTCTGATTCCGTGACGTCAAAATTAGATTGAAGTAATAAGAATGAACTGTTCTGGGGTATAAGCTACTTTATGGGCCCAGCCATTTTCTCGAGACGAGGAAAATGCCCTATAAAGCACGAAGAATATGTAAGTCTGAAGACTTAATGCAGATGCCTTTGTGTGACTTAGATCGATTAGCAGAATATGAGACACACGGTCGTATACCTGTATAAAGATCTCAGAAATTAACGGGAACCCTGAATCTTTCGATTGAAGAGAATAAATTAACGTGAGGGGGCAAAGAAAAAAGTCTTCTAAGAAAAGGTCTACTGACTGTGTGGTATACTTGTTGTAAGCTTTTTGATTTTTTTTTATTTTAGAGATTCTGAATAACCTAACTATTTGTAAATGGGTACATTCTAGAAATGGCCGGAAAACGGGGCAGAACGAGACCTTCGGAGATCATAACGGGAATTACCGTGCTCTAAAGTAGCTGAAATCTGTCTAATTTGTTCTTAAAGCTCTTAAGCGATGGAAGCTTCAAAAGTTTCCGGTGTAAATCTAGTTTAATGCTTCATATGTTCATTTCTCCCTTTTATTGTACTCTCTGATGGACATGGATGAGAAAAAACTGAGATACGCTCTCATTCTTGCGGGTTTTGTTTTCTTGCTAGTTTTGTTTGGTTTTTTTTTTTCCCCCCGCTGGTTCCCATAGCTCTAGTTAAGCGCCCACAGATTTTCTCATGAGAGAAAAATCACATACCGCTTGACTGAATCCAAAAGATGAAGCATAGAGTTAGCATAAGCTAAATGTGCGTATAGTTAGAAGACGATGTAGCGAAGATGCAGCTTTCTAATGAAAATGGGGCTTTGGAAAAGGAAGGAATAGCCGGCAGCCACCCGAACGCTTTCAGTCAGACACACTTTCTCCCATAATGGCCTAAGCGTGATGCGATTTAAGGAAATGAAAACTGAAGTTTGGCTTTAGATACTGTGCAAAAAGAGGACACGTGTGAAATGTTTTCCGAATCGGTCATCGCTGTTCTATTCCGAACCTTTTGCGCGGTCCTGGACTTCCCCCTCCCACCCTCCCCAAGGGTACGTCAGGAATTCTTCTTTTAGTTGATTTTCATTTAGCGAGGACGCAACCATTCGTATACCTGTTTCCATCCTACGGGGCGGTACTTGAATCATCCCGTCTGCCTTACGTCTGCCAAGTACTGTTACCACAAGCTCAGAAGAGATGCAAAGGCAGTCAGTCCAGGTCAAGGTAATCGCGGGCTCGAATTCTCTCTCTCCCCCCACTTTCCCGCCTCATCACTCTTTGTAGCCAACCCCAAACCCGCGCTCCTGTTCTTTGGGCATGGCCTCTGTGACCACAGCCTTCGATTTATAAAACTGTTTTCAACCTCTTTCTTGCCTGTTATATAAATTAATTGTCGTTATTATTATTATTATTTTGTTTGTATTATTATTTATGTTGTTATATCAATTGTTGATACTATTAGATAAGTTATTGCCAATATGGTGGGGTTTTTTTTCCTTTTCCGAACTTCTCTGAGAGAGACAGACAGAGTGCTTCTTTGGGACAGAGGAATCCCTCTCGACATCATTTCTTAGCTGTAACCCCATGCTGACCTCCTGCACACTTAAGCCTGTAAAGAACAAATAACGGCATAACGCTGACCGCCGTCCCCACAGCAAGGGAAAAGTAAACAGCTCGGGCGAAGCTCCACACACAGTGACCTATTGTGAATTCTGTTGAAATCGTTTTAGAACTCGTGACCCTTCTTGTCCTTAGATGTTCAGAGAGGGATGCCTTTGATATATTGTGCTGATAAGAGGCTTATTCCATTAAGCTGCAGTGATTCTAGCTGTCATGCACCATTTGACAGAGAAGATGAGAATTTGCAGAAGCAATAGCTAATGTAAACTGTATTAGGTCACAATGCAGTTAGACAGGTAGGAAATGAAGTTTATGTAGTATGTTCTAGAGGGGCTTGCGCATTTTATGATATGTGCACAAGAGATCTTTTGCGGTTGTTCTTTCAGCATCAAGTTTTAAAAATGCTAGGGTCACTGTTGCTGGAGGAGGCTGTATCCTCTTACGGAGCTTAGGATTTCAATTTCAAATAAATATCCTTACGCGAGTCATAAAGGTTAAATTGAGCTTGAAGAACAGGAAAGCCGTAAGCCGAAGCGTGAAGAAAATAAAATGGTAGTTGACTCAAATAATAGTTGACTAGTTCCATATCCTACCTGGTATCTTCAGACGTACACACGCACACAGACGCAAACTTAACGCTTTAAGAATGCTCGTGTGACCTTTTTGGGGGCCATTTCAAGAGCTCGTCAAACTAGTTCTCACCCTGCTTGCCGAAGTTCACCCTCGAGAGGGATTTCTTCACCGTACATTTCTGCTTATAAGAAGATGGGAGGAAAGCACTGCAAACGTCAAGAAAGTGCGTGTAGTTGCATTGTAATTAATGCCTTTGATATCCAAGAAAAGATTGGCAATAGTTGAATAATGTGTTGCGCAGCGACTTGTGAAAGTGACTCGCAGCGACAAAACGTATTACGGCCTATTGCAATGTCCAAGCCTTTTGGACACGTCACGAGCACGGAGCCGACAGGTATTTCATTCCTGCGGCACTTTAATGCATCCGCAACTCGATGGCACTTGTAAGCAGTAATCCGAATTGCCTATCAGAAGAACCATTTACTATTATTTACAAAAAAGGGAATAAATAACTTGGAACGTCGCTATTTCTGTAAGGAGATAAAGCGACTACGGCAACTTGCGTAACGAAGGAAAGCATAAGCGCTATTTTACATTGGGGTGTTTGCATAGCCGTGAATAAGAAGTTGTTTTTCATGTTAGCGATACGATTATCTCCCACACCTGAGAGTCAAGATACAGATAAGAAGAGGGACAAAACCTGTATTCCTTCATACCGTGCCCTTAGAGAAGATTTGGCTTAACAGGATTTCATGAACAGGCTGAATTATTTTTACTAGTGCTGACAGTTTCCTGGAATTACGCACTTTCAAAATGTGTTGCAGCTGCACCGATAAATGATCAAAACCTTTAAATGTATTTGAGAATGATATTTTTTTCCCCTCTGCAGCCCTACGATAGAAGGAGAAAGGAGGGAAGAAACTAAATGAGTCTGTGTGTCCTTTTGGTAGCCCAGGCGCTCCCGTGGCACGTGTGAAACTCGGGTTCATTTCGCTGCTTAGTTTGTATTGCAGCGAAAAGTTCTTCCCTAAGACCGTGGGGAAAGCACCGAAACGGACGAATTAAGGGACTCTTCTACACGCACGGGTAAAGCGAAGAGCCAACTCGTAACAAGCGTATGCTTCTTTCATCAAAATGCGGAGTCAGAAACTTCCAATCGTTTCTTACGTTTGCCATATATAAAACAACAGAATACTTCATTACTTCCAAAATATTTTATTTACGTCAGTCCTAACCATGAAGAATAAACACGTTTGTATTAAAACGTTGTCTCAAGTTTTCCAAGTATCTTGGTCCTTGGTTTAGAATGACGTGCTTATCCGTCATCTGGGCACGTGCAGGTGTTGTGTAAGATGTAGGTTCTCTGTCCTCTTTCCTATGACCACAGTACGTTGTTATTCAGCTAGGAATGCGGAGTCTGGACATATGTCTGCTTTCCAGCTAAGGAAGAAATTTGCAAGTGGTCACAGAATTCTAGCGTTGGAGCCCTTTGTTTATGCTTTCCCTTTTAGATTACTCGATCCCTCGAGGTTAGCAGAGAATCGTGTCTTTTCTTTTCCCCTTGTAAGCTTTCGATCGCGAGAGAAATACACCACGAAGTACTGTTCTGAAAACTGCGAAAGTCTTTATGCAGTATTAATAAATTTTGCTTTCCACTGCTTCTGCTACCGAGTGTAGCTTCCCTTTTGCTGCCGCTTTCACGCTGCTTCTATGATACGAAAAAATAACTGTGACGGTTCGAAACTCTGTTTTATTTACATACGACAGACTTACTCGCAGTAGTATTCTGAAGTGCAAAACTGAATTATAAATCCAGGTAGGAATCGTGTAAGAGCTCAAGGTATGGTAGCAAATGGAAGAATATTAGCACTCAGTGAAAAAACCTGTGCGTGTCTAAATGTTTTTTTCTGTACTTGCCTTGAGGAGGTGATTCCCACTAAATAATTCAACTTTGGTTTTTGCAGCTACCACAGTCTTTGCCGTAGCAAAGATGAGTAAGAGAAATAGGGAGAGCATAACTGAAGAAGAATGCAAGTAATCCCAAAAGTAATAGGTTATCACCGCTTCGTGTACTAATTTTAGAACGTTACAGATGTCGCTTTCCTAATTCAGCTATACACATCAAACGTGTTGTAATTTTCTTTCACAAATTCCAATTTCTATTACTCACGTAATTTCCGAGTGGCCATCGTAATCTTTATCTTTAAAACATTACAAAATAATGCAGTACTGTGATTAAAAATTCTGAGTCTTTGACAAGGAAATACCGGTTTAACTTTGGGTTTGGAAGCCCAGTGTTTGTAGTGGCTGAAGTCACCTGATCATCTGCGTTTCTATTTATTGTCTTCAGGACAAAAGATTTTGTTTTAGGAGACCGCGTTGCCATTTACCTCGATTTCGCAGGTTCTTTCTGCTTTCTACGGCACTGAAGCGTATCTGGTTTTCGGGATTGTGACTACTTGATACTCGGTTAGCTTCAGAAGCGTCGAACCCGAGACACTTGCAGAGTACGGGAACAACACATATCATTCGAAAGACATCGAATCGGACTTCTAGATACAACTAGAGACATTTCTGCAGTTACGTCTTGCATTTGAGAAAACCGTAGATTAAACACGCTTTATTTGTCGGCAAACCAAGCGACCTAACCGCGCTTTTACAAACAAGTTCACGCAATTCCCGCGATGTGAATTCCTGTCCGGTGGAGAGAATCCCACGACGCAGGCAGTGCGCTATGAACACGCTGCCGCCTGTGGCCTAAAGAAAAGGGTAGCTTACCCTTCATTTCAAAATCCGGTCTCAGAGGTGACTGAAGAGATGAAAACTATTTCGTTATTTCAGGGACACTGAACTGTGCAAAATGTCTCGATAAAGATTCAGTCTAGCTACCGCGCTGTCCTTAATGACTAGAAAACTATACTTTCTTCAAGGTTTGTAGAAGCGGTTTTGAAAATTTACCTTCCGACTCGGCAACCCTGTCCGTAGGAAGTAAAACTTAGTATGAATTGAAAATAGCAATTACATCATTTCGATGCGATCGGCTCAGTCATCGTAACCCATTGTTTAATACAGAAGACACATAAACATTTCTTGGCTCAATTTATGCATGAATTTATTATGAACTGATTAACTTTATCGGTAAATACTCTAAACAGCAAGGGCAGAACAAGAAAGCAACTTTAAAGTACTACAAAAATATATGCCGAAAAGACTAGACGTCACGTTCTAAATAGTCTCAGAATTCTTTTTCCCGCAAGGCTGTTTTTTTAAAGATTGCTGACAAAAAAGTGGTGTTTGTTCAGGTGCTAGACTAAAATGACCATTTAAGGTTTTTACTCTAAAGGAACACAGAAAATGTCTTACCGTATTACAGTGGAGTGCTTTAACCCTGATCTGTGCTTAGGGGCAATGATTCGGCTGTCACGGCCAATAAGAACGCAAATTCAGATGACGGAAACCAGACGGTTTTCCAATAAAACCTGAACTGGAGCTACCAGCTGGTTTTATGGAGACTTGATACCACGTGGCTTTTACGACTACTTTGCAACATGAGCCGGGTATTGGCCAGCGATAAGAGCTTAAATACTCGCGTTACATTACAAGGCCTTCCCGTTATCATTAGTGGCATTACGCTACCATCTAGAGGCTCCGCTACGGTAAAGCTACTATAAAGGTTAGTTCTGCTTTAAACTACTTACGTAGAACCACCAGTGCAACTTCTAGAGCGTTTCAAGGAAGGTTTTTCCACACGAGTGAAGAACGTTTGCTGTTCTGTGCAACCTGAACACTGGCACGAGCGCCAGAAAAGCGGGTTTTGTTTATACTTACCATTCAATCCGCTATGATTATTACCTGGGCTTCAGCGCACGCTTGGACTTCTGAAGTTTTTAACCTAGTGGAGAATCTAAGATATCTTAGTACAAGGTCTGTTTCCCCTTGAAATACAAAGTTAAAATAAAAGAAAATATTCCTTCCCAGAATTTCTTAAATCAATCGACTCGGAGGGTATTTTGTTTTAAAGAATCGTTGTAACAGGTTGCTGTTTCGACGTACCTTCTGAGTACCCAAACGTTGTCCTTTTAGGCGGATTTTCCTGAAAGTTGTTAAGGCCTGACAACGCAACTGCCTGAGCAGCCTATGACGACTTGCTGACTATCTTCTAAAGGAATCCTTCTCGACCGTAAGGGCTGAGAGTAAATTCCCGGCGATCCATTAAAAGTGGAAGAGTTTGACAGGAAGGGCAGAGATAGATATTCTCACTCACAAACGTAAAGGTGCTTTTTAAATTTTATATAACCCTGCATTTAATTATGTTCGTCCTTTTGCATCTTCTCGTTATTTTAGAACCGAAACGCGATATAGCGTATTTGAAACAATCGTGCCAGAGGACATCCGGAGTTGCAGATGTCTTTGGCCGAGTCAGGTGATGAGCAGCAAGTAGATCGCTACGCTGGTATTTCTTTGGAATCGTCTGAAAATGATGATTTAATCTGGGTGGAATTCGCGGCGTAGTTTCCTAGGCAGAACGTAATTGTTTACACAGGGCGATTTTTCCTAACGACAAACGCTAAATGGAGGCGATCTTTCTCCTGCATTTAAGGGGCTTATCTGTGAAGGTTTACAAAAGAACGATGAACCTGAAAAATCTAGGTTGTAAAGCTCGTGCCTGGATCAGATAGCTCCTGCTCATCCACGCTGGGAGCCTCAGAGCTCCGGTGATCGACATCGCCTCGGTCTCCTTGAAATACGATACGGCTTGAGAGAGCGAAAGTATTTTTCCAAGCGCAACAGACCACGGACGGCATAAAGGAGGATTCGGGTGAAATTCAGACGTACGCAGTTGAGATCGCAAGTCTCGACTAAGCTTTGATCTATCCCCACAGCGACTGAAAAATCCATTGGTATCTGTTTTCACTGGGGCGATTTCTCAAGGGCTCTCCAGGTTACCGCTGCTGGTTTTTGACTCCTTGTGGTGAATTCACATAGGAAAGATCATGAGACCCACACAGTTACACCGGTGAAGAAACATTGCTGATCCCTGCAGCGAACGAGCCCTTTGAAGTACAGCCAGTGACCGCCGAACAGAAACGCTCAAGGCTTTCCATGTACGCGTCTCCCCCGTGGCTACGGAACGAGGACCTCGTGTTCTAGCAAATAAGGCAGCTTTATAAACGCAATCTGTAGCTGAATTAAATTATAGAAGCTCACGATTAACAAAGAGAGGAGGGAAGAAAGACTTGAACGTTCTGCGGCGTTTACAGGGATCCACGTAAGGCACGGGGAGACACTAGCCCTGAAGACTCGTTGTTTATGAACTACCCGCACGTAAACATCCATAATTAAATTTAAGTGCATTTCTGTTGTAATGGATCTAACTGAGGGAGTTGCAAGCCCTGCCCGGCGGATGCTTTAGCGTTCTGTGTTCTTCCTACCACCTCCGTAGGCCGTCCTTACTCTCCCTTGCTGCTTTATAGCGCCTTTTGCTCCGTAAGCAGCGGTACTCGTGCCGTGCGAGTTTCCCCGGCTCCCAGTCTCTGGGAAGTAACTGCGCCAGAGACAAAGAGCGGAGCGGCCGCGGCGTGACGTACGGCCGTTCCGCCTCTCGAGGCCCCCAGCAGGCCCCTTCCTCTCATCCCCTCAGCTTCGCACGCCGAGGACGGGGCAGTAAGTAGCGTCGGGCAGCGCCTCTCGGCCGCGCGCCCGGCCCCGCGCGCAGGAAGCGCCGAGCGCACGCGGGACC
>VZSC01019235.1:150839-189030 GCA_013398225.1 Steatornis caripensis | reverse complement strand
AGGTGGGGGGACAAGGCAGTTTGGAATGGCACCTTTGGAATGGCACCTTCCCCCTGAGAAGCATGGTAAGAGTAGAGTGTCATCTCTGTCTTCCCTCTGACTGCCTGAGAGCCTGCGGTGGCAGAGTGCCAAGCAATAGAGACTTACTGGCTTTTTGGGATCATCCACCTTCCGGACTGATAGGTTCTCCAGAGGAATAATGCCCAGAGGCTCTTTGTCCTGAAGGCAAGGAAACATGAATCAACACCCACCATGCTCCCCACATCTATGCCACTATTTACAGCCTCTCTGATTTCCCAGGCCTGTGCCTTTGTAGGGGTGACAAGGGCAGTGTATGCCTGGGGGGACCATCTCCATTTAAACAATGGAAGCTTAGGTAGCAGGAGATCACAGCAATAGTTGCGCTGTCCAGCCTCTCTCCTCCGGTCTTGAGGAGGTGAGGAAACAGCACAGGAGAGAAGCAAGGTCTGAGTTCAGTCTGGGAGCATAGTGTTGAAGGGGAGAATTGCCCCCTGCCCTCTGCTCCTCCCTGGACCCTCAGAGGCACATAACCACCCAGGACACAGTTTCCCAACCAGGAGTTAAGCCTTTACCGTGGTGTATTCAAAGTAGTACAGGCAATTATCGGTCAGAATGAACCAACGGCGTTTCCAGGTTTTCACACGTCCTCCTAAAGTCAGTGAGGTTCAAAAGCCATTAGTCACACGTTTTGCTGTCCTTCCAGCTCCCCGCAAGCTCCAGGCATGCACACACAGGCATATCCTTCCAGCTCTCCCTGTAGATCAGCTCCAAGGAGGCAGCTGTGGTGCTCACCACTGATATGATCCCATATGGTGGACACACAACCAGGGAGCCAATTTTGCTCTGATGGGGCTAGGAATGGGGAAGGGTGAGGGATATCTTTCTAAGTCCCCTTTTTTTTGAGCAGATAGAGCCTGCAGGAGAGGGCTGGGAGGAGAGAGCAGGCGGCTGGTTTCAACAGCAGGTGTCAGCCTCACCTCACCACAGCAGACCGGAGGAAAGTACAGTGGAGATGCTCGTGGGTTCTGGGGGGAGATTTGTGGTGGGAGGCAGGCAGGCAGGCACTGAGTTCAGAGGGGCTAGGGGCATCCTCTTCCTTACCTAGTTTCAGGAGCCAGCCCTCATGGTTAGGGTTGAAGAAAGTATGTGTGAGGTCATTCCCATCATCCTCTGGTATGGAGAATGGCTCGTTCTTGATGCTCTCAAACAGATTCTGCCCCAGAGCATTGGCAGGGGAAAAAGAGAGGGAAAGAAAGAAAGAAAGACAGATTTCTGACACAGCTTGTGCACAACCCTCCTAAGTCCATCTGGTCATCACTCTGTTTCCACAGGGGCAGATGGGTGAATGGTGAGGGGAGCAAGCAGTGAGCGCTGGGGGTACAACAGCCCTCAGTCTACACCTCACAGGGTCTCAAGGGGGATCACCAGCTCTTTTCCGCTTCCTGTGTCAAAAAAAGAGACCCCTTCTAGAAAGCCACAGACACAAGAGTGGGCACTCATATCATGAGAGGCTGCAGTGACTGACCCCACCATGTCTATGCAAGTGCCACTGTGGGTAGCACCAAGGCAGTACTAATGCAGTGGTGGGAACACCACACAACAGAGACTGCAACTCAGCAGCCTGGGTTGGTGGTGCCAGAAGCTCTGCTAAGAATTTCCACGTAAAGACCAACACACACATCTGCATGACCACAAGGAGGCATATTTCATAGAACCAAGGCATTTGCACTGAGAGACATACAGTGTGACATTCACAACAGCAGAGTGACAGGGAGGCAGGTTACTAGCTTTCAAGGGGTAGAAAAATGTTGCTTGCATTATTGGATTTGCCATCATTTATCACACAAATCCCAGGACATGAAAACAAAAGAGAAAGTAGCTTCCCTCAAATTGCCTGAAAGAAGTGACACTGGAGAAAAATCTAAAGCCCTTACCCTCATGGGATGCTGCTCAAAAAACAAGTGTGGGATGTAAGCAGCCTCTTTGACAAAAGACATAAGTTTTCTCCCCATGTTGGTTGGGTGAAGCTAGACACGTGTAGGCAGGCTCCCCAATTCTAACTTGCCTCATAGGGTACAGGTCCCATACCTGCTGAGCCCTTGCGAAAATGGTACCTCCAGCTTTGCTAATGGGTGCATACCCTGTCTCTGTTTCCCACCCTCAGCATCTTCATCCTCTGGGATCAGAGACACCATTGACCTGCTGAGAGCTTTACAGGTGCTGGAAGAGATGCTGGAAGAGACCCTGACACATTTGTGTCTCATTGGTTCTACTTGCTCAAAAATATATCCTGGTGTAAGAGAGGCCAGGCACTGGTGTCCTGACTGGTTTGAACACTGGAGTCAGCTGAGACATTTAGGTACGAACAAGGGAAAGGGATTCATAATCTGGGCCACGGTGATGTTGTCTCACACCCTGAGACATACACACAAGAAACAGACAGCCCCTTGGGGGCTAGGACTTTCAAAGCTGGCCAAAACAGTGAGGTGCCCAGCTACCTTGCACAGAGGTGGGTGCCCCATTCACACAGCCTCATACCTACATGACACACAGACAACTGCAGCTCATGTCTTCCTCTCTCACTCAGTTACAGTATTTGCTCCTCTCTCACATGGAAACACTTAAAATCACAAACTTTCTTAAACCAATACTGCCCCAAATGTCTCCAGCCCCATCTCTCTTGCTCCATGTCCTCACCAACAAGCATGTGTGTAGCCACTCTCCCAAGTAGTTTCCAGGTTTTCCAGCTTTGCTTTTGTACACACTGCCCTCTTTCCTCACGCAGACCTTCCCCTTGTATGGCAGAAGGTCAGTAGGCCTGTATTAAACTGAGACCTGTGGACTTCGCTTTTTAGTGGACCCCAAGCCAGAGAGAAAAGATGGACTGATGTGAAAATGTGAGGTCTTCTTACCTTTAAGAGCTCTTCTGGAAGGTCTCTTCCATTGTCAATGCCTCTGTTGATGGATACAAACCTTTCAAAGGGGGGTTTGTCTTTCACATTGGGGTTGTGCAGGCTGGTGTTGAGCATGATGATAGAGAAGGAGAGTACATAACAGGTATCTGGCAATGAGAAAGAAAACCAGGACGGGTGGCACTTGTCTTAGAGGGCAGATCAATCCACACTCTAACAGGTGGCTTTGTTTCCAGTCACCGGAGAACAGCATCATCCTCTCAGCTGTAGGAGGAAAAGGGAGATGTCCCCTCTGCTAGAAGTAAGAGGGACTGAGTTGATCTCCTATGATGGAAGTGATTCCAACCCCTCAGGGTAATCGGACAAGTTGGGTAGATCTGGTCTGATAACGGCTCTGCCAGCAGAAAAGTTTCTACAGACCCATGTCTGTCAGTGCTATCCCACCTACTGCCTATGGGAATGCACTGTAGCACAGTAGCAAAAGGAGGACTGAAGACCCTCAGCCTATTGAAAAGCTTCACAGGAACCGGGCTGCCTCCTTCAGCTTAAGAGGAAACATCCACACTTCCAAGTGATGACCTCTGTGCTTTGTGAATGGAAAACGAAGGCTCCTCTCTCTAGAAAACAGTAGAGCTCAGCTTTACAGGCCGCCTTCTCCCCATAGCTACCTGTAGACTGGAATACTCCTGGGTTACACTTGCAGTACCAGTTGGCAAAGGCCTCCATCATCCGGTCAATCTTCTGCGCTTCCCCAGGCAGTCGGAAGCTCCATAGGAACTGCCTATCAGGAGCAGCATGCCAGAGACTTAGTCAGATTGTGTGCAAGTGACATTTATCACTTCCCTCAAACCATGCGATACCATGAAAATAAAATAACTCATCCCATCACACCAGAAAGACAACACAATGCATGAAGCAGGAGGTCCCCTCTCTCTAGAAATTGCCCGGGCTCATCAGCCTCAAACACACTAAACGGAGGAAGTAGAACTAAGCATTCTGGAAATCATGGGTACTCTTCCCTAGTAAGCGCCTTGCAAGGCAGCAGAGACCTCAAAAGAAAAGACTCCTGCCATAAGGCTGGCCTGGAACAAAACATGCCATAAGACAGTGACTTTGTCACTGACATAACGGGCACTGTGGACAGACATGTTTCCTGGTGCAAAAAATAACTTGCCCCATCCCCCCAAGCACTGAAGCCATGATGACCCACCCAGCTTTCCCCATCTTGTCTGCGTATGGCCAGTCCAGTCAAGGGGCCATGAAAGAGCTCCCGCAGGAAACGATGTTAACACCTCACAGAGCAACAGTCTTGGAGCTGACCGCAGGGCCTTGGGAAGCCCCATTTCAGCCCAGCAGGTCTTCATAACCTTCCTGGGTAGTAAGACCCATGAATGAGAAGGCTCCTGCTCCGTCCCCTGCGCTCTGCGTGCTCACTCACCTCAGTGCCTGCACCAGGTTGAGGTTGGCAAACTGGTGACATGCCACAAAGGCTTGGAGGATCTGAATGTTTGTGGGGTCCCTGGGAGAAGACAGGAGGAAAAGGTCAGAAGAGAGCTTTGACCCTGCTCAGTTTGGATGCCCCTCGGTGTCATGACATGCACCTGGCTCCATCCCAACCTCCACTTCCCCTCTGACCAACAAGAAGCCAAGACGCACGCTCTTGTCTGTGAAGCCTGGTCCCGTTACAGGCAGGAGGACAGGTAGCCCATACAGCCAGCCCTAGCCACACTCCAAAGCCCCCCACCCCAGAGCGTGCTGCCCACACAGCCCACTGCGGTTTGAGGTATGTTCAGTCTTGGCACCTGACTGAGGTCGGCCAGGGGTCATCTAAAATGGTAGTTGAGAGGGCCCAGGCAGGACAGGACCTCCAAAGGGCCTCCTCATCCTGGCTGGGTTGCTCACCTCCCACCTAGGTAATCCCCAATGGCTGTCTTGTTCAGGCCTTCGCCCTTGTGGAGAAATTTGGCAATCTCCTGCACGTCTGAGGACAATACCTGGTGCTCAATCAGGTACTGGATCCCCTACGGGAGGAGAAACAAGACAGTGAAGTAAGACACCTCTGTGGGCTGATGAGAAAGTAGGACCCCAACACCATTATATCAGCCTTCCTTGGCTTTGGTGATGTTGCCTCCTCTGTTACTCCCCAGCTCCTTCATGGGAGACCACAGCCATGTTCCCAGCCTTATTCCATCCCTCTTCAGCTACCATGGTGGGTCAGTCCCGCTTCCATTTCATCCCTAGATTTGGATAAATGTTTCACTGGGTTGGAAACTCAAGCAAACAAAAAAGGGAAATGTAGGTTAAAAGTCCAAAGGCAGGTAGATTTAAGGGAAAGTCAAAATATAGTTTATTTTAATGTTTTCAGTCAAAGTATCTCAGTGTTCTGTTCCTAAACGTAATATTTTTTCAGAATTAACTGAAAGAAAAAAATGATTGTTTAAAAAAAGACATAATAAAAATGTACTCAGACAAATGGGCTTGAGACAACTCAAAATTATTTTTTCCTAGATTTTTTTCTATGCCACAGAATGGAGAAGTCTGTAATCTTTTCGGCTCCATCCTCCCCAGCCAGTAAGGATGGAGTATGTTTTCTATGGAATATAGAGGGTCTGAGCTGGGCTGCGCAAAGAGTCAACACTCTGTTTTAGAGGGAATTTCATGATTTTCAGTCACAGAAAGTTGAGGTTTTGTTCAGATTCTTAGCAATATTAAAAACACTGCAACTCTCCAGACCACATTGCAATTTTCCTCACAAAATACAATAAAGGAATGAAAATTGTTTTAGATCCATCAAAATGTTCTACTTCAACAGAATCAATTTACTTTGCCTTGTAATATATAAGAAACTATTTCTAAAATGCCCCAAAGAAAAAGCAGTTTCAAAAGAAGAAATTGAAATGTTTGTGAGATTTTTCCACACTATTTTCCTTTCTTTTTCCCCAGACAGAATTTCGCTAAGTTCAATTTAATTTTGCAAAGCATTGCAGGAATGATGGATCTCCATTTTCCAGAAGAAAATGTTTCTCCCCCAAAGGTTTTGCTCAGCCAGATTCCTAATGCTCACCTCCTCTAGCCTCAGGAACTTGCCCTGAGATCTTGGAGATAAGAACTCTAAAGGATCAGCATTGTACGGATTAAGAGCAACCTTAGCAAGGTGGGGCAAAGAAAGCTTCTTGTATTGCAGCACCTGTCAGCCTATGGCATGTAGCAACTGGGAAACAATAAACAGAGATCTGCATATGCTTATTCTAAAGTTAAAACAATATAGGCACATAGTATAACATTTCGATCAGGCTGATCAGCACTGAACAAAGCTAAACTGGCTTGGGGTCAGAACTAGTTCAGGTATTTCTGCACAGCCCAGCACAGTGCCATAGAGTGAGATGCCTCTGGGGCCTCAAACCAAGGTCAGACGGAAAGACAAAATGAAACCTGCTGTCACGCAGGCTGTAAGTACTGATATCACTGCTCTGAGACAGCTCCCACTGGCACAGGGATGTCCAGGGCACTGGCAAGCACTCCAGCTGTGCTGCAGACACTGGGGGAAAGGCATCTTGAGGGTCTCAGCAGGGCAGAGGAGGAGGCATGAAAAGTTGTCGCTCAGACCAACTGCCACCCAAGATGCTAGCTGCGGTTGTTAGCTGACAATGAGCAATCATTCAATCGCAGCTTGTGGTTTTCCTTACAGAGCTCAAAAAAATGGTCCACCAGTGAGGAGGAAGGAAGAGGAAACTGTCTTTCTCGCATCTTCCCTACTTAATCATGATTATTTTAGAGCTTTCTGCAGAGTGCTGAGGGCTATGGAGTCTGGACCCCGCTGGTCAGAGTCCCAGAAACTGGAAAACCTGCGTTCCCTCCACAGCCCAACCAGTACTACCAAAACTACTTCCAAAAAGGCAGCTTGTCCTTTTCTGTTCTAAATGAGTCAAGGAACCTGGCACATTCTCAAGCAGCTCACCTTCTTCTTACTTCATCCTCCTCCATCACACTAGGGCCAGTTCTTAGTCTCTCACAGACAAGAAGAGCTGGGCCAAATGAGATTTGTTTCTCTTGACACATTGGCAGTCTTAAACCATCCTACCTTTATTTTTCTCAGTTTTGGGTTGCATCTGATGGGATGGCCTGTAGGCACATGACGGGGGGAGGCGACACAGCTTGATTGTATCAGAAGACCTTATTCAGGGACCTGAAGGAGGGTGCTGCTAACTGGGGCCTTACTGAGGCAGGAAACCAGCCCCACAGTCCCATGCCGTAGTTCCTTTGGCATGGGTAGCTGCAAGTGGACCGGTAGCCAACAGAAGCTCTTCCTACCAGCTTTCTCCTCATAGGTGGAATGAGCAAATCCTACCTTTGCAGGGTCCATGTTGAATTTCTTCCGGCCCAGGGACAGAAGTTTATTCCTCTGTGACAGTTTGCTGCAAATATGAAGGAAAGTCGAACTTAGAATAAAGGGCCATGTTTCAGTTCACTCACAAGGTAACTCAGATATCTCAAGGACGGGTGTCTGACTATCCAGGAATAAAGAGAAATCTCGGACGAGAGAAGGGTATCCTTGGCCTCATTCCCCTGTCCTTATTGTTATCCAAATCCCATCAGTGTTTTTGTTTTCTCAACATCAGGAGAGAGACTTTGTAAAGAAAGGAATACCCATCTTGTCCCACTTGCCTGGTCTGCTCCCCAGGATTATTGTTTGCCTCTTGCCTCTCCTCTGCATTTTGGAAGCACTCAATCTCTGCAAACACTTCAGCAATCTCTTCCTTCAGCTTCTGCAAAAGAAATATCAGGAGGGTGAAGGCAATGGAGAGAAAAACAGCAGACACATACAGAGCATGTCTTACTTCTTCCCTCAATCAAAGGAAAAGGACAGGTCAGATGGTCACTACCAGCCAAGGATGTCTATGAAAGGGGCACTGTCTGGGCTGACCCTGCTGGATTCCAGCTGAAAACAGTGGGAGAGAGGGGCAGAAAGACGTTCTCATGTCTGTTGTCAATCAAGGCTGGAAAAACCAAGCTTAGCCAGTGTGGAGGGTCAGAGAACTCACTCCAGTGTTGTTTTCAGTTCCTCAAACAATGTCAGATGTAAGACTCCTTCCATTGTGCCCATTTCCTTCTAGCTTTTACTTTGCATACCCCTGGTACACATCCAGGAAAGGGGAAGTGGAACCAGTAGCTGTGAGGACAATATGAACCTGAAGTGCCCACATTGTGAAACACAGAGTTAATGCACCTATCATTCAAATGCCAGTGAGCAGATACCTGTCTTTAGGTGGAAAAAGAGAGGAGGAGTAAAGGAAGACTGATTACTGCTGAATTTAAAAAAATCAGCTGTAGAATTCAGTTTCCTTTAGGCCCATGACAGACCACGGACTTCTTGGCTGGATATTCTGTATTATCAAGGAAATGAAAATGTTTATAAGTCCTTGCTTCCATCCCGTAGTTATGGCCCCCTCAGAGCCAAAGTGCATCACAACTCTCTTCCAGGAATCACCCAAATTATTCTGCATGCAAACCAGAATAGGCAGGGAAAGAAGGGTGGTTTTATGACGGATCTTGCCTCAACAAGGAATGAGGATGTGGCTGCGGTATGCACCCAGAGAAACTGAAGTTCTCCAATATCCCATAATTTAAAAGATCTTCTGGATTTCAGTTTTGTTCTGGCCTTCGTTCTGTTGTGCTCCATCAGCCTCCAGAGCTGGGAGTGCTCCTTACTAAGCTGTAAAAAAGCTGTGATCTTAGCTCCTGAATTTCAAATGATTCTCAGTTTAGTGATTTTATTCACTGCTGCCTTTTGGCAGTGTAACAGGGAAGCCTAGACTCATCCTCTCCCCTCCTCCCTTTACCCTACCAGACATCCCCCAAGTCTTTGTGTTAAAGAGCATTGCTAGATACTTTCTGAAGAAATCCACCTGGGAAAGTTCCTCTAGTTCTAGGTACCCTTTCACCTAAACTCATCCTACTCCACCAGACAATGCGTATCCCATGGTTAATGGCTTTGGGATTTAGACTATGGGTCTGTGTAGTTTAGCAGCTTTTCTCTGTCCATAGCGGATAAAAAAGGTAGTATTCCTATTCAAGTATCCTGCCTCCTACAGCACCCATTGCCTATTCTGAAAATTGAAGAAATGAGAACCACACACAAGCAAACCACATGCACATACATTAATAGCACTTTTTGCAAGAAGAAACAAGACACCATTCTGATTTTGCAGCAAGGATGATGAGTGTGGAAGACTGAGAAGTGACAGTTTGGCTTAATCCTTTATTCTACACAAAGAAATATTGCACCTATTCCCCAGGTATCTGGACATCTTCACGTTGTGGGAAAATCAGTGCAAGTCCAATGATGCAGTGCAATAAGGTCTCTCAAATGGGAGCCCACATTCCATGGTGGTGGAGGCAGAACAAGCAGAAAGTGCACAGCACAATGCATGACTATGGTGCAGTATTACTGACTAATTTTGAATCTGTCACTTTCAGACATTTTAGGAGTCAGTGGAGAAACGTTTGAGTCTGCTAAAAGAAAAGAAGAAAGCAAGTTCAAACACAGAAACATGTGTGAAAGGTCATGCCATCACACCACTCTAAGGAGACAGGATCCTTCATGCAGGACTTGTTAGAGCTCCACAAACCAAACAAAAGTCTGAAAAACACAGGGGGATGCAGCAGGTAACTATGACTGCTATGCCATTAACAGGTAATCAGTAATTAAAAATAATCATAAATGCTGAGTCCGATCCTTGCCAGTATGACCTAATAAAGTCATACTAATTTCTTTAATCCTAAATATGCAATCCCAGCTCATCCCTGCTAATGAGCTGATCAGCGTTTCTCAAAGATCCCATTATGGTAGTTGATGACTCCTGAAGCAGAGAGTTCCATAGCTTGGACATACACTGATGGCAAATATGCCAGGACAGCTTGAAGCTCAGGATTCAAGTTGGATCATGCCAGAGCAAATGTCTCCTGTGCAGGAGCACTTCCGCATGGCCTGGACTGTTATGTGAAGACACTCCTTGGTGAAGATAGTTTTGAGAAAGTTTTGAGAAGGCTAGGCTGACAGGAGGAACAGGATGGTCCTTACCTTAATGTCGTCCAAAAGCTCCTGTCTGTGCTGCCTGATTGTCTCTATTTCAGCCTCTTCAGCCTCACTCAAGTCAGTTGACCCTGGAAGAATAAATAGATGCCCATGAGAACAGTACTAGGGCAAACATATGACAGAAAAAGCTGCCTCAGCCTCTTGGTATTTGTCCTCTCCTAGCGTGATGCCACAGCAACTCTAATTTTTGTGTTCTAGCATCTATGTTACCCGCTGTTGCAGTCACTGCACCTCAGATTTGCCCTGCAAACGGTTCTCACTCCAGACCAAGAAGCACAGACCTATACACCCCTCCTAGAAGCCAGTTGCCGTGCTGGTAGCCTCTGATCTAACCCTGCAGCAACCTACCCCACCTACTCAACCAATTTTACTCGCTGTGAGCACAATGAAGAGATATTACCAAATGTTCTTTGGTGGCTTTTATGTCAGTCACCTTTATGTACAAGACCTTTACCTCGAGAAAGCTGTGACCTAAATACTTCATCTACATCCAAACCTCCCATGAACAGCCACTGGCTTCATGGATTGATCTACCACAGCTAGAGTCAGAAATGGTTTAAGAGAGAGAATCAAGGTTTTTCAAGTCTGAGGGCAGAATCTGGGGAGATAAAAGCCTTCCTGAAGAAGGAATATCTGTGGGAGGCTGTTGTTCTGTGGACTACAGACAATGCAGAAATAAGAGTAGGCTTCCTTGTAATGCACAGGAAGTCAAACAGATACCAGCAGAGCCAAGGAGACCACAAAATGATTCATAAAAGACCTAGAAGAACTGGGGTGACAGCCCTGCTGCTAAATATAATCCAGGTGAAGCACAGCCTCTTCAGCAAGAGAAAGAGGAGGCTGCAGCCCTAGAGAAGCAAAGCAGATGGTAAGCCCTAGGAAAAAAACAGGAGGCTTACAAAAGGCTGAGAGCACTGGAGCTCCTGGGAGGTCACTGCAGAGCTTGCAGTCAATGTCCTTGCTGCACCTAAGCACTGCAAGACAAAGCTTCCCCAGGAAGCCAGCTCAGGTCACTGGATGTCCTGCTCCACTGTTTCATAAGCCAAAATCCCCTGGGCCTCCCGTCTTCCTGGAAAAAGGGGAAGTGGACCAGCTGCCTTGGAAATTATCTTAGTCTGGATCTCACATGCAAAATAACTGCTATAAATATGAGTGGGAAAAAAACGGGAACGAACCAGCTGAGACAGACAGAAGGAAAAGGAGACAAGGGCAGTCATCTCAGAGCCCATACTCTTCTTTCCTGTCATGGCCACAACAGCTCAGGAAGACCTGCCTTCCCTGATCCTGTTTTTTCCCCCATCCTCCCGGCTGGTTGACTTTCCAGGTGCTAAGTCTTTTCTATGACTTTTCTCAGGCTGCAGCCTCTCCCTGTCACTCCTCTCACTGTTTTCAAGTATTGCATTACCGGGGGAGATGCTGCTGAGCCTGTGGGACGAAAGCACTGGGCAAGGAGCCAGCATGAAGCCAGGGCTTGGAAGGACCCATGTCCCCTCCCGGCTTTGCAAGCAGCCCTCCTGAAGAGCTTAAAGAAGCTAACCGATTGCTAACGCCAATCAAGAGGGGAGGAAAACCTGTGGCACTCGGCAGCTTGCAATGGCCAAACCTGTGTGTGACGGGAAAACGAACAAACAGGCAAGCAAACAAGCAAACAGAAACAACCATAAAAAACCCCCATGCAGTGGCTTTGCTGCTTTTTAGGCGGGTTGCTGACTTCCCCTTGAATGTCAGCCCTGTGTCTGTGAGCACTGCCTGGGTCTTGTAGCTTATTTTGTATCTATCTCACGCAGTTCTGGTGTTTGCAGGAGATGAGGCCAGCCTCTTGATCACCCCAGCTTTATCTCCCTCCGCCCTATGGAGGCTGGTAATTGCGGAATCACTGGGGTGATTCATTGACAAATTACTACTAAGACCCTCTGTCCTGTATTGCTTTCCACAAAAGCATGGTAGCAGGACATACCTGAGGAACCTCCCCTTCCCCCACACCATCAGCAAAGTCTGTGGTGTGGCTTGTTGCTTCGCTTCACTTATTCTGTGTCTACTGAAGCAGCCTAAAGCATCTCAAAGAGATGTGAGGCTCCCAGAGGACACCATCTCACCCACCAGACCCCCACCGAGACTGGAGATAACTCAGTCCCCCTTCCTACAGAACGTCTGAAAACCCCAACTCTCAAGTGATTTACCTGCCCAGTTTGTCAGAATGAGAGAAGTGTGGGAAGGACTGTGCGTTTGGGGAGGGCGGGGGAAAAAGCATACAAGTCACGGAGAAGGGGAGGGAATTAAGGGATTAAAAAACCAGGAAATGGTAAAATAGCAAGGAAAAAAATGGATGGATCAAACTTTCAGAGCAATTTAGATTGAGCTGCAGAGAGGGTCCTTGTAAGGTTTCCTAAGTTTCCTAAACAGCTTAAGTCCCTGATTGCCTTGGAAAATAATTCTGAGGTCAGCGCCTGCATGTTACTCTGCTTCCCTAAGAGGAGGCCTAATGCTCTGCTCAAGGCTGTTTTAAGGTCGTTCTTCAACGTCATTGCACACATTGTGGTCCACAGTTACGGGAAGTGAAGACAAAAGCCGTGTTGGGGGAACTGTCCACGAAAAGGCAGAGAAGGCAGCAGAGGCAGCTGGGCAAGCAGCAGATGAGATAATGAGAGCGGGCTGCTTTGCATTTCCTTCCTTCTCCATGTCAAGAATAAGCCAGGTTGGTAGGAGAGGGATACTGCTATTGAAGCACCACCTGGCTTGCTCCAGATGCTTGCAATGGCAGAGGAAATTCATCTGTGCACAGAAGGACTGAGGAACAGTTTCAGCCCCGTCAAAGTCCTCAGTACCACCAAGCTCCACTTCCCTCTAGGGCTAGGTCAGGACACAGATGAAGCATAGCCCTGGTCAGGTTCTCTGCACAGGGGGAAATTTCACCTCGATGAAGAACACCTCACAAAAACACCCACAGGTTTCAGGGGAATGCTGTCAGCCAAGCCAATGCCGAAGTCTTCCAGTTCAGACACAAGACATAAAAAACTGGCCAGCATCTTCTCCAGAGAGGACATGAAGTTGCTGCTTGGAATTTATTTTCAGAGAGCAAATGTTGAAAGGGAAGCACATCAGCATCGCATTTGCGGGGCTGACGCCTGCTCTTGAGGTTGTTTCCAAACTCTCAGGGCAGATCCAGACAGAAAAACCTGCCCATTCTTCATGAATTGCCCAGGCTTGTATTTTTAGTGCTGCCACTCAGAACACAGGCTTCAATCCCAGTCATGGTGACTTATGCCCTCAGCTTCCCCATTTGGAAGGCAGATCAGTTACCCAAAAGTCTGGGTACTCAGGTGGCCAGCAAAGAATACTGTGTCTGCTGGTCTCACTTCCCATTGCAAAAGGCTGTGCAGAGCTGTCCAGGGGCCAAGTGAGGCCTTAAATCCCAAGCAAAAGTATATGAATAGGAAGGTAGCTTACGGAGCACAAATATAAGTGGGAAGTGACTACCCAGAAGAGCTGGAAGGATGGACTGCAGAAACACCAGGGGATGGTTATGAAGAACGACTGCATTTGTAGCACTATTACAGACCTTCCCTGTGATACCCACCCACAGCGTAGCAGCAGAGGCTCAGCTGGTCCATTTGCAAGTCAATGTAGACTCTGAGTGTCGCTGCTAAAGGGTTTGAGCACCTCCACCCATGACAACACAAAAGCAGAGCAGCCTGATGGGCATCTTCTGTCTGGGTGAGACTGTCTGGTGAAAAAATTTCATCTGAAATTCCTTTTCTTTTTTGATATGGTTGCTGTGTCATCTTCAGTGCAGACCATCACCTACCAAGCCAGGTACCAGGCTTGTACCAGGCAGATGACAGGAAACCTTCCAGGTCCTCAATTCTCTCCAGCTCAATCTGTCTCCCCCCCTCAGCCCCTCCACGGTTCTCTTCCAGCACGTTTCAGAAGAAATTCAACATGGACATCACACATGTTTAATTTGCACAATCCAGTACGTGTGAAGAAGAATTTATGTTGTCTCCTGGTCCCCTTATCCCACACGACAACCTACAGCAATCAGGACAGCTTTCAGCCACTTTTGCCTCTGGCCCTCACCCCACACATCCTAGTGCATCATAACATGGTACAAGCCTGCTTTCCCATGTCCCACACACCCAGCTCAAGGATTTGTCATACTGGCTCTGTGGCCTCACCTAGAACATCACTAGAGGGTCCTGAGGGAAGCTGAAAGAGGACATCCACTTCAGGGAGAGCAGTCTCCCCACAGACACAGGTCTCAGCTGCATGTATCTGAGGCAGACAGCTACGTAACAGGACCATTGTGTCTCCAGGTAGGAACGACTTCGGGAAATAGTGTATGTGCACCTTCGACCTTTAGGAAGATCATGCCACAACTGCAAAACCTGAAACAAATCCAGGGCTCTAAAGCTCATTGGAAACCTGCATTTGGGGGCAGCCTTGGCTCCCAAGGTAGAGCAGGATCAAACAAGCCCACTTTGAAGTGACAGGCTGGGACTGAGTTAAAACATCGGTCAGAACCAGCATATCTTTTCAGGCATTGCCTGTCTCTGGGCTGTGCCTCAGCCAGAGCTCAGCAAACCCGCATTGTCCCTGAGCAGGATCTCATTGTGCTACTGCAGTGTGTAACTTAAGACATAATTAACTCAGTAACACAAAACTTGAATGAATGACTGTGTCAGACCATCAGTTCCAAGCACCTCGGTTTCTGTGGAATGCACACCCCAAAATAAGTAGCAAAACATCAGGTACCCCCCTCCTCCTGCCCAGCTTGTCCTGCAGAAGCTTTATTCACAGTTGCTTTCAGCTGGTGAGGGCTGGGTGATCTGAAGAGACCCACCTTCACCAACATGCACAGCCAGATGCTGGGGAGAGCTCAGCCCCCATAGGTCCCACCAATTTCCCTGACAAGCAAGGCTGGTACATGGTTTGAGCATGCCCTTTCCTTGGCTACCCACCTAGGAACTAAAAAGTGCAGAACAGTTGTTGAAACTGAGCACTGCTTTTTCCCTTCACTCTGGGCTCTACATCCTATACGCAAAAGCCTGCAAGGACAGAGTCAGATGCAGCAGGGCCATTGCAAGATGATCCCTTTTCTTCCTGGCCCTTGTTCAGCCTATTGCCATTCAGCTCTCCCTATCTGCTTCCTTCGCACAGACACACGCTCAGAGCTTCCTCGGCCGGAGGCTAGAAATGTTCAGTCTGGCAGTATGCCTTTCCCTGCTGAATCTCAACCACTTTATCCACCACCTGCCAAGCTAGGAAATAAAACCTGAGATCTCTCTCAGTTCCTCAGATGTGGCTTATCTTCCCCCTCCACATCTGCCTTTTGAGATTATTTCAGGACCAGGCAAGCCCATCTGCAGATCACTTGGAGTTGGCAGAACCTGGATATAGTCATTTACCTTTAACATGGACATAAGAAAGAGAGGCCCCAGTACCAAAAGCCTTTCGAGAATGTTGCACTGCGATACCCGGCTGCACGAGAGGCTCTGCAAAGGCAAACCAGCTCCTGGGGGCTGTAGGGAGACATCACTGAGGAGCTTGCAAGCCATGCCAGAGCTGCATGAAGAGAACCCAAAGCTTACAGGTGCTCATCCCAAGTGTCATATGTATCTTTGATACTCCCGAGTCAGTTCCCAGCTCAGCTCAGCATCACCAGCAATAGACACTCTCAGCACAAAGGCCATTCAAAGAAGTGGGAAAATTTCTCCCGATGTTAAAGGAGTTTGCTTACAGGAGAGCAAGTAAAAAGAAAACCATGCCTGATGCTCAAGGCTGACAAGCAATTAACCGCACCACCAGGGATCTTCCACCATCTCATTCCTCCAGCCACAGCATCCACTCTAGCTGCTGGGTTTTCATGGCGTGCTCTGCCCTGTCAAACTGACTCCACAGCCCTCACAGTAAACAAGGCAAAAGACAGTCAACGCTTACCAGCAGGACAAAAGTCCATCCTGAAGAGCACAACGTATTTTCAACAAAAGAGTTGCTTCTCCTTGCCTTCTGCCTGTTCAGATGCTTCGCAGAACTGAAACAACTTGGCGCCAGTGACCAAGATTGTAGCAACATTATGGGGGCGGGTTGGCCTGTGGCTCCACCCTTCCTCTCCTAGTCCCTCCGACCACATCTCATGAGCTTGCATCAGACAAGGAAATTGTATGTGCATAATGCTGTGAGCTAACAGGGGCTCCCTGGCTGCTTCTGAAATGCGAATCCACAAATGCGTTTCCATCCCAGCAGCTTTTGGGGGACTCTGTGAGCACACATCAGTGTTTGAAGGGACTGATACGAGCAGTGAGAGGCTGATAGTACTTTGGGCTTTTGCCTGAGATACTCTGAGGAGAGAGGGGGAAAAAAAGGAAGTTCTTGATTCAGAAAACCCATCTGATTCGGGAAGTGGTTTCATTTTAAAGGAAAGATTCTTCCTGTGTTAATTCTGCACCAGGGGGTGTGTGTGTGGGGGGAATGAACACTCCAAAAGTGGAGAGTGGTTAATAGAGGTGAGAAGAGAGTAATTTTCTTCTTTTCCCTCCCTCACTACCCACTAAGTCACTTGTACTCTAATTCTCGCTCTTTTTTTTCCCCACAAACAAACTGTTTTTCTTGGGAACCCTCCTAAATCCAAGGAGGAAAAAAAGTCCTCCCTCAAGGTTTAGCAATGTGCCTGCCAGTGGCAGAGCTGGCATTAGCAGGTCAGAGTTAAAGGAACTTGCGGTGCTCTGTTCCTCTGCAAAGCAGAGAGGTGCTGTTTTTCCTCCATCCCCTCCACACAGCCCCAGAAGGCTGTACACTTCCCCTTGAGTCAGTTGTCTTCAGTTGCCATGTGATTTATGTGGTAGATCTCCGATGTAGGCAATGTGAGAAAAAAGAAATGGGCAGGAAAGCACCATGTCAGAGCCAGAAGAATTGGTGACTGTGAATAAATAGATCAAGGTAAAATTCAAACCAGGTGCGATGTCCAAACAAGGCTCTTGCCTCCTCTAGCAGAACTGAAGCTGTAGAACAGCTCTTCTCCATGCACAAACACTTACCTCTGAAGCACTCCACATCCTTAGCTTACTGAGTTGTTGCTGTGCTCACAGCAGGCCTTGAACAGGACAGCAAAACTTGTCCTGACTTCTACCTACGATCTTTCCATGAGACAGCAAGGTAGAGTTTGCAAGAGCATTGCATGTGTAGAAAAATAAGAAATTACTCTCTGACTTGTTATGTAGTTGGAGCTAGCCTATGTGTACACTTGCCACCATTTAGCACAGGCTTCTGTGAAGCCGAAGGTCCTTGACTTACTAGTAAATGAAGACCTACTGCCTTACCATATTCCGATTAATGGAGTCTGGTCTGAGATCCTCTGGAGAGAATAACTGTCCCTTTAAAAGGCTTGATGCAAATGGTAGGATCCGCCTGAACACTCTGGCTAAGGTCCATTACTCTAGGGCCATTCAACCCCACAGAGAAGGACACAGATTGCCCTCCCTTCCTCTCAGTATCCTGCATTTGCTGTTACCTGTGGTTATGCTGTAGGTTTGTTGCTGTTATGGCAGAAGACAAGTGCTCCAATGAACTTTCAATGAAGAGTGGGAGATATCCCAACTTTAAAGATGTCAATGTGTGGCAGAAATCCAGAATGAATCCACGCAGGCAACTATAGGCAGGGTCACAAATAACCTATGATCTTTAGGAAGAGTCAGTGGCAAACATTTAGCACTCTCTTTCCGTGGTCAGTGTCAGTATTTTCAAAGAAGAAGCCAGGACCTTATTTGAGAGGGATAAAAGGAAGGAGAAGACAGCAAGCTTTATTAATGCAAACTGATCTCAAACCATTACACCCATGTCTGCCCTGACCTTCATGATTCCCAATGTCCATGCTTAAAATTTATCCGAGGCCTGCCTTTGGGTCACAAATTGCCTAGAGCCCGCTCCTTGTAAATTTAGTTTTGGTTTTGAGTATCTGGGCCACATCAGAGGAGAATTCACTGCCCCACAGTCTGGCACAGTGTCCCAGTTCCTGCACTGGGGCTGGGTACAGCCTACCACCTCCAGTCCTTCCATCGTTTTCCACAAAAAAAAAAGTTTCAGCAGTGCTGCTGCTGTCGTCAAGCAGACACATCAAACTAAAGCACTTTCTTGAAAACCTTATCTTGCCTGCCTCAAAGGTAGGTGACATATATAGACAGCTTGGTCCGGGCTGTTGTTATACATGTGTGTGTGGGCAGCTCAAACCACAAGCACCCTGCAAACACCAAAATGGATGCCTCTGCACACTGCAGAAGTACTCTCAGCCACTTCAACAGAGAGCAATGCAAAACCTGTGCCTGTGTCTCTAGTCCATACTTGCTTCATCTCTTAACTCCTTGATGCTTCCTTCTTCTCACAGCTTTTCCTGCCTGTCTGTTGGAATCCCTGACTGCCCTGTTTTGAGACGTTACCTATTCAGTTCAATGATCACCTCCACTACTTGCATTCTTTTACTTGCCTTGCTTTTAACAGTGGTTGCCCTTGATGTACTTCAAATGCTTTCAGTTATTTCAGACAGAGGAGTCTGAATGGGAAACGCATCCCTAAAAAACTGCGTAAGTCTATTTCATGTAAAAATGAAACACCTGTGAGATGTTTTCTCATGAGGGTACACAAGAAGTGAAACAGGATCATGTAAATAAACTAAGCCTAGAGCATCTCCCATTCTTTCCAAAGTGCAGGGTAAGTACATCTTCTCCAGGTCCTTAGTCTCTCACTCATTCACATGGCACACAAACTAGTTTGGCTCCAGGCTTATTCTGGAGCAAAACAACCAGTTCCTCTCTTGTGGAAACCTAGACCCAAATGAGAGGTCACTTTGCTTGAGCATCTCAGGCAGGTAATATGGATCTGTAATGAAGTCAGGTAGATGCCAACACTAGCCCAGTGTCCTGGTTTGAACCAGAACAGAACCAATTCTCCTTTCAGTAATTTTACCTTTCAGTTAAGTTTCTTCTAAGTTACTGCACTTTGTGAAGTTAATGACATATTCCAACAATGCGTCTGGAAATGCCCTTAAGGTAAGTAACACATCTATGGTCATGACATAAAAGTACCATGAAAGGGCTACAACACAACCCTCTCATTATTTCAAGCGAAAAAAGTTCAGGGGGAAGCAAAGGAACAAGCAAAGCAGAGAGAATAAGGGAGAATGAGAGGAAGGAAGGAAGGAAGGAAGGAAGGAAGGAAGGAAGGAAGGAAGGAAGGAAGGAAGGAAGGAAGGAAGGAAGGAAGGAAGGAAGGAAGGAAGGAAGGAAGGAAGGAAGGAAGGAAGGAAGGAAGGAAGGAAGGAAGGAAGGAAGGAAGGAAGGAAGGAAGGAAGGAAGGAAGGAAGGAAGGAAGGAAGGAAGGAAGGAAGGAAGGAAGGAAGGAAGGAAGGAAGGAAGGAAGGAAGGAAGGAAGGAAGGAAGGAAGGAAGGAAGGAAGGAAGGAAGGAAGGAAGGAAGGAAGGAAAAAGGAGAGGAAGAAAACAAGAAAGCTAGTGAGTAAACAAGCAAGAACACATAAAAATGAATTATGCCCGAAGGGCATAGAAAGACCAAATGGATCCTAGGGGAGATGAGATTTAAATGCTATACAGTGTGGTAAAAGCTAGCCCATAGCAAGTGGTTCAGAGCACATGTGTTCTCCCACTGCTGTTGTCAACAAGGCCAGCATAGATACAGCCTAAGTCAAGTATAGGCTAAGCAAGGAGAATTTGACATGCAGCAAAAATCAACTTACTCTGAAAGACACCTACATTCAGGGGAGTAACTCTTATATTGGGCACTGATTCTAGCATCTTCATCCTTCTAGAGAAACCTGTGGTCTATACATTAAAAAAACCCACTATGATGACTGCAGCAACATCTAGGAAAGGAGCAACCCAGGTGAGGTCAAGGGCGTATCTCAGCAAGGAATGCACTCCTTGGAAAAGTGGGAGACTGGAGGGAAAACCAAAGAATATTTTCCAGGTGATGGAGATTATTTCAACAAGGCAAAGAGTAGAGCTGGGAAAGGCCACTCCTTACTTCAAGACATACCTGGCTCAGAGGTGCAAAGAAAGTTCTCAGCGGTGCAAGAAGAAGTATCAACAAGGGACCAAGAGGACTGAGTGGGAGTGGGTGTTGAGGGGTCTACATAATATGCGGGTAAGTGAGGGGTACTGGGACAGGTCAGATATGTCTTGGGTTGGATTGGGGTGGGATTTGTCCCTTTTTGTCACCTCCTGTGTCACACCCTGTCCCCTTCACATCCACTATCCCACAGGTAAAGCAGTTCTCCTGTGCCTCCAGAGCTGTTGGGAACAGGGACAGGGAGAAGCAGGTCCCTGGAAATCAGCACTTCTGATACCGGACTGGGATTACATGCAGTAATTGCTACTGCCACTGAACATCCTTCCCAGCTGTGGTTATCTCAGGCTGGGGTTGTGCAGGCAAGAGGTAAGAGTGTATGCAATGGGGGCATCCAGGCTGGACTAGCAGACCTCATCTCATCAAGCATGGGCAGATTAGGCAGACTGCTGCAGAACAGTACTCCAGGCTGCTCCTGGTGCCTCCTGTGCCATGAACTCTTTTTTCTCCCAGGATGCTCCCTGACCGTACACAGAGACTTAAACTGGAGCTGGTTCTGTTGTTCTGGTGGTCACAAAGGGAAATCTCACATCAACAGAATGGGTGCGCTTTTATAGTACTTGTCATAGGCTTTAAATAATTGTGTAAGTCTGAAGAAAATATAAATATTTCCTATTGTTTTCAAGGAGATAAAGAGAGTTACAAATATTTATCTGTGCTGAACATGTCAACTGTATTCCCACAGCTATCCACAGAGAGACAAAATACAGGTCTGTACAAATTCAATAGCCCCTCCAGGAGTTTTAGGCTGCCATTCAGGTTGGGCTTATGGATTGCAGTATGTCAGGAGAGAGTGTAACATTTCTTACATGGTATTGTGGGGATTATGAGCTGCACAGACAGTATTTTGATGCAAGGTAAAACAGCACTAGAGCAAAGACAATAACAGGATTTTTCATCTAACAATTGGAATAAAATAATCCTTGTCCAGCATGAGGAGCAACACTGACTGTGACAGCCAGAGCAGTAGCTCAGGATGCAAACGTGCAGGCCGTAAGCAAAGCTACTAGTGCAGAGTACCTGGAATAGCCTACTCTCAATGGCTTTTACTAATTCAAGGAACTGGAGTCTATTTTAAAGGTAGAAAGATGGTGATTATAAAAGGCCACAGGAAAAAAAAAAAACCAAAAACCTCTTATAAAGATTGCAGGAGAATCACTTAGAGTCCGATAAACTTGAATGAAGAGCCGAAGGGAATTTTTTGTTGGACTCGGTAGTGCGGCAAGATGGAAGCTCTATGCCTTAGGAAAAAAATGGCTGAAGTCAAGCAGAATATTTTACTTTGGTAGTTCATGAAATATTAAGTCTTCAGAGAAATATTAGTCTACAGAGTAGCTATAGATTTCCTTAGTACTCTAAACAGCTCTTTTCACTTTCCTGATGCAGCCTTCCTGGAAGATACCACAGCTTTCCAGTAAAGATATGTATTAGATCTGGTTTTACGAAACATGCTATATCTAACATCTGATAACATATGAAGAGTGCTAGCAGGCAGGGGAGTCAAGTCAAGCAGCTGACACTCAAATTAGAATTTACACATGTAATCTCTAGTCCCTGTTACCTCCCCTGTAGAACAGGCAGGTGAAAAATGCTGAATCATCTGAGCACCTCATGGGAAAAGATGCACGGTCAGATATTGATCTGTAGTTATCACCATTAAGTTAACAGAGTGGTGTCAGCGAGGTGGGGGTGGTCACTGGCAGAGAGCAAAATGGGTGTAAGGACAGAAACCCATATCAGAATCACTGGGGACTTGCAGAAGTACACAGAACCAGATAAAGCCAAGCTGTAAAAAATCAGTATGATTTAGGGCCTGCAAACAACTTCCCAACTGAGTGAAGTGCAAGTGTGATTCAGCCATCACAAAGAACTTGATTCCCAAAGGTCTGTCCATGGTCTTCTGCTTACCCAGGTACATACTGGAGAAGAGGTGGAGGAGGTGAACCTCTTTCAGTGCTCCAGATTGGTGGATGATGGTGGACCTGCTGTTTTGCTCCAAACTGGAAAAGCTGAGAGCAGTCACAGTCTGAAGACAGAGGACCCTCCATGACACAATGTTTCAGGAATAGACCACCTGCCCCTGATTACAGTAGGGCAGGTCTCCAGAAAAGCCCGTGAGTAACACAGGTCCAAGACTCAGGAAACAGCACTTGCAAGTTGAGTTGCTTATGAGTTATGTTGTAAATGTGGGTAGTTTGTGCTCAGTGAGGCTGGATTGGAATTTTTTTTTCCTCAGCTTTTGCTTGACAGAGTAAATTTAGGCTAGAGAAGCCTTTGGTGTGGCCATATTAGAAAACACACTCTGTACGAAGCAATCCCACAACCTCTCTAACAGGGACTGCAGAACATGATGGCCTGAGGTGCATCGCCCCACTTCAGTTACGATCTGAGCTCTGAACTCAGGGCAGGCTTTTCAGATGAGCGTGGCAGGCAGTGAGAAACTACAGCAGTGAGCGGAGAGAGGCTCAGCAGCAGGGAGGGGTGGGGGTTTTGGAGAAGAGAAGCAGCAAAGCAAGAACTAAATGCAGGAGGCAGATGGTACGAAACTGTGCAAATGGGGAAGTGGGAAGGCACAAAAGGGGAATATAGCAAGCAGGGACAATTTGCAGCCCAGCCAGGCTGAAGCAAATTACTTTCTTCCTTGGTGGAGGCTCAGCACACACAGAAAAGGTCTCACGGCCATTCAGGATTGCCTGAGCTGTAGCTCACATAAAATAAATCTTATTAGGGCCCAGGATAATGAGAATACCTGCTGTGGCCATGCCGTTTGTGTGCAAAGAAATGACCCTCATGTTCCCCCCAAGAACGGACTCGCCCTACTACTCGTCTGTGCTGAAGGACAAACTTTGTGCTCAGCTACTGCCCTCCTGTGCACGTCTGTGAAGTGCAAACATCGCTTCTGAAAGAGCCCCCTCACCCTTTTCCCATCCTCTCTGAGGGAGCAGAACCCCATGGAAAGAGAGAGAGAGATGGAGTCAGCCAAGTTCCTCGCTGCTTTGGATCCTTGGGTGGGGGGGAGAATAGTATCACACATTTCTTCCCTTGCCTGCTGTCCCACATGAGTGCCATGCAAACACAGCACAGATGGGTCACTCAGAGGTGACCCAGCCCAGAGCTGTGGAAGTCTCTCAGAGCAAAACTGTCTCACTGAGCAATTTTCTGCCACTAACTTCTTCCTCAAACTCAGCAAAGGGAACAAGAAACCCCAGATGGGTCCCTACCTTCCATCGGCCCCGCTGCAGATGCAGAAGGAAACTCATGTCAAGAGCACCTCTTGGTGGTGTGAGAGGACAGCAAAGCAGCAACAGAGCTGTATATGCTCTATTAGGGGCTATGGGCCTATTTCCTGCAATTTCCTTCCTTTTCCTGCAGCATGCACAACCGAGAGATTTCAATGTAGCAGGTGCCAGTTGTTCTCAGAGTGATTGTAATATGTGTTCTTTGAATGCAATATCCCTTTTTTAATAATTTAAATATGATGGAAAAAAACCCCTAAAAGCTTTTATGTAGATCCCTATTATCCCTCTACAGAGGCACTGGCAGAGGAGGGATGTTTATAGATTCACAGCACAGACCTTTGACTTGGACAAGAACTGACTATCCATAGCAGTTTCAGGCAATTATCTCCCACAAGTAATTTGTCCAGAAGGGAGATGGAGATATACCTTCTTGCCAGGACTTCCACAGCTCATTGCTGGCCATACAAAACTATGGTGTCTTTGACAAGGGGCTCACCTGGACGTGGGGTGTCAACAACGGTCCCTCCTCCCTGACCGATTTTAACTCATCTTCTTCTTCCTCACTCCCTTTCATGCTTCCAGTCCCACAGGTCCATGTGCTGGACTACAAGCACAAAAGCACATACTGGCAGTCATCAGGTCAGTGGTCCTTATTCATCCCTGCCACCAGAACCTACTGTGCCACTGGCCAGTTTTCTGTCCTGAATACCTTTGCCTGAATCCCATCCCTCGCCCCAGTGTCCTCACACAACTGTTACTCTGTCCCAGGTAAGAATCAATGTATTCTCCAGCTCTCTCCAGCTCTTTTCTCCTCAGCCCCCACCCTCCCCAACCTAGAGCTGTCTGAATCCCTAGGGGCTCCACCAACCCCAGCTCCCTGGGCCCTCAGTTGTCACCCAGATGTCTCCCACAGAGAACTCTCAATGTGTCCAACAGTCCAGGGAGCAAATTTCCATCAGATGTCCCAAAACTTACCAGCCGAGATGTGACAGAGCTCTCCAAACCTTTTTGGGCAAGGAACTGCTGTCAAAGCTCAGATTTGTTCATGGATAACTGTGCCCCTTGTACTAACAAACTGCCCATGGGTTGCACTTTTTTTGCTGGCTAGCTGTAGTCCTCCTTCCATGGCCTGAGGGCACACCTTGACACTTGGTGGGCTAGAATCAGGAGGTAAGATATGGCATAGTACAAGCTCTACTAGCAATGTTTCGTATAAGAATTCCTGGCCTAATTCAAGCTCTAAGTGGTTTTTTCCATCTGTCAGTAGCATTCCCTAGAACCAGCTATACCTGCTTTCTCTTCTGAGTCCCCCATCTCCTTGCCCACTGTATTTCTGCACCGGCCTGCCCTTTCCAGCTCCTGCTCCTGCTCTCCCTGTAACAGCCTTTGTCACTCTCCCTTCTGTCCTTCTCTGACCTGTATTTCTATGGCCTGTTCCTGCTTTTGCTTGCAGAGAAGTCCATGGATTTCCTTCCTCCCCCTTGCCTAACACCCGCAGAGGGAACACCTAGTACAGCTGGTCGCTTTGTGCTTCTGAAACAGCCGCAAGACTTAGAAACATTCCACAGTTTAAGGTTTCTGGGATGCAGCCAGCACTGAGTGATGGATGGGAGAGCTCTCCTCCTGAGCAGATCGGCTGCAACAGCCTCCCGTGGCTGCAGCAGCACAAAGGTCACTGACCATTGGAGAAACAGTTTCCCTCAGAGTTCCTTCTTTCAGGAACATCCCAGCTGAAACACACTCGTCTTGGTCTAACTGGCCTCCTGACAAAGCTTGGAAAGTCTACTGAATTTTGTGTCACCACATCACTTCTTCTCTAAAGTGCATCTCCAGCCCATCCGCCCATCAGTTCAGGCTGGAGCACACAGATGTGCACACACACACAGGTTTAGCATTGCATGGCAGGAGAAGGAAGGAAGAGGAGGCAGACGTTCATTTTGAGAAGGGAAAGGAAGGAGTAAAGCCTCCCGGGATCTTTCTGCTCCTTGTATCTTCTTTTTTAGGGTGATTGCTTCCTTCTCCTTGCTGCTTAGCTCTAAAACTCTTTTATCTTCTGAGGACAAGATGGAAGAGGTCCGGTGGCAGATCTCACTGGCTGCTTTTGCACAGAGGTAGGAGAGAGAGTGGGCAGGTTTGCAGGGTCTCCTCCCATCCACCAGCCTTGACTCTCATAGTACTGAAGTGTAGAGAAAACAGTTCATTGCATCCCTTGATGCATTGGCTCCACTTCATGGTGAACACAACGATGCCCACAATGCTGCTTTGTATTAGTAACCTGAGCAGGTGGGGAAGAGAGGCAGGACCTTATCAACACAGCAGAGGAGGGATAGAGCAGCCATGGGGTGGCTGCTGTTTCCTAGAGGCTGCTTAACTTCCTTGTTCAGCCTTTGCATTGTTCCTTGTGACATTGTGTCATTGATGCTCAGGGACACTGAGAAGACCTGAAAAATCATTGTTCTTTGTCGCACCTCTAATCCCACTTCAGATACCCTTGCCTTTTTACACCTCCTCCAAAGCTTGGATGATAAAGAAGGGAGGGGGAAACCCACCCCCTCTTTTAACCCTTGTTCAGCTCCCTGTAAAAGCAGTTTGGTGCCCCCAGTCATTCACTGGGATGGGGTGGGAAGGGAGTGGGTGAGACACACAGGGAGAAAAAAAAAAAAATTACAGCAGTCATCATCCAAACCATGAAGTCATGCACGCCCCGCCTTCAGCTAACGGCCTCGGCCGCAGAGCTGCTGCTGCGGTGAGAGGGGAGGGGGGACCGGAGGGTGATTGTGGAGTAAAGTTCCCTCTTCCACTTCCTCCCTGCCTGCAACTTGCTGCTCACTGCAGCGCAAGGGCTGATACCCAAATTTGCCTGCTGTTTGCCTTGGCCTGACTTTCCTTTGCCCCGGGCGCTGTCCTCCACCACGGGTCCAGAGACATGCAAGCCATCAAGTGTGTCGTGGTGGGAGACGGGTAGGTACCCCACTGGTTTGCTGTGGATGCGGGAAGGAAGGGGAGGTGACAAGGGGCGAGAAAGAAGGTGGCTGCTTGGTGGAAATTCCCCAGCTTTGCTTCTGACCTCCTGCAGACTGCATTCCCTCTCTCATTCACTCTTCTCTCCTCAGGGCAAGGGACCTTCCTCTGGGGAGGGTGTGGAAGAGGGCATTTTGAAGGGCATCTGCAAAAGTGGCATGGAAAGTGGAGCAGGTCTGTCCCACGCACAGGAGGTGGTGGCATTGCTGCCAGGTTCAACCTGTAGGCAGGAGTCAGATTTAAAACTCGAGAGGTGCAAGCACTCTCCTGCAGGTGAATGGCTCCTTGGAGGCCATCTGCTCACTGGGGCTGACTGAGAGAGGGCACGGCACTATGATCCTGATGAGGTGTCCTCCAGTATCTCTGTGTTCAGCTTTTCTCGGTGCATTCTCTCTTTAGAGGTGTGTGGGAAAACTGTTTTGAAGGGGTTTCTGTGAGCACAAGGAGGAGGAGCTCTTTCCGCTGAGACAGGCACAAGTATATGCCACTTTGGAAGGGGGTAGTAACACAAACTTGCCTTCACAGCACGATGGCATCACTGCCCATGCCCCACGATCCCTGGAAACGGTCCAATCTAAGCCATCCATAAGTGAAGCAGTCAGTACTGCTGGGGGCGGGAGGGCTGGGGTGGATGGGAACTTTTATTGCCCTGTGGGATGAATAGATGCAGGGAAGGTAGGGGAGAAGAGTCCACATTTGGCACAGAGTAGGTTAATTCATTTCCCAGCCAGGAGCTGGCCAGACTGTTATCTGGGGCAGCTAGCAGGTAGCAGATGAAGAGGCATTTGCAGCAGCCCTGCTCCCCACAGTCACTTCCTCCTTCAAATCTCGCCTGGGGAAGATGTCTGCATATGTAACAGTACCTATTAGACATACTCTCAGGGGCCAGGGCAAGGGGATGGGAGAAGGGACAAGGAAGGACAGAGCCCCAGATAAGCACTGTTACCTCTAAGAAAATTCCCCTGAAGGCTGCAAGCTAGACCTGGATGAACAACTCCACAGGGCACTTACTTGTTGCCCCCCCAGTTTTCCCCTCATATTTTGCACCAACTCTGTAATGACCCCTCAAGGCAGCATTCCCCTCATATTGTGGCTAACCCCACAACACATCCTGCTATCAAGCCCTCTGACAGCAACTCCTCTTAAATCTCTTCTGTCCCGTCATTTTGTTTCTCCGCACACTGCACCTCCCCGTCACCATCTTGCAGCACACCAGTAGTCCAGCCATCCCCATATCGCTCTGAGCTCTCAGTGCACCCCACTTCACATCTCTCCCAGACATATCAGCCACAGTACCCTCCCTCTGCTCAACCTTACCGACCCCAGGACCTTCTGCTGTCGCTCCGCTAAGACCCTCATGTTACCCTATAGATGTTCTGGCCCCATAGCCCCCTCCATCACGCATCACTACCTCTTAACACTCCCTGAGTTAAGTCCCAGGAACCTCCAGGTGTCACTAACCTCACCTCATCTCAATAGCTTAACCTTCACTCCTTCACTGACCCTTTGTGCTCCTCCCTGTTCAATCGTACTAATTCAGAACTGTACCCCTTTCTATGACTGACCGCCCCCCAGCCCCATAGATCTCCTGAGCCATTCCCTGTAGAGCTTCAGGATGCTCTCCTTCAACATGTGTGTCATAAGAGGGAAGCAAGGGAGCTGGGGAAAGAGGAGGGACTGAGAGAGGAGGATCTAAGTAAGGGAGGTGGCAGAAGACAGAAATAAGTGTCAGAGTATGTCAAAGAGCTTGGTTTCCTCCTCAGCTGCCCCACAGTGCAGTGACCGAGGCAGGTGCCTCGTGACCAAGATGCAAGCTGTGCCTGCCAAGGGCACATGAAAAGGCAGGGCTGCAGCTCTGCAACAGGGGACTTTGCAGGTACAGCTGAGATGGTCAGAGGGTCCCCAGCAGCGGGACTCCAGCCTTCCCCCCAGGAAAGGTGTCTCCCTCATCCTGCAGCTGTGCTCATAGGCTGAGGAGGCAGGGTGCTCTCACCACCTCCATTTCACACATGCTGTAACTGAAGCATGGCCAGACTTTCCCAGGCCACAGACCTGAGAAATAGCAGCACAGCAGAAGAAGGATTCTCCTTTCCACACCTCCCCTGACTGCTTTATCTTCTTCCAGTTTCTTTCGTCTTCTTCTTTCCCTCATCACAACATTCACCTTGCCCACGACACCTTCTTCTCCCCTTGACAGCCTTACTGCCCTCTTTCCCACCTCTCTCACAGCAACATGCTCACCCAGTCTGGACTGTGCTGCTGCTCTGGCTTGTTTGTGCTCCGCTCTGCTGCAGCATGCGTGTGGGGGAGGCTGAGGAGAGAGGAAGCACAAGTTTCTAGCTCAGAAACATCACCAGCACCCACAGGGAGAGGCACCTTGCTGGCTGCTTACAGCTCTCTCTGTGGGTGATGCTGCAGCTTACCACAGGCAGGCAAGACTGGAAGGTGTCGTGGCTAAGACAAGAAGAGGTACTATCAGCCCCTGCTGATAGCAGGAGCAGCCAGGAGTGCCTCAGTTCCGGGGCTGTAGCTGGCTTGGCAGCTTTGTCATGACACTCCTGCACCGAATCCATACACCTACCCTGGCCATGAGCATACAGCACTCTGCATGCTCTGGAAAATCCATCTCAGAGTGGATGCATTTGAGCTGACTGATCTCTGTACCAGATCATAAAAACAAGCCTTCTTGCTCAAAGACAACAAACATTTCTGGGCGACATCCTGTCTTTCTTCCTGCTGGTTGTCTAACCTATGGTTATGCGCTCTCCAGTCCTGCGAATGTGTTTCTGCTTCCAGGGGTCTCCTGACAGGGCTAGCTTAGTGGTGTGGAAGGATTGCCTCATGCCCATGTCACCCTACCAAGGCTGCCTGCACTACCATGACTTCTTTCTATTTTTTTCTTTCTCTTCCAGAGCTGTGGGGAAAACCTGTCTCCTTATCAGCTATACCACCAATGCCTTCCCAGGAGAATACATCCCCACTGTGTGAGTAATGCATAAACAGGTCCTGAGGTGGGTGGGAGGCATGGAAAGCAGAATGCAAAGGAGGGCAGAACCCACCACGTTCTGCACTCTGAAGGCAGGGTCTCACTCTCCATGGCAGCAGAGGAAGGGCTGACAAGCCACTGAAGGTGCCTCTACACTTTGGATCTGTCAGCTTTCACCAGAAGCGCAAGTGGCCTTATAAAACCGTGGTACAAATGGGATCTTTGGGAGACACAAACCAACCCAAGGGTTTGTTTGCCTGCTAAGTTTACAAGTAGCAGATGGGATCCTGTAGGCAAAACAACCAGGCACCAGGCTACAAAAATTGGGCCAGACCCAAGAGAAGGCAGTTGGATGGACAACGGTCCCCACTTCCTTCCTTGTCCAAGGCACCCACTGTCATTGGAGCAGGCACTGATACCCCTGATGATAAGAGTGCAGCATTCAGCTCAATGCCAGAGTATAAGCACTACGCAATCCAGAGGATGTTATGAATAAGGCTGGGACAGAACTGCAGACTGTTGGAATAAGGAGCAAGCTTAGGGTTGCTTAGGTTTGAGTGGTCAGATGGATTTGTCTCCCCACAGTGCATGGGGATACGTTTGGGAATGCATACCACATGTGCTGTGGAGTATGACTACATGCTCCCTGAGGTGGGAGAAGGAGCTAGGCACAGTGTGTCAGACTGCCAGCTCAGGTTCAGATTCCTTGGAAAGGACAGGTACAGGAAAACCTTAGAGACTCACTTTTTTCTCCAGACCAATTTGCAATGGATGTTGCAATAAATGGTTGTGTCAGCAGGAACCCATCTCTTCTCAAAAGCTAGGTTGCTGATGGCACTATCCCTTCCTAGCATGTGGCCACAAAATGGCCATGCATTTTGTGTGCCGCACACCATTTCTCCTCCTGTCTGAGGTTTGTGTCTGGAGATGAGAAAGGGAGGCCATGTTGTGCTCCTGGACTGAATGGTTTATCTTACAAAGGTGGCATGTGCTGTGAGCACATTGACAAAGTCTTTGTGTTGGTTCCTTCCTATCACTGGTTTCCCTTGCCTTAGCCTGAAAAAAAAAATACCAAAAGGAATAGGAAATAAAATTGTCTAGGATGAGGGGAGGAACACCTCTATTGATTCAATAGCCATTTTTCCCAATACGTCGGCATGCTCCCAAGCATACAGTGCTGACAGCCATTCTCAAATATTTCAGAGGTTTTCAAAGAGCAAGGGGACACACTTTGGCCTCAGTTCCAGCAGAGCGTTGAGGATTGCAGGGCTCTGGGGGAGCTACAGAGACATGGGTTCTTCTTCTTCACTTTTAAAAAGAAAGCTGAGTTTTAGAGCACAAAAGACAGAGGCTTGGCTAGAAGCAGACACAGTTCTGGGAAGGATACTGGGGAAAGAAGTGGGAAACTGAGGGCTTTATGGATCTACATGCAAGGTGGTGAAGGTGGAGCTGCAGCCAGGCCCCTGTCCAGGACAGCTGGGTGACGGGGCGGAGACTGATGCTGAGCAGGAAGTCCATAAGGCAGAGATTCACAGGAAAACAGCATCACCCAGGTGATGAAAGAAGAGGAATCACTATGCTTTGCTCTGGGCTGCACCTAGTGAAACCCACCTACACTACTGGAAGGGCTTCCTCTTCTCCTGTTTGAGCCATGGCCTATGTCTCTGCATTTCAGGTTTGATAACTATTCTGCCAACGTGATGGTTGACAGCAAGCCTGTAAACCTGGGGCTATGGGATACTGCTGGACAAGAGGACTATGACAGGCTGAGGCCTCTCTCTTACCCGCAGACGGTGGGTCACTGTTCCTCCCTCAGATATGCCTCCTTCCCCTGCTGCAAAATCAGCATTCGCCACAACACAGTGACAGGATTGTTCCCATCTCTTTCTTTACTTTTCTGGGAATACCTACCTCTGTTGATATCCAAGGGACTTGAAACTCTAAATGTAAAAGACCTCTAAGGGTATTTTTATTACTGGGACAACTTAGCAAGAACACCGAGATCTTCAAAGATACTTATGAGCCCAGCCGACACTGATGTCAGTGTGGGACAGATGCCTTACACAGCCCTGGTTAAAAAAAAACAAAAACAAAAACTTGTGAACTTGTGAAGCTAAAGTGGCTGAGGGAGTTTAGGAGCTGAGGCAGGAGCTTCTCACGTTTCTGTGAACCTCGCTATTCTATATTCTGCCTTTAAGAGATGTGTTGTGTTGATACGTGTATTTGATCCGCTGATGCCTCAACTAAGCCTCTAACAAAACAAATGGGTGCCTCTTCTCAGATACTGCATTTACCAGTGTTTCACCACGTTGACAAAGTCATTTCAGGGTTTCAAGATCACCTTCCCTGGAGGATGCTGTTCTAAGCAGGCTCTTGGCAAGTTCAGAAAGACCCTGCTGCCTCAGGCATTGGTCTGAAGGTTGCCATTGCAACAAAAAGGGCTAGGAATTGAGGGCACTACTTGTTTCAGTGAGGTTCAGCCACCTGAAAGTTGGACACCTGGTGTAAGCTTCTTACCTAGGCTCCTTCTGCAGACTGTGAAAGCAGGCACATTTCTCAACAACATGCTTGCACCCACCCTGGGACACATCCCAAGGACAGGTGGGGGAATGTTCTCCAAGGTATTTGGATGTGCTCCAAGGTACTTGCCTCTGACAGTTGTAGAAGTATGGAAATAGATAGGTTGGAACTGACACCCTTGTTTTAGCTAGGTGAAGTTGGATGAAATAAATATAACCTGAAGAGCTGGTTTTGTTTTGTTTTGTTTTGGGTTGGGTTTTTTTGTTTTGTTTTTAATGGAAGTCTAAATTCTGCCATGCCCAGGAGAATCGCTTACATGGATAACCAAGACTCTGCCTCATTTGTGTCCTGCGTGTGCACTTTTTGGGCTGATACTAGCTCTGTCTCAACAGCACGCAAAATTATTCTGGCCTGAAAGCTCTCTGTTGCTCTGTGAGAAATGAGCAGGACGTTGTCAGGCCATTTCCCGTGAGGATGAGTGTGCCTACCACAAAAACCCCATCCTCGTAGCTAAACGTTTGGCTCTTCTGATAATGGTGGCTATGGTTACCATGAGTCAGGGGAGGAGGTATCCTTCTCTCCTCTAGAGGCAATTAGCAGCACTCAGGACTGTGTTACATTGCGAGAGACAGCTTTCCCTAGCATGGGTGCAGAGGGGGGATGCTGGCCACCGAGCTCTTCTTTCCCCTCCCTGCCTCCTGTCATGCAATCCCACGCTCTCACCCTAACTCTGCACCATGGTTGTATGCCTACAGGACGTCTTCCTGATCTGCTTCTCCCTTGTCAGCCCGGCATCTTACGAAAACGTCCGTGCTAAGGTGAGGCAGAGTATCCTTGTCCATCAGGGGTGGAGGAGGGTGAGATTGCTTGGTGGTCTTGCAAAGAAAGTGACTGTGGGTGGAGAATGCTAATAGGATGTCTAGATTCAGAGCAGCAGTATATCTTTTGTGTCAGTTAGAAGGAACTAAAATATCAGCCTCCTTCAGATGTCTTTTCTGGGTCATCTCAAAGAAGGTGGCCAACTCTATTAAAGGACTAATATCGATATTGCTGGGCTATTCAGCTGTGAAACACCAGGCTTAAGTTCTGGTGGCATCTTTCAGCCAAGGCTGTCCCAGCACAGACACACAGGATCAGTCTATAGGGCCTGAGAAGCAGGTACCCAAGCCTTTGGATGGGAAGTGAGGGAAGAAAGGAGAGATAGATGGAGAGGAGAACAACATAGTATTTCCTTCCTACTACTTTCAGGTTCCTCCCTGGGTTTCAGGGAGCCATGAAGGGTGGAGAGCAGCTTGTGCTTTTGCTTAACAGAATTTGTCAGAGATTTTGTGTGTGGACCCAGCAACAGCGGCTTGTCTGGGCCAGGCTATAGTGCCCAACACTAAATGGAAGGGCTGTGAGGACAGACAGGGTGTTAGCTGTCTTGCTGACATTTGTTCAAGGGTGCCTCTTTGTCTCCCTTGTGCATGCCCATATGTGTGCCGCCTTCTCACATCTTTGCCATTTTGCTCCCATGCTAGTGGTTCCCTGAGGTGCGGCACCACTGCCCTAGCACTCCCATCATCCTTGTGGGCACAAAGCTGGATCTTCGTGATGACAAGGATACCATTGAGAAGCTGAAGGAGAAGAAGCTATCCCCCATTACATATCCTCAGGGCCTTGCTCTGGCCAAGGAAATTGGTATGTGCTTGGGGCAAGATCTTGGACCTATGGAAAGGAGACAGGAAGAAGCCAAGGGCTTCCCCTCAACCTAATGAGGCTTCCTTAGAGTTATCTCACAGTGGTATCTCTGAGATACACAGCGAGACACATCAAGGGTCATGGGACAAAATGCATTTCAGGAGGCTCAGGAAGGAGACCAGATCCTTGAGGAAGCCTCAACCCCTCAAGCCTGTGTTTTCTGTCTCTCTCTGGCCACTACCCTACACAGACACACACACACACAAATACACATTCGCACATTCCCCTCCCCTTTTACTCTGCTATCTGGACCAACATTTTTCTGTGAAAGACACAGCTGCTGTGTGGGCAGAGGCCTTTTCTCCACATCCGGAAACAGGCGGAAGAGTGAGTTTTCTAACATCTCTCAGGAAGAGTTGCAACTGCAGCTTCCTGTTCCTGCCTCTCATTACCGGGGTTTATACACGCAGCCCCAGTTATCTGTGTCTCACCCCACCATTCGTTTCAAGGGGCATCAGCTCCCTCATGTATTTTGGGACAAGCACAAATGCCTGTTCCAGGTAACCTCTCTTCTCAGATGCAGCAAGCAGAGGCAGCAGAGAGGGTGGGAAACACAGCTTCAGGGAGAAGTTTTCGACCAGGTGTTCAGAGCAGAAGGTGTCCAGCCAGGATAACGTAGCCAGCCTCGTGTGGTGGCTCTGCTCAGGCTACACGGGTGGAGGATAGGCAAACCCTGGTCTTGTACAGTTGGCAAGCTTTGCCCTGAAGTCAAGACTGCCTGAGTGAGTGAAGTGTGTCCTGACAATTCTTAATGGCTTTGATGACCTGGGCTGTGTTTATTCAAGTCAGGCAAGATCCAGGCGCCGTCCTCTCCAGCACAAGATCTCTGAGAATTTGGAGATACAGAGTCCCAAAAGGGAGGCACTGTGTGATTCATGATGCCACCAGACATTCTTGACACTCGAAGCCTGAGGAGACTTGAGACCTTATCTCAAGATGAGACTCAGAGTGTCTTTATGTGGTGTGTATGTGCCTCAGGACACTGTAAAATAGGCACTGAGGGAGGAGGGTGTTGTGCTTCTGAGGTGGTGGGAGCCAGAAACGCACCGGGGATACAGGCACATGCATCTCGTTCTGCTTGATGCAATCTGTGGTATTGCTCCCGAGTGCTTCTCTTCTGAGGACCCTTCACAGCAGAATCCTGGGTACCCTCACTGCCTACACCAGTTCCCTTCCTCCACATTACAGCACCTGCTTTCCTCCCGACAGACTCTGTGAAATACCTTGAATGCTCAGCTTTGACGCAGCGCGGCCTCAAGACGGTGTTTGATGAGGCCATCCGAGCAGTCCTCTGTCCGCAGCCCACCCGGACAAAGAAACGAGCATGCAGCATCCTCTAAGCGAGTAAGTCTGAAAGGATCCCTGGGAGTGACACCGGTGGCCCTTTCCTGCTCCTGAAAGGTCAGAGCCGCTGCTTTCCTATGCCCTGCTGTGCCTGGTGGGGTAGGTCACTCTCAGAGAGGGGGAGGGAGACAGCAGTCCTGCTTGGGGAAAGGACAGGACATGGTATGATGGATCATACAGAACCCCAAACTGCTTCTCCCTCCTTGCTGTATGCCCCTGGGCAGGTTTGCCCCCATCTCCTGGTGCAAGGTGGCCCAGGATTTTCAACCTCTGCCCTCACAGAGAAGAACCGTCTGTTACCTTCTGCCACAGAGGGAACCGCATCCAGCCTGCCCTGGGGATGACCTGCTGTGAGGGCTGTGAAGACGTAGCCTTTGCCTATGGCGGGGGGGGAAGCTGTTCCTTATCTGTAGCAGTTGCCCAATGGCTCTTCCTCTTACCAGGCCCTGCTAAAGGGGGTTTTTGTGCTGCTGTTCATTGGCAGGCAGCAGCTTCTCCCCCAGGACTCCTTTACTCCTCCTGTTGTCCCCGCCTGCCCTTCCCCTTCAACTCAAGGCAGCAGAGGGTGGAGAGGGGCTTCAGGATGAGAGGCAAAGCTGGCCAGAGCCTGGGGAGAGATAAGAGTGAGAGCTTTTTAAATGGGACCCTGCCCCTTTGTTCTCCCACCACCACCAGGGCAGAGGGGTGGAGAGCAGGAAAACAGCCGAGCTGGTTTCATAAGGTCTGTCGTGTTTTTGGCTACAGATCCCGGCTCCTTCCTGATGCCAGGCTCTGCCCAGCACGCAGGAGAGCGATGGCTCCAGCATCCCGGAGCTTAGTACCTTGTGACGGTCACTGCGCTTTTTACTTCGCCTGGCTTGAAAGACTGTTGTGGGTCTGTAGCACTGGTTTTGTCCATTTGCACAACTTCCCCACACTTGCCCCACTCCAGCTGCCCTTTCCCTTTCTCAGTGAACCCTGAGATTACAACGTAGTGAGTAAGACCCAATAAACAGACTGTACATTCTTGCCATGTCCGTAAATGTGTTGCGCCGTGAGGGGACACAGCCCTGAAGCAGCAAGCAATGGGGCGGCTGGGGCGGAGGCACCTGCCAGCTGTGCCCCTCCTTTGGCAGTGATAACCCAGGCAGCACCATGCTGAGCTTGGTACTAGAGAGCCCTGGATGCTGTAGGATGAAAAGATGAGGCCTGATTCATGCACAGTGTTCTCAACAGAGCCCCCTGCATTCCTCAGGAAGTGCAAATATTGTGTGCCAGCCAAAGGCAACGGGGCAATCACACCTTGGCTTTTGCCCTGCCACTTCTCAGCCTCTGTGTGTTCAAAGGGAAAAAGTTGTATCCCCTCAGGGACACACAGAGGATGAGACACGGGTTTTGGGAGGAGACATCCGCGCCCAGACTCCTCTCTGTGGGGACTGCCCCTGCAGGTTGCTGGGGACACCCTTTCACCAAAACATTTCTGCATTAACGCTCCTAAGCTCACGTCACAAGCAGTCATATCGGTACCAGCACTCACTCACGCTCAGGCAAAGCAAGAACAGGAAGGGGGAGGGCATGAGAAAAAAAAACAGCGAGGAATGAGTCACCAGTCCAGACAAATTGCCTCTAAGTCACTAAAATTAAGCTGAAGAGAGTGGTCCCACTGGTACTATGGATCTGGCGTCTGTAAGCACCTGCCTTCCTGATGCATTGCAGGGACTTGAGAGTAAGAAGTGTTGCAGGGTGGCTGCTACTGCCACTGCTTGTGGGTGGAAGGAGGGCTCAGGGTGCAGTTATTGGCACTGCAAAATCCTGCAGTCTTAGGAGGGCACAGATAAACTGTGGAGCTGAGCCAGCTTACCGCTCCCCCATGCAGCACTGCTTCTGAGTTTCAACGGCTGCTTCCTGCACTGAGGAGGTGCATGAGTAGTGTCAGCAACAACACGCCACAGGGAAGCCTGGGGTACCCTGCTGGCAGGGATATTTCTGCAAATTCAATTCATGGTCAGATCTGAGTAAGGCAGTAAATTCAGTGATGCGAAACACTATCCACTGATTAGTGTCCAGAGCAACCTTGGAGGACATTCTGTGGCAGTGAGTTCCACAAATGTCTACGTTGCACATGGGCTGCTGGATGAATTGCCCAAGCCTTGTCTCAATGCAACATAAATTTTGTCAACACAAGTCCAGAAGAGCAAAAATTAAGTCTCTGGTGTGGGCATATACCTGTGAAAGGGCAAGGGACACAAAGACTGGGACCTAGCTTCCCTTAACCATCCTAAACATTACTCAAACCAATGAATGGCCGTGGGTTATTACTCCCCCTCCAGTTTCCAAGCCTTGGCTTTTACCTGCTTAGTCTGTCCTGTCCTCTATCACATACAGCAATGTAGAGAGGAGAGGCTCACCATGTGCATGAAACAAAATTCACGTATCTGCCTACCTGTGGAGGTGCACAGGCTGAGCTCTCCTTCCGACATAATTCAAGCAGTTTGCATAACCCTGTTGGAGCCGAGGCAGAGAATGAGGCAGGACTCTGAGCATTGAGGAAGCGAGCTGGCGACCTGGAAGTTGTGATCCTGTGACTGTGCTTATGCTAACAAGTCACAGAATCACAGAATCACAGAATCACAGAATCACAGAATGGCATGGGTTGGAAGGGACCTCTGGAGATCATCCAGTCCAGCCCCCCTACTAAAGCAGGTGTCCCCAGAGCAGGTTGCACAGGAACGCGTCCAGGTGGGTTTTGAATATCTCCAGAGAAGGAGACTCCACAAAGTCCCTGGGCAGCCTGTTCCAGGGCTCTGTCACCCTCACAGTAAAGAAGTTCTTCCTCATGTTCAGGTGGAACTGCCTGTGCTGCAGTTTGTGCCCGTTGCCCCTTGGCCTGTCACTGGGCACTGAAAAGAGCCTGGCCCCATCCTCTTGACACCCGCCCTTTAGATATTTATAAGCACTGATGAGATCCCGTCTCAGTCTTAGTTCTGCAAGGGGTAGCTGGCCTGGGTAGAGCTCTGCTGTTGCATGGCTGTGTTTCTTCTAAGACACTACTAGCTCATGGGCTTTCTGCGTGGTGCTACGGATACCTGCCTTGCCATGACAAAGATAGCCACTGGGTGCTGCCCATGCCATTCCTTCCCCAGTGAGGCCTCATATCTCCTATGTGTCTCCACATAGCATTGTGCCAAGACCTAGGCTAAGGC
>VZSC01019235.1:139754-150810 GCA_013398225.1 Steatornis caripensis | reverse complement strand
AGGTGCCAGCATGCCCCCCAGAACTCTCCCACCACCAGATGCTCTCTGCATCCCTCTCTTCTTTCTCTCCCTCTCCCCTCCACTGTCCCCAGCTCCTTTTACCGCACTCCCCATTCCTCCACCCTCCCTCCCTCCGCGCTCCCCCTCTCCCCTTGCCCACCTCCTGCACCTCCCTCTCCCCCTTTTATTCTCCATCTCGGTCTCTCCTCCCCCGCTCCTCTCCGTTCTCCTGCCCTATCGCCCATCCCCTCCTTCTCCTTCTCCTTCTCCTTCTCCTTCTCCTTCTCCTTCTCCTTCTCCTTCTCCCCCGGGTCTTTCCGTGCGTGGCGCCCATTGGCTGCCGGCAGCGGTCGCCCCGCAGCCGCCACCCCACTCCGCCTGCCCGAGGCCGGCAGCCGAGCCCCGTCTCCCGCANCTGTGAGTGCAACTGTGTGGGTGCTGTCTTCTGTAGTAGTGCTGCCGGTGGTCGTCTTCTCAGACGTCCCTTTAGGGATGAGCACATGCCACATCCAGTGGCCAGAGCCTGCCTCGGTATGGAGAGCGGGCTTCATTGTCTACACTGCCACCCTGGGCTTCTTTGGGCCACTGTTTGTGCTGGGGGGGTGGGGGTAGGGGCGGTGAGGGACGGCGCATCCCCGGGCGGCCGGAGCGCGGAGGTGGGCCCCAGTCCCACACCGGTCGCGGAGGGGACGATGGGCAGGTCCAGGAAGAAGGACTCGCCTCTCCGGTAGAGCATGGTGGGACTCGCTCCCTCCCGGGACCGCTCTGCTCAATTGCGTTTAGGAAAGGGGAAGGGGGAAAACATGACACGGATTCTCCTGGTGAAGCAGAGGAAAATGTACATCCCGACGACACGTAAGTACCAGGCGGCTCTGCCCGCTCTTGCCAGACGTCTCCCGCGGGCGTGACTCCATGCAGAAGTTAACTCTGCAGTTCCACAGAAGGAAATCTGCCGACCCTCCCCACCCCGGCCCCGACCCCCCAACTCTGCCAGCCCAGGCTGGTCCCTACCAGGGAGCTCAGCCCCGAGGCGAGGCAGGGCGAGTCCTGAGCTGCAACAGGGCCATGGGAAATAAGGTGGACAGGAGGGGAGGGTGGCAAGAGGGTTGCAGGTTATTGGACTCTGTGCTCCCTCCCAGCTTTTATTCCTGTTTTGTAATCAGGTCCAGGCTCAGCTTTTACAATCCACCTCCTCCTCTCATTCAATGCAGATGTACATATATATCTATTTTTTTCCCCCCATTAAGAAAGCAGTGGCACCAGTTTGCCATCTCCTCCCACGTCTCTGCCTTCCCCCTGCTCTCCAGATATATGGACCAGGTATATTCCGGCAGCATCTGCTCAGGGATCCCAATCCTCTTGCAACAGGTGCGGTCCACATCACTAGGGACAGACCCTAAGCAGATGCCAACACACTATCAGTCTCAGGCCAAGGTTCCTCACCAATTCCTACCTAAGCGGGTGCTGCCAAAGCAGCCAGCAGAGTGGATCCAACCCAGATGAGGGGCTGATGTCCAGCGGTCGTTCTGTCAAACTAACCGGAATATGTGATACGGTGTTTGAGCTGGTAGGTGGTACTTGACAAAGTTAGAATGGCACAGGCAGACCATGCCTGCTAAAAGACAAAGTTCCTCCACTGCAGCTGTCTGAGCAGGAGAATGAGTTTATAGCGAATCAGTGCTTTGTGTTGCATGCCTTAGCATTTTTGATAGGGCTTTTGGAACACTGGAGCTGGGCTTACTGTATTGCTAAACCACAGCCTGAGCAATCNGCAGATGCCAACACACTATCAGTCTCAGGCCAAGGTTCCTCACCAATTCCTACCTAAGCGGGTGCTGCCAAAGCAGCCAGCAGAGTGGATCCAACCCAGATGAGGGGCTGATGTCCAGCGGTCGTTCTGTCAAACTAACCGGAATATGTGATACGGTGTTTGAGCTGGTAGGTGGTACTTGACAAAGTTAGAATGGCACAGGCAGACCATGCCTGCTAAAAGACAAAGTTCCTCCACTGCAGCTGTCTGAGCAGGAGAATGAGTTTATAGCGAATCAGTGCTTTGTGTTGCATGCCTTAGCATTTTTGATAGGGCTTTTGGAACACTGGAGCTGGGCTTACTGTATTGCTAAACCACAACCTGAGCAATCAGCTTTGAGGTCTGGACTCCAGACACCTACCCGTACGCTTTTCAGCCCAAGCATGAGTGTCCCCATCCATATTTGATATTTGTAGGATTCTGTCTCCAAATGCTTTTTTTGGAAATTTCTGTGTATGCAGGAGGCACGTCCAAAGGGATTCCTAACTGTCCTCACCTTTTGGAGGATCATCTTTTTATGAACATACTGTTCTGGTCTCTGCCACCCTTTGTAGGGATCTTTGTCCCCAGAGCAGTCACTGCCCTCCCCTTTCCTCCAAAAAGTGACTTGTGTCGCTGGAACAGCACTGGAAAAAAAATATCAGAGGAAACATCCGTGAGCTTAGAAATAGAGTTTCAAATCACTTCCTACTCTGCCCATTCACTACAGCCACTCACGATGTGTGAGACAACCCAGTACTGCAGGACCCCAAGAGATGGGCTTCTATCAGGGCAGTGTGTCACAGCCTAAGGCACCTGCAAATAAAGTCTGAACAATTCCAGTCCTTCAAAGTTCATTTAAGTATAGCAGGAAACATTTATGCAATAGCCTGTAGAAATGGCCTTAAGACATAGCTGCCCAATCATGGTTTTGTGGGGCGTATCAGATGAGGTTCTTTCAGCATAAGACTTGATACATCTGTGCAGTCTGTTGGGTTTGCCTATCTGATATCCAAGGAATCCATCCAAAGCTCCGGTCTCCCCTAAGGTTTCCAGAAGCTGGAATGACATCTATGAAAAAGAATAAAAACTGTAATGTGTGTGAACAAAGTTGTGATGCTATGGAGAATCCCATCTGGGAGAAAAGTCTCTGGAGTGTTTCTGGCCTCCTGAAAGTAGTTAATATTGGGAGATCCCCAGTTTTCATTCCAGTAACAAGAGGAGCTTCAGAGCCCTAAGAGATTTGTTGGGATGGGTAAAAGTGAGCCTCAAGGTCTCTGTTCTGTTCCACCACGTCATCCTCACTTCCAAGGAGCTAGTTCATCAAGAGAGAGACCCTGCCAGAAATTTTTGCCAGAGCCTGGGTGATCCTGAAANATTTGTTGGGATGGGTAAAAGTGAGCCTCAAGGTCTCTGTTCTGTTCCACCACGTCATCCTCACTTCCAAGGAGCTAGTTCATCAAGAGAGAGACCCTGCCAGAAATTTTTGCCAGAGCCTGGGCGATCCTGAAAGCATCACAAATCTCCCCTGCATAAAGTTTGCCAGGTGTCTCTGGTCTGGAGTATATGCTGGACTCTGTCACTCACATATCTGGAGCCCTGACAAAAGACACAAGACGACACATCCTTCCGTTATCTATCTCTTCTCTCCCTGCAGCTTCTCACCCAGTGTCAGCGGAGAGCTGGTGGAGAGTAGAGAGCTTGTTTGTTCAAGGCTCTCTCTGAGTGAGCTGAGCGCTGTTTCCATGCCAAACCTTGATGTGACGGGCAATTGGGCACCTCAGATTAGGAAGGCTGGGACACTGTTTTGGTGCTGCAAACAGCTGGGGCAGGCAGAGCCTCTTCCATTAGCAGTGTGTTGCAGTATCCGGAAGGAGAGAAAAAACAACAGAGAAAGAGACAAGAGAGAGATATGGACTGATCCCTGTTGGTGTACACGAAACAATCTGGCTCTTCCTTCACTCTCAAACTGGCATAGCACAAACCAGCTACCCTCCAGCTCAGGTGCTGAGCTCAGCTTCTTGGCTTGGATTGAGAGTGGAGGTGCTTTCATTTCCATTAGTGGGGCTAAAAACCGCACGATAAACTGGCCAGTCCAAAAAAGAGCTTCAGCAAGCAGGAGGATACTCAGTGAATGGAAGAGCCAGAGTTGGAGCAGCACTTTGTCACTGGATGCTCTTCCCCTCTTTTCTTCATAAGGCACATGCCCCTCATAAATGAGAATCAGGCCCTGGATAACTATGTCCCCAGGGTTGGAGCCATTAGCAGAAAATGAGACATTTCCCTGTCCCTAACCTAGCCTCTGTTTTTTTCCCCAGAGGATCTTTCTCCAGGGGAGAGGATCCACTGGCTGCACATTGAGCAACGTCCCTGTTCATCCCTCCTTGCCCACTGTGCCTTCCAGGACTAGATGGGGTCAATATTGTCCCGCATCTTCTGGTGGCTGCCAGCATCCACAAACTCGCCTCGTCTTCCCATACATGTCCACACCTACACAACATTAATGTGGTGATTTTATCTGTGGCTTAGTCAGCTGTCATGTTCACTGTATCAATGGCTTTTTTCTCCTCCTCTCACCTCCAGATTGCTAACTGATCCTGCAAGGACACTGCCCCCTGCCCTCTTCCCTGCCTCTGCTATGGACACTTCTGCTTTCAGCCTCCCCACGCCGGCAGTGTCAGAGGAGGGGAATGCCTCTGGCAGCTGGGCAGGCTTCACCGCCCTCAACAGCTCCACCACAACCAGCCCTGGTGTGGTTGTCAGTGGTGTCCTCATCCCCCTGGTCTACCTCATTGTCTGCGTAGTGGGGCTGGCTGGGAATTCTCTGGTCATTTACGTGGTTCTGCGGCACTCTGTGAGCGAGTCGGTGACCAACGTCTACATCTTGAACCTGGCCCTAGCTGATGAGCTCTTCATGCTGGGCCTGCCGTTCCTGGCTGCACAAAATGCCCTGTCCTACTGGCCATTTGGATCTTTCATGTGCCGCCTAGTGATGGCCGTGGATGCCATCAACCAGTTCACCAGCATCTTCTGCCTGACAGTGATGAGTGTTGATCGCTACCTGGCTGTGGTCCACCCAGGGAAGTCCTCCAAATGGCGGACAGCACGGGTGGCCAAGGCTGTGAGTGCAACTGTGTGGGTGCTGTCTTCTGTAGTAGTGCTGCCGGTGGTCGTCTTCTCAGACGTCCCTTTAGGGATGAGCACATGCCACATCCAGTGGCCAGAGCCTGCCTCGGTATGGAGAGCGGGCTTCATTGTCTACACTGCCACCCTGGGCTTCTTTGGGCCACTGTTTGTGATTTGTCTCTGCTATCTTCTTATCGTTGTGAAGGTTCGTTCCTCTGGCAGGCGGGTGAGGGCTCTGTCCTCCAAGCACAAGCTTTCAGAGCGCAGAGTGACCCGCATGGTGGTGGCCGTTGTGGCTGTCTTTGTCCTTTGCTGGCTCCCCTTCTATGTCCTCAACATAATCAATGTCGTCTGCCCACTGCCAGAGGAGCCGTCACTCTTTGGTGTCTACTTCCTTGTGGTGGTGCTGCCATATGCCAACAGCTGTGCCAATCCTATCATCTATGGCTTCCTCTCTTACCGCTTCAAGCAGGGCTTCCGGAGGGCCATCCTCAGGCCATCTCGACGAGTCCAGAGCCAGGAGGTGCCAGCATGCCCCCCAGAGAAGACTGATGATGAAGGGGAAGAGGGCGAGATCAGCAAGATCACCCAGAATGGTAATGACAGGCAGGAACACCCTCTAAGTACTGGGCAAGGAGAAAGCAATGAGCAAAAACCACTCCCTGAGGAGCCTGTGGGATGCGAAAAGAGCAACAAGTTGCGTGTCAGTTATTTATGATGAAAGGGATGGTGCAGGGGAAAGAGACATTTGAACATAGGATCCCCTTCACCCTCTGTGCTTTTCCACCTCAAAGGCAATGGGAGACATTGATACAAGGGAATATATAAAGGCTAAGTTTCTGCTTAAAGATGAAGCGGGCTCCACAAACTTGTGGAAAAAGCAAGGCATTGTCCTAGGCCTGAGGTTTGTGTGGTACCAGGTAAAGGAAGGACTGCATCCAGGGAGAGCTGAAGAGGTAATGGGCACTCAACAGTACGAAGAGAGCAAGGTCAGCCCTAGATTGTGTGTGATCCATCCTTAGATCACCTAGCTGTGAAGGGCATCAGCTGCCATCTGACTCTGGCACCTCAAGGAAGTCCTCAACTGGCATATACAACAAATAGGGATCCCAGTGCCTTGATTATCTTCCTTATAAACATGAGAAGTGGTTTACCCTGAAAGAAAAACCCTAAAAATAAAACAGGAAGGAAAAATGTCTGCAGTGAAGACATACCAGCCAGTTGCATGAATGGCTGACCCTTCTCTAACTCTCCAATAAGTCTTGGGGACAACTTTCCTACCCGTGCTGGTAGTGGCTGAAGACCACTCTGACTGCTCAAAGCCTCCTCTTTCTCTCCAGGGCTCTCATGGACTCTGGGCAGGCTGATGAGACTTACCCGGGAGAGCAAATGGGACATTGCTTTCCTGAACCTGGTGTTCTTCAGGGTTTTCCTGATGCCCCTGCATTCTGGTGGAAGGTGTAACAAGGGTGGAGAAGAAGACATCGATGCATGGGTTGGAGGCAGAGTTTCTTACAAAATGAAATGCCGTTACCCTTTTGCTCTCCCTAAGCCTTATTGTAAATAAACCAAGAGCCTTTGGACTTCAAAGGCCAACTGGGCAGAACCATTCTGTGTGTTTAGGGGAGAGGGGATGCTATAGATTTGGCTCTCCTGAGAATACATAACGTCTTTGAGATGAGTTGGTGCCTGTATGGAATAATGTTTGGCTGATATAGGAGAACAAGGCATGTATCTGTACAGGATGGGGGCAGGGAGCAGAGGGAGGTCAGGGGATCTCCAGTGTGTGAGAGCTATTGTTGCAGGACTCTGGGCAATACCAGGAACTGATCCATGTTGTGGGAAATGGTAGAGTATTTGGCTCAGGGTGGAGAAGAAATGGTGCGTCTGCATGTGTACAAAGGTATTTGTATGCAAAAGTCTGATCACTGGACTGTACGTGCATGCGAATGGCTGAACAGGGTCACAGATCGAGGAGCCAGCGCGGGTGGGAGATGTGCACGGGTTGGGCACTGACACTAATCTGTGTGTGGAGTGCACAAATGTGTACAAACATACGTAAGGGAGTATGCGTGTGTGAAGTGTATACAAACACAGATGAGGAAGTGTGTTTATGTAATTGTGGGATGTTTAAGTGTAGATACAGTTGTGTAGGCATGCAAGTAAATATGGAAATGTGTGCGCACATGTGAATGCTTGGGTAAGAGTGTGACTGGTGGATGAGTGCTTGCTTCTGCGCATCGGTTGTTGGAGGGAAGTTGTGGGTGGGCCCATCTGAGTGTGCAGGCTAGAGGAACAGCAATGTACGCGGGTGGGTGGGATGAAGGTCTCTCCCTTCACTTTGGCTTCATTCCTGCAGGCTCTGCTAAATGTCTGTCCCCACACCTTGAACTTCTCCATGAATGCTGTTGCTAAGCTGCAGCCACGATGAAGACTCTCATACCAGAGCCCTTGGTTATATCTGAGCACTTTTCTCCACAAATCATTTTGACAAATGGGAAGGAGAGATCCACGAGGAGACATGCCTCCCTCAGGTCAGGACATGTTGGAGGAGGCAGTCTGTGGAGGGTCAGTGATGAGAGCTGGCTGGATGACGGAAAGGTGGTCTCACAGGTGACTTGAGAAAAGGCATAAGGTGGGAAGGGATTGCATGGGGCCAGGTGTGCTGGGACAGAAGACAAAAGCTCTGAACTGTGAAGCAGAACAAACTGCAGCAGCTGAGGGTTATGGGAACAGAATCACTTTATGAGGAACCAAGAGAGAAGGTCACCCAAAGGTGATATGAGAAGTGAAGGCCTAGTAGGCATCAGGGGAACTGGAGTGCAGGACATCCAAATTTGGGAAAAGACCACAGCAGATCATCAGGTGAGGAGACATGTCCTAGTCAGGTCAGAGAGCAGACAAAGTGTGGGAAGGGACTGCAAACATGACCAAGAAAAAGACATTCAGCTGTGCTCTCAGCCACTAGTACAGCTGTCACCTCCATGACAGAGAGGTGGCGATTGTTTCTATGACTCCTCCATTCTCTTGGTTCATCTTTGAGCCTGGGATGCTGGTGCCAAGCCGTCCATGCCCGTAGGCTCAGCCTCGGGATCTGAGCTACCAGCGGTACCACACAGCTATTGCTTTGCTCCTGTTACAAAGCGTGCTCGCTCCCCTGAGCATGGGCAGTCAGACACACAGGAGTGCTGGTTGAATCTATGGGGAAAAGAAAGTGCTTGGTAGCCAGTTTTTGTCCTCTGCTACCTCTTCGCATCTCCTCCTCTTTCCATCCATGCACCAGCTGCCCACACTGTGGGCCCCAGTGAGAAAAGCAGCCAAACTATTAATGGGCATGGGATACACAGTCTGTTGGACTAGAAAAGTTTTGGTTTTTTGGTTTGGGGAGCTCCTGCTGCATCCACTGGACAAAGCACGGTCAAGAAATCCTAGCAGAATGAAGATGAACTACTAAAGCTCCTGCCTCTATACAGGACAACAAACAGTAGGAAGAGTAAAAGATCTGGCTACTGAGTGGTCAACTGGATGGACAACACAGCACTTCAGATGGGGGTCTGTGTTGCTCCTTTGGCAGTGAGGAGCCGGGCAAAGTGAATGTTGGGCACCACTGGCACAGCAATCCCTGCAGGACAGAAGAGAAATGGTATTAGTTGGGGAGCATGTAGCACTGTTCGTGGCTGGTGACCAGGCACTGAATGTGACAGTGAATGAGGAACCTTGCAGGAGGCAGCTCAGATGGGTGGGGGGCAGGTGTAGGAAGGGTTCCCTTCTCCACAGAGTGGCTACCCGGCTGCCATGGGGAAATGGGGGAGTTCCCTGGCTGCCAGCACGCTTATCAGAGACGCTCTGCTTCACCACAGAACTGAGCTGAGACTTCATTTCGCACGCCTTTGCAGCTCCATCTGCTGCAAGTCACCACTCAAGAAACTCCACCAACTGGTTGGCTTCTTAAAATACCCACGGCTGTGCAGAGCCCAAGCACTGCAATGCCAGCACTGAGCAAGTGCGCCAAGGAGACATCACTTTGATACATGGAGCCTGAGCCCACTAGCAAGGCAGCTCTGCAGGGGAGCCTCCTGCGGAAAACAAAATGTTTTTTCAGGGAGACCTGCAGAAAACTGGAGATCTTTAGTTTAAACAGGAGTTTAAAAGAAAAGGGTCACAAGTGTCATACTGTTCTGTCTTGTGTTTTCTTCTCCCCCCTACACCGCATCCTATTTTTCAGTGACAAATGGGGAGGAAAAAAAATGGAGATGAACAGAAAATAAGACTAGGGGAGGGAAAAGAAAAGGTATTTTTTTTGTCTGAAATTCATGAGGAGAAAATAAACACTACAAAATTCTGCAGAGTATCACCGTTGATTAAAAGGCTGTTTTTCATAGGAAGAGACGTTTGGAATGATGGATGTTACCTTGCTGCCTCCTGACCTCTGCCCCTGTCCTCAGTTCTGTCTCCCTCCTGCTGAATCCCCAGATTTCTCTGTGGTAATGGCATTAATCTGACTGCCCTTGTGCTCCCTTTCCCGCTCCTAACGATGGTGTGGTTGACTCTGGGCAATCCAGAGGCCACCAGGACTGTGCACAGTGGCTAAGTAAAATTCTGGCCATGTTCAGGGGGATTTGTTCCCGTCAGATGTGGAAATGGATTTTTCTATTTTGGGTGCAGAGACACGGAGATAAGGGCTCCATCAAGCCCTGTGCCGCACAAAAGGTTTTATTCTCATCACGTAGAGATCGGAGCTGCAAGACTAGAAAAGGCCGCAATGATTTCAGCAGCATTGTGCAATGCCTCTTCCCAGCAAACATTTGATCATAGACGGGGTGTCAGAGGCACGGAGAGCCCGTTCTGCCAGCTGCTCAGAGAGTTCATATGCACACATCAGAGTGCACAAGAGCGGATATAGAGAGGCATACGTATGTGATGCATATGCATGCGCATAAATCAGTATTTATGTGATTGCATGCATGGATACATGTGACTATGTGAGTGTGTATAAATATATATACATATTCATGTCCGTGGGTGCTTTGATTCAAGTATATCTATGTGTGCATGAGACCATATGTGGCTACCCACACAGGTGCATGCATACCTAGCCATGCATGCATACCTAGACATGCATGTACCTCTTGGCCTAAACAGGGACACAAGAACACAACAAACAGAGCCCACACATAGGCTAAAACTGGGAGATGACAACTTGACCTTGCAAATGACCCTTCCCACACACGGACCCACCACACATGCACACCCATGCACATTTCTGCCAGCCCAACAGTGGCCAGAGGCAGCTTCGGACCCGCTCAGTGTGACCCTTCTGCTGTGCAGTGGATCTTCAGGAGAGAAACGGGAAGGGCAGTGAATGGCAATCGGGGAGGGCTTGCATTGTGGAGAGGCGAGGGTGCATTTCCAGGCTGTTACTAACACAGCCCACACTTAATGTCATTTGAAGCCGTTGTTAGGGAGCCACTGTATTTGTCAGCAGCAGCGAAACACAGCAGCTCAGCTCAGGCCACAGCAAAGCTGTCCAGGCCATGCTCTGCTTTGGGTGCTACAGGACCATGAAACAAGAGGATGTGGAGAGGGGGCAGGAAGCTGTTAATCAGCTGTTGAAATAGGGGAGCCAGTAGGTGGAAGAGGCAGGGAGATAAAAGAAAGGGAAACACTTTTGAAAAGAAGATGTTCCTGGCTCTCCTGAGGATTCAACAGAGAATTGAAATGCTTTATCTGCTCGAACGAGTGGAAAATATGCAAATATTTGCTCATGAAAACTTGGTGTTCTTTGCCTTCCCAAGCATAAAATATGCAAACGCCACGCACAACACAGCCGGCTCACTCAGATCTCACACCTACCACGTCATGCACAAACACACACACATACATACCCGGCACGTCAATGCAACCAGCTGAAGATACGCAGCACGTCCTTCTATGCACGACAAACAGGGCCGCGTGGGAAGGAAACACACACGCCTTGGCTCACGAACCGCGCGCGTGCACCGCCCGTGCCCCATCACCGTTTCCATCGGTGGTCTTTAACCGGAGCAGCTGCTAAGCTGCGAGAGGCGGGGTTTGCAGAGAGGGCAGAGGCACGCGAGCCCGCCCAAGCCAACAACGTGCCACCGGCCCGCGGGACAAGCA
>VZSC01019235.1:55105-139525 GCA_013398225.1 Steatornis caripensis | reverse complement strand
CCCCCCGCCCGCCGGGCGCAGCGCCGGGAGGCGGCGCGGGGCGCTGCGCGGCGCGGCCTGCAGGGGGCAGTCGGCAGCCGCCGGGCAGGCGGGCGCGGAGCCGGGCGCGCCGCGGCCGAGCCGTGCCGGCTCCTCACACGCCTGGCGTGTTCCCTCCCACCTGGAGGTGGTTCGGCTTGGAAGCAGGGTTGTGCCCGGCGGGGATGCTGCACGAACGGCTGGTCCCGGCACCCCTGCGCGCCCCGCAGTGTGCTGACTGCAGGAACGAGGGGTATTGATGGGAATGTCGTCGAGACCCTTCTCCGACACCATCTGCTTGGAAATCCCGTGTATTCACCATACGGGTGTGTGGGCCTGGAGACCCATGCAGAGCCCTCTGTTAGACCCTCAGAGCCATTGTAGCTACTGCAAAGCATCACACAGTTCCTGCAGAGATCTGTTGCTACGAAAAGCATCGAGCTTTGCTGCACGGGTATTGAACGATGCCTGTGCGCCCTGCCTGGAAGATGGAGTGATGAACATGCTTGTGCTGGATCAAATGGCCCGAGAATGTGGCAGGACTCTTGCCCTCTTGGCTGGTTTTAGGATCAGGCTCAGGACAGTGCTACCAAGCGATGGCGGAACTTCTCTTGTGTCAAACTGGCACAGGTTTGTCAGGGTGGTTCCCTTAGTGGGAAATACTCATCACAGATAGAAGAGTTCCATGAGCTCATGAACACCAGCTTTCCCCCTTTTGCCTCAAAGTGCTTGTCTCTTTGGTGAGAAATCTCATGGGTACCTCTGAAGAAAATTTTCTTGCCCAAACCACTGTCCACCTTTCTCAGTGTTCCTTGTGAAAGTTGGGATGCCCCCAGAAGTGACCTACTGTTGACAGCTGCTCAGGGCAGGGCTAGGAGCGTGAGTAGGAGAGGACAGCACAGGAGTAAAAACTCCTGGGTCTACAGAGGAGCGGATGAGAGGAGAAGGCACTCAGATGCATTCAGATGCAGAGAAGCAGAAGGCAGCAGGCTCGGCTGAAGGTTGTTTTTAAGAACTGGTTCAAACAGGCTGCAACGTCACGTGGTATCTCCCACCCAGCCAAGCTGTTGGGCCTAGATGCTCACATGGCAGCAAGTCTTGCTGGTTGCACTAGCGTTAGCGCTTTAGTGCTTGTAGTTACTTGCCAGAATTTGGGGTGGACATTGGCGTGGGTTTTTGTCTCAGTGGTTTTGCAGGCAGGGTCATAAGGTGGAGGCAGGAGATGGGACACTCAAGTTGGAAAAGCTACCTATGGGGAGAGAGGCAGCCTGGGTGACACGCCTTTAGCTGCAAGGCATCTCTGACTGACACGTTTTGTCAGCAAGTCTTTGATGGACCGTTCAGCTGTGTCTGGCAAACATGCGGTGTCTTGGATTAGCTGTCGGGGCAGTGGGACATAGGAGACAAGCTCACATTCTCATGCTCAGTGCTGGAGACTGCCAGGTGTAACAACAGCTTGGCTCTAGGGATGTGTACAGGTGAATGGCTCTTCCAGCTGCTCCTCAGCCACGTGGCGTTTCAGCAATGCACAGCAAAAAAATGTAGCAGCATTTCCAGGCCTTGATCTCTGCGTGAAACAGTCCAGGCTGCCGAGCAGCTCCCAGCAGAAATCCCTGCTGGCAGAAGTGCCCTCAAACTCAGAGGCAGCCTGTGTAAACCAGGGAACGCGATGCTTCTGGTTGGTCCAGGCCCAACATGGGCAGAAGTTATGAGAGAAATGCAGCCACGCAGCTGACATCCAACAGGCCTGCCCATTCTCAGAGAAGTACAGGATATTCTAAGCCAGTAATTTTGTTCTGTGTTGGTGCTCTTGGGTAACAAGGGCTCGCTGTTACACAAGCCTCGTGCACAGCCGTGGAGTCCACAGGCGGGAAAAGATTTGTCTTCCCAACCCCCTCCGCAGTCCAGACGGAGATGATCAGTGATCCCCATACAGCTGAGGGCCCTCTGCTGTTACAGGGTAACCTGGGGGAACCCCAAAGTATCAAAGCATAAAAACACACTGCCACCTTTCCATGTCTCAGGTGGCCCCCTCCCTATTTGCAGGCAGGGAGGGCAAGCCAAAGGGACCCATCCACGACTGGGCAGTGATGGAGAGGAGGTGAGTGCAGAGCGGTGCTGCCCATCGCTTCCCAGATCTTGAAACACATGTGAGCGCTCTTTCCAAGGGCAGGAAACAGCAGTAGCTAAAAGCCAGAACTTTGCTTATAGAAGGAATCAGCTGCTGAGCTGAGCAAATCGTGATGCCGTGCGGGATGTGTGGAAGGAGGGAGGGAGGGAGGAAGGGAGGGAAGGAGAGCCAAGCCTGACACAGGACGGAGCAGCCTGGGGAGGCACTCACAAAGGCCTTGGAGGCAGGATAGAAAAGACAGTAATTACATAAGAGCTCTTGGCGAGCATCTGGCTGGAGTCAGCTGGGCCCCACCAACCCTCCCTCCTCACGCTGCTAACCCGGAGCAGCTGAGGATACGGATAATCCAGCACGGGACCCCTCCGGAGGGGAGCAGAGGTAAGAGGTCCTCTGCTTCCGCTCCCGGCTTGTGATGCTTACGGAGTGGGGGCAGAGGGGTGGGGAAAAGGGGAAAGGTAAAGCAGCTGTGGTGGAGGAGAAGCAGCCAGGAAGGGGAAGAGAAGGGGTTGTTTCTCTGCCCCTTGGTGTGTATGATACCTTTGCCCTGGAAGTTTTGGTGAGGGAGGAGACGTGAAGGGCGAGTGTGTGGGTGTTTGTGGGTGGATGCAAGTACGTGTGTATGTAGTGTGGCAGCGGGTCCACATGTGCAGAAGGGGAGCTGAGCTGTACGCAGGGGTTGAAAAGGGGAGGAAACATCCAAGTCATTTCCTTCCTTCTGTACCTGTGGTAGAAAGGGTTAATAGGATGAAGGCAGTCACTGGGGGACAGCCAGACTTTATGCCCCTACTTTGCCCTGTGGGGGGGTTGCAGGAGAAGGGAGGAAATGTAGAAGGAGGATGAAGCAGCTGCTTTTGAGCAGGGATTGTTGCAGTTCAGTCTGGCCAGAACTTCCCTGGGCTTCCTCCAAGGCAGTGCGCTATGAGTGAGAGGGAAGATTGTTGAGCACACAAGGTGCCTTGAGGCTTGGGTTACACTTAAAAGCGTGGCTGGCACAGGGTTTTTGGATAGCATTCTCCGAACTCCTATCTTTGAGCACTCGACCATACAAGCCAAAACCTCCTGCAAATGTGGCTGCCCTGGCAAAATCCTGCTGGTACAGCCAGTCCCTTTCAGGGAGCAGGGCAATATTACCCTGCCAGAAGTGTCTTTACTGGCATGATCTGCTGCCCAGCTGGGTAATGCCACCAGGGCAAGGCTTTGTCTGCTGGCTCCCTGCAGGTCCCTACTCAGCTTAGATGAGACATGAACTACAAAGTCCTACTCACTGCCACTGTCGGCTGTTCTTGCAGTCAGATGAGAAAAAGGCAAAGGCCCCAGCTGATGAGGTCCTCCACAAAGAATGTTTCCTTGGTAGTGAGCAACTCAGGAGTGCAGACGGAAAGGTGGGATGGAAACAAGGGCAATGGCCTTCCCTGCTACATGTTGCCCCTGGAAAGGTAGAGGAGGCCAGACATAAGGCAGAGTGCTGCAAAGGGGGTAATGTCATGCTTAGAAATAATCCAAGCAGGAAAACCCAAGGTGGGGGGAGCCACTACAATAGCTTTGATGGGACAGAGAGGAACTCTGCCTTTACTGTCAGTATCTGAGTTTTCATGCACCCCAGAAAATTTATTGGCTGTCAACAATAGTACTGTCAGCTGCCGAAATCTCCACCAGCAGCAGGCAGGAGTAGACAACACAAAACCCTCTTCTGTCAACTAGCAAGACTCCGTTAGCATGAAGTGCTGCTCTATCCCTCCCCCCTCTCATTTTCCAAAAGGGGAAACTGAGGCATGGGTAGACATGGGAGACTTGCAATGGGTCTCGTTGCACGTCAGTGCTGGAGCCCGGCTAGGAACTCACGAGCACAACAGTGGATTTCTTGGTCCTTTTCCCATCCCAGCTGGGAGGCATGTTCGCTCCATGTTCATTGAGCTACAGGCTGACAGGCAGCCTGAGAATATCTCCAGGCCTCCCAGCCCCCCTTCCTCCCTTCCCCCCAGCTTGTAGCACATATTTTCCCAGAGTTTTCCGCTTGCTCCTCCAGTGGTGCTGGGGTCTTGCCAAACACCAGCCACTCTCTGGGAAGCGGGGCCTCCCATTCCCAAACGAAACAAACGGGAAAAAAGAAAAAGTCCAAGCACACGTAGACATGCACGAAACCCTTTCCCCCTCAGAAACCTTGGAGCCTTCTCTAGCTTCTCTCAGAAACTGCAGGAGGCAGAGTGCTGACTTGGCACTTCTGGCCCCCGCAGAAGAGAGCTATTGCCCGTCCTTCCTTCAGCCTCCCAAAGATACATATGTGCACCCCCACTGGGTATAGGTTCTCAAATCCAGTTTGATGCAGGATAAGACCCCCAAAATCCTCTTCCCAACCAGTTCTTCAGTGTAAGGAAAGTCTCCTGTGTGTCCCCCTGCACTCCTCCCCCCTAAAATGCCCTCATTGCTAGGTTTTTGTGCAGCCGTGTAGTGCTTCCTCCAACAGCACAAACACATCAGCTCGACGCCAGGCTGGGGGCAAATATCACAGCCAGGGTTTGCTCCAGATCCTCAGCTTTGCTGAAAGGCAGCTCCCCGCAGCAGGGCTTTGCTTCAGGCCAGGCACACCCCTCCTGTGTGAACTGCTCAGCCTGGGACCTGACCAGTGATGTGACCGGGGGATGACATACACCAGACTGCGAGGCTTCGGGCTCTGCCCAGGGAGGGGGGATGACCAGAGAGGGAAAAAAATGATGCCCCTCCCAGCTGGCAGATAAGCCTGCTGGAAATATCATGCTGGGGGCGAGAGGCTGCAGTGACGTGCAGAAGAAACAATGCAGGAGAGAATGGTAGAAGAAGAAGTTTGGGGTCGAAGAGTAGGATCAGCAAAGAGCCGGGGCCAGTTGGGTTAAGGGCTAATGTGTGGGACAAGGGACTAAAACAAGGGAGTGAGGGAAGAGTCCTGCACCTTCCCACCTGAAGGGAAGTCTGCCTCTTGCAACAATGCACCCCACCTCAGGATGGGTCCTGAGATAGATGCTCAGGGTGGGGCACGGCCCTGCTGCCTAGCCGCCCTTTGCACAGGGTGCAATCTGTGCCGCCTGCATTTTGCTGTCTGGGGCTAGGCAGTTTGGAAGCGAAAAGGCAGAGAAAAAACCCAAAACATGTCTAAGGAAAAGGCACTACCTAGGAAGGAGTTAAAAGTCGCCTACGAAGCCCAAGCCTGTTTGCAATGGAGAGCGCCCAAAGCCAGGGAGGGAAAGGGAGGGAGAGGAGAGGGGAGGGAGCAGGTCCAAGCCCAGCTTGCGCACTCAGCCAGCACTCAGCAGTGCCTGTGCCAAGAGCCAGCTTTCTTAAAGCCATGGGCCCTCGGGCTGGCTTTGCAGGCGGAGGGGAGCTCTGGAGCAGGGGCTGGGAAGCACAGAAGAGAGCCCTCAGCCTCCGGGGTGAGCTGCCGTGCTGTGCTGGGGTGCAGGCAGAGCGAAGGAGGGCAGGGGCTAGGAGAGGGGCTTTCTCAGCTTGTTTGCGTGTCTGTCTGTTGTAAGCGTGCTTCTCTGCAGGCTGCCTGCTCAGCGCTTTGCTTCCTTCACCCTCTGCAGCAGAGCAGCTCCCCTCTGGTCTCCTGCAAAGGCCTCGCACTGCCTGCTGCTCTCGGAGGAGCCCGCCATCCCTTTGGCAAGGTGCTGGGCTTTGGCTGAGAGCACAGTTGAGCGTTGGTGGGAGGGGGCTGAGGCACTGAGAGAGATGGGATTTGGTGGGGGAAGGAAGGGGCTTAAGGTAAGTTCCCAGCCCACAGGAGAAGGGGCCTCTCTGAAGAGAGGAGTGGGTCAGGCTGTGGCTGGGGCACTGGGGTTGTTGGGTTAGACTTCTGTGAAGAGTTGCTACCTAGTGACTGGAGGGCTGGAGAAGGTTTTAGAGTCCTCCCCGCAGATTCAGCAGCCTACTGGAGCATGCTTTTGCTAAAGGAGTTGCGTGGTTTGCCATGTCTACTTCCTCTACCCCAGCCTGAGCACTGAATCTTCTAATGGCTCCAGTGGTTTGCCTAGTGACGGTCAAGCCACCTCCCAGAGTTAGCAGCTAGTCTGCATTGGTCTGGGCAGAAGGGCACGGGGCATCCTCTTGCGCCATGCAGTTTCTACTCAGACTGCAGCCTTGAACCTCCAGGGACTTCAAGCATGTAAACTCCCTCCACAGGGCAATGCCATTCCTCCCACTCCTGACTCCAGCCACAGAAAGATGTTTTGTGGTGCTCTCTGCTCCATCCCCTGTGCCCTCCCCTTCTTATACCTCACTCTGGTGCTTCCCCCTATCTTCCCAGGTCACCATGGACGTAATTTACCTGCGTGCACCCCTGGCCTTCCTTCTTCTCCCTCTTGTGCTCGGGGCACCCACTGATGAACCCAGCCTCACAGAACCAGCCCCTGGTGCTTGCAAGCGCTGTTGTGACCCACCGGACTCTTCCGCAGATGCCCCACCACTCCCTCCCAGCCACCACCACTTGCCCTACCTGATGCCGGAGGTCCGTCCCTATATCAACATCACCATACTGAAGGGTAAGTGCCCATCTTTGCCCCAGGATGTCAAGGCCTGCTCAGGGACCGGCGACACTGTTGTGGAGGTGACAGATGGCTTGCTGGCATGCTGGTTATGCTAACAGACTGCCAGAGGCCATCCTGAGGGTATGTGCCCACACACTGTGCCCGGGGTTTAGATGTTTTGTGCTGCGATCAAGAGTAGCATGGGGAGAGGGAAGTCAGTACATATCGGTACTGTGACCTCTGTGTCTCAGGATGCTGCCTGCTACCAGCTCTTCCTCCCTGCTAGCACGGGAGTGGCAGTGGCAGCCTCTTGCCAAGCTGGGAGAACACCTTCCTTTCCTCAGGCTTCCAGAGTCCTGTGGTGCCTGAGGGAAGGAGCAGTCTCTATCCAGCTGCAAAATAAGCAGGTTTGGAGGGTAGGCATTGGCACGCGGGGAAGCTGTGGGGAAACGTTCTCCAGCTCCATGGGTCACATGCGTTTTGGAGAGGGAGGAGGGCAAGAGGAGGCAGCATCTATTTGCATAGTCCTATCCGGACTAACTGGCAGTGACCCCCAGCTCGTTACATCCTGCAGTGGCCGGCTTGGCTAATGGGAAAAGGCTCCCTATTTTAGATCAGCTCCTCCCTTCAGGGCTCCCCTTTTAGCCTTCGCTGTGGGCAAAAGCCTGTTCCCAGCTGGATCCTGCTCCACTCGCTTATTGTTGCTCTGTGGTTCCTCTGGGCTAGCTGGGCAGATGCTCCCCCTTCCTTGCCCAGCCTGGAAATAGCTGCAATCCATCAAAGCTCAGAAGTGTGGCTGGGGCAGACAGAGGCCTGAACTCGAGTGGGGTGTTGCAGGGGGACCTGCAAGGGCTGGAGAGGAGGAAAAGAACAAGGTACAAATTGGGGATGCTGTCACTTGTGCTGGAGGCTGCTCTGACCCCCATCTCTTCTCTCTGTACACAGAGTCTATTTTGGTGCTGCTCTCTCTCTGTATTGATGCCTGCCCAAGTGTGTGACAGGCAAGGCACAAATCCCGGGGTACATCTGCAGTATTAATTATACAGGATGCCCAAAGGATGCCAGTATTGTCAAAGTACCAGCCCTCTAACTTGCACTGCACTTTGGATCTTCTCCTGCTGACCCACCTCATTGTCCCTCTCCGGTCGTACTCTCCCACAGGCATTAGCACTCTTTCCCCTTCTCCAGCCTACAGCAAGAACAGTGTGTACACTACGTGGATAATTGGGTCATAGGAGAGGTGTGTAGGAGGGCAGGGACTGTGGTGGAGGTAAAGGAGTGTGGAAGAGGAAGAAGAGGTCAAGGGCCCCAGTGGTACTTTGTACTGCTGGGCTCCCTCTCAGGCCGCAGTCTCCTAGGGACAGGTCCTAGTGCCGCCAGCAAGGCCATATCATGCAGTGAGCAGGGGGTTCATAAGAGAAGAGACCCCAATCACACCCAGAGCTCTGCTAGCTCCTTTCCCATAGAGCACAATGATATCGTGACCCTCAGGGGCATTCCTTCTCCTGGCATTGCCCCGTCCTTGAGCAATCCTCTGCCTCCTCATTAGGCTTTCTCACTGCCACTTCCACCTCTCCCTCTGGTGTCCCATAGGAGTTGTGTCCTCTGCTTTCTCTTGTAGGAGAGAAAGGAGACCGGGGAGAGCCTGGGATGCCAGGAAAATGGGGCAAAGAAGGACCACGAGGCGAGCGGGGTGCCCAGGGCCAGAAAGGCAGTAAAGGACAGATGGGCACAGCGGGAGACCCCTGCAAGCATCAGTACGCTGCGTTCTCCGTCGGTCGCAAGAAAGCACTGCACAGCAGCGAGGGTTTCCAGGTCTTGATCTTTGACACCGTCTTCGTCAACCTCTACAGCCACTTCGACATGTTCAATGGCAAATTCTACTGCTATGTAGGTGGACTTTACTATTTCAGCCTCAACGTCCACACCTGGAACTTCAAGGAGACCTACATGCACATCATGCACAACGAAGAAGAGGCAGTCATCTTGTATGCCCAGCCCAGCGACCGCAGCATCATGCAGAGCCAGAGCCTCATGCTGGAGCTTCAGGAAAATGATGAGATCTGGGTGAGGCTCTACAAGCGGGAGCGGGAGAATGCCATTTACAGTGATGATGTTGATGTGTACATCACCTTCAATGGGTACCTGGTCAAGCCCAGCCTTGACTAACTGCCTCTCCTCCTCCGTGGGGCCTCTTTTGCCTTTTTCTTCATCCTCTCTCTCTCTCTCTCTTCACTGCCCGCAACCACTGCAAATCACTTGGAAATGGGCCTGCCTAATCTCAGGCACTGAGTGTGGAACCTGCCACACTGGCTCCCACCTCACACTCTCTTGTAGCCAGGCCTGTATCTGTCCACTTACAGCGTGACACTGCCATCTCTCACCCCCTCACCTCATGACCCCAACTTAGGTTATTGGCTTCTTTTAAATCTGCCAGAGAGCTGTGTCTGGCATTTAGGGTCCTAGAGCAGGAGGAAAGCTAAAATGCTGCTCCTCGGGATGTGTCCCTCATTGGGACGTCACACACAAAGGAGTCCTGTAGAAAGGGCTATAAAGCCCCCACCGCCCAGGTGCATCCTGGCTCCTCTCTGTCCCAACTAGACATGCCAGTTTTTTCAGCCTGCAATGTGGCCTTAATGCCACCTCTCACATCTGTAGTCTGGAGAGCAGACTGGGGTCTGATGGCCTCCTGTAGCACAAGAAAGATGTAGGAGCAGTGAGAGACGATATTGTCTTTCCAAAAAGGGGTCTTCTGGCCTTCTGAAGTATGTCATTGGCTTTCTTTAGACACCTTCCTGGGGCACAGAGTCCAGGTTGGCTGTAAAATGTTGGCCTGGTGGGATTGTCCTCCTCTGTGCCAACTCTAGCTCTTCGAAGGGATGAAGAGCCAGACAATCAGCCAGACCCTTCAGAGGCATCTGCTCTTGAATCAGTAGAGCCCACCACTCTATTCCCACTAGGGATCATAAGTACAGAATAGGAGAGAGAGACAACCCTACCAAACCTCCCTCCCTGACCTCCCCTGGGGTGCTACTTGGTCTCGTTCCCCAGCTGTGGGAAGCTAGTCCAGACAGTGAGCCTGACTATGCTCTCTTCTTTGGCAGAGGTGCATCCATGCCCTTCCATTGGTATCAGCAGTCATCCCTAACACTTGCTGATGTGAGGCTGAAGTCAGGCCCTGGCCCCTGCCTTCCGTTGCATTGTCCTCCTGAAGGTGATTCTCCCACACTGGTATTGAGGGGCTGCTGTTTCAAGACCTGAGCTGGAGGCTGTAGGGGCAATTGCAGTAAAATCAGTTCCAAATCTGTGCAGGTTGACACCTCTTTGCCTTTGTGATGAAAAAGAGATAGAGGTGAGACTTCAGCACCTTGCCTCAGGGTTAAATGCCTCCCCTGCTGCATGCTCTGTGCCCTTTTCTGGCAATCTCATTACAGCAACTGAGAAAAGCATGTGGCTAAAACGAACCCTCGCTCTGGAAATACGCAGTGGGAAAGGAGCACCAGCAATAGGGTTTTCACGTACCATTTGTACTGGTCTCACGCTGCTGTCACTCACATCCCTCTGGGATTGCTACTGTCAGGGTCATGGGGGGAGCAGGTGAGGCTGACTCAGCACTTTGGGAAATCTACTTCCACATGTTGTGATGCTCCCGTAAACAGCAGTGCCAAGAGTTGTCTCTCTTTTGAGTCTCAGGACAGGATAAGCAGGAGAAACTGTATTTCTCCTCTGCCCATCACTGATAATGAAGTCTTCTGTCTTATCTAGCTTCTGTGGTCCCATGATTAGCCATGGTCTCTGCCTATAGCACCTGGGACTGCCAGAGCTCTCCCATAGAAGATATGCATCATTACACAGGACTAGGTCCAGTACCCTTAGCCCGGGATGGCAGAGGCACAGGGACCCAGGCTAAATACTAAAAATGAACTTGAGAAAATTGCAGGACATTTACTCTCTTGCCCTGTTTGCTTACCCTCCCTGCTTTGCTAAGGAAGCTGTACAGACTGGAATGAGTTTCAGGCACTTTCTGCCCTAGATCCTCCCCACCACTGTCACTGAGGCAATGGGTATAAAAACAAGGTTTCACTGAGGCAAAGCTGGGTTTTTCCCAGGGAAACATGTGATGATAAGATCACGGGAACTAAAGGAGACTGTGAGTTTCTTTCCCTCCCTTAGCAGATCAAGCATGTGGAATTGCTCAGAGACAGGATTTCACGCAGTAGAGAGGAAGCAGCATGATGGAGGTGATGCTCAGGACCGAATCCCTTTCTCTCTTCCTCAACAGGCTGCAAACGCAGATCTTGTCTATTTACAGTGTGTAGTGCCCCTGCGTCTCCCTGAAGAGAAGCAAGCCTCTCTAACACTGAGTATCTCCAGAAACAAGCTTCCTTTTTCCTCCTTTTCTATTTGGTGTTTGAATGCCAGTGATAGGTCTCGTGTGCTACCCATGAGCAGCCAGACGGTGCCTGATGCAGGGGGGGAGCAAAGGGTACATTTGATAAGCTTCTTGGTGCTAAACAAGATGGTAATCCCTTGGTGCTAAATCAGATTTCAGGAGTATTGGGTGCTTTCTGGAAGGTGTAGTAGGCTGAGTTGTAATGTACTGTGGAATTAATGGTGCTTTATGTTACAAAACCAAACAAACCCCAAGAACTTTTGTATTTTTTTTTCAGTGGTATTAAACTTTTTTCCTTGGTTGTTTTGCACTTAGATATGCTTTTCTCTCCCAACCTATTCCTTCTAGCTCTGGTTATCACCAAATAGTGCAACAGAAAAGACACTGACCTGAAAGAGACAGGTGAAAAATCTCACCCAGGTCTGAAACTTCCCTGGGCAATCCTTGGCAATCTTTGTTTCCTTTCTGGAGAACCATAACTTTAAAGCTACTCACTGCTTTGACACTCACGACAACCTTCTGCTCTCTGCTGGGAAAACTTTAAGCAAATTCAAGGAAGGATTCTTTGGAAATTACAAAAAAAAAAAAAAAACAGGACAACACAATGGGTTGTAGGTTTAAGCTTCAAGTACTTAACTGATTCTATTGAGGAAGGCTAAGATAATGTTGGACTTCCCTTAAGGGGGATTAGACCCTTTATCTTGTGAAATTTTTAGCACATCCTTCTGTCAGGTGCTTTACTTAGTAAGCCTGTGTGCCTTCTGTTTTCCTTGTAGTGTTTCTCTTTTCTCTGCCAAGAGGTGAAAGCCAGGAAGTACAGATGGAAGAGGGACATTAAACTGTTGACTATAAACTTTGCTTGCTAACAATGGGGTGGGTGGCAGTTCCAGAATTAATCTGGACACACATTTTTGGATGAACCATGTGTGATGGGAAAGGCTTGAGGTTCAGGTCAGAGGTGGAAAGACAAGTGGCGATTGCCCATAAAGCTGAGGAAAATGAGGAGACATGGGGGTCAGGGGTGTGTGTGTCGGGGGTGGGTAGAGAGAAGACTTGGAGGCTTGAGTGGAAGATCTAGGAGGGGTAGAGTCCTAGGGACAAGGAGACGCCTATTGAGGTCCCAGTGCAGGTCAAAGAGGTAAGTGGGGTTTTTTTTAGCATCTTCTGAAGTTTGGACTGCAGGGACTTCTGCTGAAGTGGAAGAGTGCACAAGAAGACAAGAGGAGATGCCCAGATAGGACCTTCTGTTTTCAGTTTAATTCATTTTCGCATAGCTTCTCCTGTGGTTTGTCATGTACCAGACACTTCATTTGACAAGGGGTGGAAAACATAATCATACGCATCCTTGCAGGCCCCTTTGGTTCTGTGTCAGGCCCAGAGCTAGGGCTATATATGTTCTAGTAAATACGATACTCTTAGATCAGGAGCCCAGCCTTCTTCAGGTTTTTTATTTACTCCTGAGGAAGCAGATAGAAACATGTCCTCAGGAAGTACAGGGGTTGAGCCTGTGCATGTTCCTGACCCCTTGAGGTGAGATGCTGGTAGATTGGAGATGCCTTTGTCACACTTACAATAGGTGTGGAGTGAGGGAGGAGCGGAAATGCATAGCCAGACCTTCTAGAAAAGTTTTCTGTTTCAATCCTTCAGCCTCCCCAATTAGAGAGGAAAGTACCACCTGAAGAGTCTCTTCAGCCAAATCTCTTGGGGCTAAGATGGATGCGTGACAAATGGGGTCTGTAGACGGTGCCACCCATCACACCATTGATGCCCGGCTGGGGAGTTGCAATACGTGAGGCTCAGCTCAGGCAAGGTGAACCCTTCAATGCTGTGGAAGAAACGAGGGCTAGACTGGGTCAGACCAGCCCTGCTGCCTTTCCAGTGGGTGCAACCATGCCCTGATGGCCACGAGACCTCCAGTCACCTCATTCGCCCCAGGGCTGGGTCCTTTTCCATTCAATGGGGCTGCCCTGTGGTATGTGAGCCTGGGGTTGGTGCCAGTCAGCACCTCTCTCCTGGGCCAAGCAAGAAGCATGCCCTGGAGTGGGCAGCTGCAGCACTACCCCTGGGGCCATGCCTCTCTTTTCTCCTGAAAGACAGGTCCAAGCTCTACTGCAAAGGGCTCTGCGGCCGCATCTCAAGCTTGTTCAGGGTATGTGCCAAAAGGTTGGCCCTTTAAACTGGCTTCCTGTGGGTTTGTGGTCTTGCAGGTATGAAAGGGGCGGGGGGGGGAGTGGGAGAGGAGGTAAACGGCAGGATATGGTGCTGTCTCTGGGGAAGGAAGCATGTGTTGAGGCCAGCTCAGGAGAAGCTGAAGGCCCTGCGATAGCTCCTTGCCCTGTAATAGCTGTGGGAAAGGGGGAGAGAAGCAGGGCAAGAAAATAAGTATAAGAGGAGACCTTTGATCCTGCTGCAGGCACTCAGATGGACACAGGAGCACGTGCCTGCACCCAAAGTACCAGTGAGGGCAGGGGTGCAGCATGGCAGGACCTGGCTCTGCATCTCCCCTAATCCTTTGTCAGGGGTGGGCCCAGCAGAGCCCCCGCCTCCCTCCATTCTGTCCATTGCAGCTGGATGCCATCAATGAGTTGAACCTGCCCCAGATCCTCTGTTTCTCACCTTCCCTTTCCTTTTGCTGGCTGGGAGCCGCTGTTGGGCCCAAAGAGTTGGGTGCAGACCCTGCCCATGGCTGAGTGGATGGTGGGGCACAGCTGCATTGCCAAGGGCCATCGCTCCACCACCTTGCGTGGCATGGCCCTCCTCTAACCACAGCACAAAAACAGGCATTTGCTGACCCATGCCGGGCTTCAGAGGCCAACTTGGTGCCGTGCTTTGCTATGACACCCACACATGTATGCACAGACACATACCAGCCTCATATGGACATCTCTCACCTTCCTGCCAACGGAAACTGTTGCCCTTTGCAAGCCTGGCTCGCTCTGAAGATGCTATCAGGAGGTGGGTAGAGGGGGGCTGAGGCTCCAGGCCTCTTCGGTACAAGCACAGCTCCCACACCTCATGACATGCCTACCCCCTTCTCCCACAACCCCTTTGTGATCTCTCTCCCCACAGTTATACCACGGAACATGCCAGGGCAGAAGGTTTCAATCAAAGGCTTCTGTCAGTTTCTCAACCCACAGACCAGTCCCATCTCTTGAGTTTGTGTCACTTAACCCACAAATGACCAGGGAATTATTGCAAAATCTCACACCTTTCTGAGTGTCTGTTTGCAGTGACTAAAATGGGAGGGAGCAGGACAGACAGCTCTTGGGCTGGAGAAGCTAAGGAGTAGGGGACTCCCCATCCATCTGGGAAGGCTGAGAATCCAGCCTCAGGTGAGTGGGAGGTGAGGGGCTAGGTTGTTTCTCGATTCACTTTAACCTACTTGCATCCATGCCTTCAAGAAGCGAGGCTGACCTGCATCAACCTCAAAGCTGCTGAGGTGCCTCGACTACCAGGGAGCACAAGCAATACGAACGGCAACGCACATCTGAGGTGGGAGGTGTGTCCAAGGCTCCCTGTTTGCTACTGAGCACAGTTGCAATGCTTCAAAGTAGCCAGGGGAAGGAAAAGCCCAGGAAGAGGAAGGAGGACAACAGGTCTCCTGTCTAACTGACACCCATCCTGTGGGCATCATTTTTCACTGTTCAGGTCCCCTGCTCTAAAGTCCTGAGCACTCTCCAAGTGTTTGCCATAACAACGTCCTAGTGCAAGACTTGGGCAAATGTCTTCCAGGAAGTGCCTGCAGCTCACTGGATTCTCCTGCTTGCCCCACACAGGCTTTTCTGAGCTCATGGCATTCTCCCATTTGCCCCTACACATACTTTTCCCCCCACCATGTATCCTCAATTCTTCCCCTGAAGTAGTGGCATGGAGCAGAGCACTAAAAGGGACTTTCCAGGCAACCAAGCCCTGTCCCATACAGCCACAGGCAGCAATTCAGCACATCCTTTGGACCAAGGGCCCACAGAATTACCACAGTCCAAAACACCTCAAAGCCCTTGCTTTGCCTGACTCCCACTTCTCTCCATGTGCTATGCTGGTGGCGTTTTTTGACTATGTAGAAGACTTACGCAGGCTTTTACAACCATATGATGTTTCAAGCTTGGTCCTGCAAGGCTTTGAGAAGGTTTTTGAAATTCCATTTGTTCATGGTATGTCAGAGTCTGAAGCACACCCGTGACCCTGGGACAGGCTTGCTTCTCCTCCCGCATCCCCAGCCCTGCCAGCTGTGGAGACAGAACAGCTATGCCTTCATTGCAATGGCTAGACCAGGCAGGGACAGTAGTGCGTTGGGTCAGCCTGTGACTCTCTTGTCCTGCAGAGTGGAAACCTGAGCTCTGGGGAAACAGAGAGAGGATCACTGCATTGCCTTGTCTTTGCTGCAGGGCTTTTCTTTCCCACTCCTCCCCTCCTTAAACTCCTGTGCCAGCCCTCCTCATCATTGTGAAGCACTGTGCAGAGACGTCTCTGAGTGCAAAGCACAGGGGAAGCAGTGGGAGGGTCAGATGAGGACTGAGAAGGGCGATAGGAAAAGGTCAGTGACGCAAACCCAAAGCGATGGCTCTCAGCTGAGCTGCTATGCTGTTTGTCCGTGGTGCGCTATTTCTACTCGGCAACAATTCACACATCTGGGGACCACAAGTCCTTCCACCGCCCACGCTCTTCCTCCCCCTTCATGGGGGCTGAGGCAGGGGAGGGGAGAAGGAGGGAGAGATACTGCACCAGGCTGCCAGCATAATTTCCAAGACCAGAGGGAAAAAACCCCAAGCAGTCCTTTTCAACAGCCACCTTCCCTCCAGGTGCTCAGCATCTCTGATGAAGGAATCTGCTGCCTGCAAAGGCAGGGGAGAACAGGGAGAAATTTGGGGATCCTTTCTTTTGGGGTGCACGGAAGGTCAGCACTGGGGAACTTGCTGACACCCTCATCCTCAAAATATAAAAGCAAAAGTGCAAGTTTCCCTTTAGAATTAAGATCTCTCCTGGGTAGACCGTGGCTAAGGGAAGGGACCCTGGTACCTGTGGCCATGTGTTGTCTTTGGCTTGTTTCCAGGGTAAGCATTCGAGTGGAGCCAAGTGCTTGATCCTCTCTGTGTTTCCCCACTTGGCTGCAGCTGTGCGTGCGTGTGTGCATGTGTGTTTATGTGTGTGAATGTGTGCACAGGTGCAGGCAGAGGGCATTCCCCTCAAGACCTTCTCCACATCCTGTTCCCAACTGTGGGGCATGGCACACTGTGTAAAATAGCCCTCCCATCCCTGTGCTGGCTGCAAGGGGTGCACTTGCTCTTTTGAGCTGCAGGGAGAGGGAGGGTGAAATTATGAATTGCTTCAATCCTCTGTGCCCTTTCCTGCTTCTTACGTGGGAGGTGCTGGAGGAACAGAGAATGGTGGTATTCGAAAGGGCATTCCCTTCCTGTCCATGCATGTCACCACTCTTAGGAAAAGAAGAGGAGGAAAGGGACACCCTGGTCTTGTCTTTCTCTCAAGGAACCAAGTCCCATTTCCCCTGAGACCTACAAATCCCATTTCCCAAATACAGGCACAGTCAATGGGGCATATGTGGTGAGATGTGGCTTGGGCTTTGTGTTCATAGCAACAAACCTGAAAGGTCTCACGTATAAAGGGTTCTGTGTCACATCTCTCAGGGGGCACCTTCAGGCTCCCCAGAGGCCACAGTGGGGAAAATAGTCATTTCTACATTGCTTGTTTTTTTCTCCAAGTGGTGATCTTGCAGTGTTCACCAAGATCTGGTTAGCAGCCTTTCCTACTCCAGCCCCCCCATCCAGCAAACGGTCTCTTCAATTGCGTGAAACCTCATCAAGCTGCAGAGCCACTGTGCCACAGGCAGTTCACCTCAGAGGAGGGCTCCCTAGTAGGAAAAGTCATCAGAGGAGCAAGCCCAGAGCTGAAACCTTGACAGAGATGTGCTCTCAAGAGGGATAGGGAGCTCTTTGGGCTGACCTGTTTCACAAGGTGATACATCACTTGCAGGAGTGAAGTGCTCTCAAGTCCTTGGGCCAGGTTGTGATCCTGGTCTTCATCCTTCCCTTCCATTCCTTCCAACCAGACGCACTGGTTGCCGCCATTGCCTTTCTCATCCTATCTTCTGCCTCCCAAGCTGGGCAAGAAAGACTAAAGTGCTCATGAGCAGCGATGTTAGAGGGACAAATGGGGAGGGGGACATGAACTTGGGAAACCACAGTGCAGGGAAAAAAATGGCTCTCCTAACTGAGGCCAGTGGAGAGGCAGAAGTGCAATTCCTGAGCACCAAGCTGTGGGGAGACAGGCAGCTGCATCCAAACGAGAGATTTCTGTTCAGACATTTTAATGACATGAAAGATAATAATTGCCATCGTCACAAATCAGTAGACCCTGGAATGGCTTAAGGGGGAGCAGGGGGCTGGCCATTGAATGAGCATGACATCATCAAGCATGATTTTAAAACAAAATCAATGATCTAATTAACTCCCTTTCTCGAAACTGATCAGGCACAGAGATGAAGAAAATGGAGAAGGAGCAAGGAGAGCTCTGAGCAGAATGGGAGTGGTTGTTATAATGATTTTTTCCTCCAGAGAAGGAAGGGAAATGTGATTAAATTGGAAGCAAGCCTCACTAATCAAAGCACCTGAGGGTTTATTCCCAAGAATCTCCTTGCAGTATCATGTCTTGCCTTCAAGCAATTTTGAATGTACGATAAATCTCTGAATTCTGCTCAATTTATTAGGTCTGGAAGCCATCATTGCTTAATATTAGGCTTGTCAAGCATTTGCACACAAGCTCCTCTAAATAGAGAGGTAACACTTTGGCAGGCTGCAAAATGGAGCAGGGCTTTATCTTTCCAAGACCACCCAGGTAACAAGGTAATAATTTCCCTCAAGGACAAGAGCAGTTGCTGGTGCTGAATAGCAAATCAACCAGTGTTCAGCTCATTGTCAGGCTCAGGCACAGATTTGGTATAAGGCTGGTCTCTGAATCCAGTGCTGCCCTCCTGTAGATTATATAACTTGCACAGGCGCTCTCTCTTCAATACAGGTCTGTGAGCAAGTTCAGTAGGCACTCCGTGTTTTCAGAGGCCATGCATCTTCAGCATTCAACACCAGGGGAACCCTTAGGGACTTGTATAGGCACATTTTAATACAAGAAGTCAATAACGTCCCTACAGACCTGGGCAGTGGACATCTGTGTGCAATGCAGGATCTGGTGCCTGGTCTGCAAATCTCAGTTCTTGAAGAATATGGGAAGATGCCCTTTACGCCCCTTTCTGTGCTGTGGAAATTGAGACACAGAGAGGATGTGAGAGCTGTACAAGCATGTCGATAGTCCCACAAGTACACCACCTTCCTTCCAGTTCACACTGGTGAGTTTTCCATCACAGGTGTGCCAGTCTAAGACCATCTGCATACACAGGCGCCACGATTCAGCTGACAGAGATCACTTACCACACTGTTTTGGCTCAAACGCATACTGTGCCTCACGTGCTATGTCCACAGGCTCAGACAGGGGCATACGTACTATTCTTCCTTCATGTTGCTGAGCCCAAGGGTACTGAGGAACACAGAGTGCCAGGCCCAGGGTGAGAGACCAGGTCTTCAATGAGTGTCTCCAGGGAGGGACTCTGAGTCTGAGCAGCCTTTCTGGCACCACAGGCACCCATCAAGGATGCAGGCATCCACACCTAGGAGCAATCTCCCTTGAGTCTGCTGTGAGGGCTCCAGCCCTTCAGACCAGTCCTGACACTGTCTAGTTCTACCCAAACATAACGAGAAGCCAGGGCTCGAGTCTTGAATGGGGGCATCTCGTGACTGTCCCGTGCTCATGCTGCTGAGTTCATTGCTATGTATTCATAGCCAGTCAGGCTAAGAGTGAAACTGCTTGAAAGTAGCATGCTTCCCCTCCCACCCTTGTTTCCCCACTTCTCTGGGCCTGTGACCATTACTGGCAGGGAGGCAAAGTGAAGACCTCCTCCATCCCCTCCAACCTGTGGCCCCAGGCTTGCTGTGGGTGAGAGTGCCTACAAATGCCTCATCTTCCTACCACTTTTATCCACATTCTGCCACAGCCTGCAGGGCTAGGGAATCCCTACTTTTGAACATTTTCTGTATTTCTGTGTATATTTGATGTCTTCTGCTTTTATCAGCCTGATCTATCAGGGCACTCTCTGTGGGACAGAAGTTGGAAGGGAAGAAATGCAAGAATAGAATCTGCTGTGTAGGTGGGCTTAACGCTTGCTGCCTGTCTTGGTTACCTCATTGTGGTACCTGATCCCAGAACTTACATTCCATTGCTTAAATGCCTCTCCCCTTAAACACTGTGATGGAGATTAACCTGAGGGCAGTTTAGCCTATAGCAGTGATACCACTAGGGATGATGGAGAAGGATGAAAAAACCCAGCTTAACTCTTTAATGTTGGCCCAAGGTTGCCATTTTGACACAAAGCAAAGCCTCTTTTAGGCTGGTAATGTGAACAAATTCAGTAAAGAGCACTGTGATATACTGAACAGTTGTTCCCCGCAAGGCCATTTTAACAGACTTTTTTCGGAGTAAACCACAATTTAAGGGGAAAATAGCGGCAGACATAGAACAACATCTTAGTTTTGAGAAGCGTACATATACGAATGGCAGGAAATTCAATGTAAAGGTTATAGTTAAAACAACATTATTTGGAAAGTACCAAAAATAACCTACAGAGCGTCTAGAGATCTTCACAGTGTATCCTGCCAGGAAGCGAACTTTGGTGGCCATCGGGGCACCTCTGCCCTCATCCCCTCACCTCTGCTAGCTCTGTACCCTTCCCACTGCTCCACTCCAGAGGGCCATGGGGACAGGACACCGAGACAGGTCTACTGAGCCCTCCACTGAGCTCACCCCTGGTGAGGTGGGTGGTTTGTAAACTGCAGGCAAGGCATCCCAGTTCGCCTGGGACTCCAGCCTCAGCTGAGACCCAGCAAAGGGAAAGGATGTGCCTAGCCTAACGGTGGCTAATGGGCTGATGTATCGTGGGATAATTTGACACCACTCAATACTTTTGCCCTTCACACTATTTTTGCCCTGTGTTCTCCTGTTCACCTCTCTCATTCTGCGGAGACTCTCAGTGGACATGCAACTGAAAATGAAAAGTTTCAGCAGCACTGCTCTTCTCTAATGAAAACAGAGTTGGGGAGGAAAGATGAGCCTGCACGTAAGCACTTGCCCCAGCCTGGAGGATTTTCAGAACTTGCATTGCTTCTGAAACACTGATCTGGCCCAAAAAGGGCCTTTAACCAAATCTCCAACACTGTAGTTTTACCTGCTGCTTTAACACTGAACAACAACGCTGACTAGTGAGATCACCATTATGGGGACAGGAAGGTAATCACAAGAACACCTCACATGTGTCACTGACAATGTGGTTTTGTTTGGCTTCTCACATTACAAATGGCACCATTCCTAACAACGTCAGTGTAAAGGAGATGAAAAGCGCCAAATTCTCAGTAGCACGACATTCCCGGCAATCAAGTCTGAAAACTGTCCTGACAGCAAGTGTATTTATCTGTATCAGATGGAGTCTGGACACAATCATGTTATCATGCCTGTGTAGGAAACCGTTTCTTACTTATGCCATGCAGTTGTTGTTTCAGTACTTTTTAAACTGTGTTTCCAACGGAAATTAAACATGCTGAGGCAGTCTGTGTCTCCAGGCATCGGTGTTTGGCTGTCTGTTAGCTGATCCATCGGACCATTCTCCCTCCCTCCACAATTTTGGAAAAGGTAATCGATTCCAGTCACACTTGACAAAGAGGTATATCCTTACTCCTGTTAAGCAAAGGCAGCTAGATAGAGGAGAGCTGGCTCTCTGTTAGGACCCTCATTGGGAAAGTCTTCAATGTGACATCATCCACAAAAAATCTGCATGAGAATCCATCACAGACACCCAGATCTAGAAAAAGCAGTCTCCAGTGAATTGTCTGACCAGGTAAATCCTTGATTTCAACTGTAGCAGCCGCTCGTCTTCTCTAGGGACTAACTGTATGTTCAGTTTTACTCTTTCACTATTTCAGGTACCACAGTGCACAATCAACCTTATCTGATACTTACACATTCGGAAAAAAAAAAGGAAAAAAGGAATCAGTGGAGTATTTTTAGCTTGATAAGCTGAACGATAAATGACAGCTTTGTGCTGTTACTTTCCCAAAGTGATCTCTGGTTTGAAGGAAGGTGCAGATTTCTCAGCCTGAAGGACAAATGGGGAAAACAAAGGTTAACATTAATACTGCATTGCAGCTGCAGAGCTAGTGATACCAAGAAGTTACTCACAGAACACTTCATTGCTTCAGCCAAGGACTGCTGCACCAGCATAAGCTGCATTCATTTCAAGAGTTCCTGGGAAAGGCGGGCTGTGCCCTGACTATACATGTCATTACAACTCCACCCTGGTGGGAGCCTCCAAGATGCAACTACCACAGTCAGCGATTACCAGAGCAGGAGAGCACACAGCCCATCCTCTACTCTGCTCCTCTTCAACAGAGGCTGGCTAGTCAAATTTCCCAGTTGCCCTCACAAAGGGTGGCCATAACAGGAGTCTTCAGATGACCAGCAAGAGCATCCGAATGACACCTCTCAGACTCCTGGTCCATGTCGTGTGTGGTGAGGGAAGAGGTGTTCCACTCCAGACTGTGGCTGAGTGTATTTGATGCTGGAGTTGAGTTTGAACTGCAATGTTCTGAGAGCAGCCTTGTGGAGAAGGACCTGGGGATAGTGGTGGATGAAAATCTGGACATGAGTTGGCAATGTGCACTTGCAGCCCAGAAAGCTGACCGTACCCTGGGCTGCATCAAAAGAAGCGTGGCCAGCAGGTCAAGGCAGGTGATTCTCCCCCTCTACTCCACTCTCATGAGACCCCACCTGGAGTACTGTGTCCAGCTCTGTAGTCCTCAGCACAGGAAAGACATGGAGCTGTTGGAGCAGGTCCAGAGAAGGGTCAGAAAAATGATCAGAGAGATGGAACACCTCTCCTATGACGAAAGGCTGAGACAGTTGGAGTTGTTCAGTCTGGAGAAGAGATGGCTCCAGGGAGAACTTACTGCGTCCTTTCAATACTTAAGGTGGGCTTATAAGAAAGATGGGGACAGAATTTTTAGTAGGGTCTGTTACGATAGGACATGGGGTAATGGTTTTAAACTACAAGAGAGTAGATTTAGACTAGATATAAGGAAGAAATCTTTTACAATGAGGGATGTGAAACACTGGAACAGGCTGCCCGGAGAGGTGGAAGATGCCACATCCCTGGAAACATTCAAGGTCAGGTTGGACAGAGCTCGCAGCAACCTCATCTAGTTGAAGATGTCCCTGCTCCTTGCAGGGAGGGGGTTGGAGTAGGTGATCGTCAAAGGCCCCTTCCGACACAAACCATTCTATGGTTCTTCCAGAAATGGCCGTGAGGATCCAGTATTGCAACTTCCTTCAAAATGGCTCCGCCCATGCCTTCAAATCACTGTTTTGCTCCAACATTCTTTCTTTTTGAAGTCTGGTATCTTCTGAGATCCCGTCTCTGGGCTGGGCTGCCTGTGACTAAAAACTCACCCTCCTCCCACAGCTTTTTTCCACTACCTGAAACCAAGATGCCTTTGTTATTAAAGGAGGCCCCATCCTCCATGTTTATATAGTCCTCAAAAAGGAACGACCTGGAGACTTGAGATTAGCCACTGGCAACTTTTGGTCAGCAAACCCTGCTTTCCAGACTTGAGCTTGGGCCTTGAGCTGCTCTAGGAGAGAAATGTGAGGAGCACAGTGTGTGGTGGCCACTGTGTGTATAAAAGGAGATTCTTATCATCTGGTCCCCCACCAGTGGCCATCTTCGTGCAGCCCAGACCAGACAGGAAACGTGATGAGCTGCACTTAAGACAATCACATTTGTGCATGAAAAAAGAGAGGTGTGCGGGGACACGTATGCATGTGCATGCCCATCTGTAAACTGGGCAGTCATTGGGCTGTGGATTTGCATTCGTGCATCTCTCTTGGCTTGGGAGGTGAGAGCAATCTGTGTTGGGGAAGATATCTGCCTGGGGTGAAAGGATCTTCTAAAACTAAATGTGCCCTGCAGGGCCTGTGAGGGGTTATCTGTTTGCAAAGGTGAGGGCACATGAAGCTTTGGAAGAAGGAGGACGTATTTTTTGCATCTCTTTCTGGCCTATTGAATGGACAAGCCATGCCAAACAGGCACTGCAGCTATTGCAGGGTGGTGTCGCCCGCCTGGACTAGCTGCGAGGCTCAAGTCAGAGGGCGTGATTCTTCCTTCTGTGGAGTGGGGTGCTTGGCTCGGTAGAGAGGCCGTGGGATGGGTGTTCCTGCAGTGTCACACCATCTGCAAGCGTACGCGTTGTGCCTCAAGCTTGCTCACACTCAGCACTGCCCTCATTCCGCTCCCGCTCTGACCCAGGATGGATCCTCTGTAACTGGGGCACTGGTGGGGAGGCTGGTTTCGTTCTGGTGTTGCTTAGGTCAACAATTTGAGTTCTTTTTCACAAAGTGTTCCAGAGTATTTCTACTGCAGATTGACTCCTATGCCTGGTTTCAGATTGATCTGTGCACATATGCAGACCCTGAGAGCAATATGAGTGGTCTGGGTGTCTGAAAGAGGAAGCTATGGGTCTTTTGCTGGTGTCCAAAGAGGATAGGCCCTTCTCTCTCTTTCTTTTGCTTTCCAGTGATAGTTACAAACTGGTCCCAGTATATCTGAGCACTGCAAGCTAACACCTGATCCCTCCACCCTTGTTTCTGCACCTATTGCTTTACCAGCAGGAAGTAGGACGTGGTTTGGGGCTTTTTATTCTCGGCCTCGCTAGCCTTTTCGATACTTCGGGGCCTCGTCTCAGTCTGACAAGGCAAGCAAGCAGCAGCTTCCTGTGCAAAGGTGAGAGGGAGAAGACAGAGCGACTGCGCACATACGAAAGGAACGGCTCCACAGCAGAACTGCCAGGCTGGAGGCATCTCTCTCACTCCAGCAGCATTGGCTGACAGCTGGACATGCATTGAGCTAGGATATCCACCCCCACCCCTCTCCCTTTTCCCCCTCCCTGCTCCCCTCACAGTCCAGCACGTGCTTCCATCCAACCCCACGACCCTGTCCCCGGGGACTCCCTTCGTCTGGACCACCGGGTGCCTGGAGCTGGAAGGTAAAGGGGGTGATGCCAGCTCTCTCCCACACAGGAGTGGCTGATCTGAAAAGCTTCTTGGAAGGAGTTTCAGTCTGACAAACTGAATCTCACCACTGGGGAGGGCTGAGCATGTATTTATCTCTCTGTCTCTCCACAGTCCTCTCAAATCATACCCCCACATCTCACAACCACGCCACCTGCTTGCTTTCTCTCTCTTTCTCTCCCATTTGTTTGTGAATGCATTGTCATCATGTTTTTCTTCCTCTGAACTGAATCTTTTATCACAACGGGAATCAATATTACGCCTCTTGCCAGCCCTTTATAAACCGTCTCTTCCCGCTGCCCCGGCAGTCCCAGCAAGATCCAGCAGGACTCTGCCCTGCTTTGCTCAGCCCTGCCTGGGCTCCAGGCTTGCTGAAAGGTGAGGCTGGTCCCTTCTCCTGCGGGCAGAGGCAGACCTCGAGGTACGGGTGTTCAGGTGGACGGGGAGAGGGGGAGGCTTGGATGAGAATCCCTTAAGCCCAGTCTGTCTAATATGGAGCGTGGCTGTACAGGCTTTGTAAGACAAGGAGTCTCCCTGGGTGCCACAGGTGGATGAAGGGTGCTGCAGAGTTTCCTAATTACAAAGTCCAAATTTTCTGCTACACCTAAAAGCATGGTCCCTTCCAAGACAGTGCAGGGTCTACTTGGTGAGGATGGTGCATGTTTTGTGCATGACTACGTAATATTTTGTGATATGATAAAGCCTTGACTTCCCAGAACCTGTTAAATTCCTCATCTCCCTGATTTCCTCCCCTGTCTCAAACAAGCCATTCCAATTCTACCTCCTAAGCCACGAGCTCTGCAATTTTTGTCAGTTGCAGCCAGAGACCTCTCTTACTCAGCTAGCACCTAGTTAGTTCAGCCCTAGGGCTTACCAAAAAAAGCAGCTCTTTAGAATGCAAGCCCTATGCAACCAAGGCAGCACTCTCTACCTGAGTCAGCAAGCAGCCTGAAACAATACACTCACACACACATTTCCAGAAGGCATTACTCCTGCAAACAACCTATCTGTATTGCACTGTGAATGGTTTCAGTGCCGAGCGAAGCACCCAAGGCAGGAAAATGTTGAGGTGTTGAGGGAAAAGCACAGACTCCAGAGTCAAAAGGCTTCAAGTTTCTGAGCTTGGGAGATTGGCACTGGCTTTGAGCCCTGCCCTGGGACAGTGGATGCCTCCTGTGAGATGACATCTTCCTAATTTGCATTGCTGAGCTACATTGGGGGGGCGTCTTCTCTCTTTCAGTGTGTCACCAGTTCAGATGAAGCCCTCTTTGCTGCTCCTGTGTCACCTCTGGCTGTACAGCCTCATGCCTCTCTGGTGGGCATCAGACTCGGCACAAGGTAAGAAGTGATTCCCTTCAACCGTGCCAGCTGGGCGAGCAGGGAGGGGGGTCAGCCGGAGGAGTGTGTGTGCCACAGTGTGTTGCTGTGCAGCGCTCGTGTTGTAACGTACAGCCAGAGGAGGCTGTGGTAGTTAAAGGTCTCTTATGAGCGCATCAACCTCCAAGAACATAGAGAAGTGAGTGGCTCTGCCTTTCGTACTTGGAGATGGTTATCCAGCAGAGAAGTCAGTGTGTAGTTTTGCATAGGGCAGAATTGTCCGGGATGATGGTTAATGCCAAACATAATTGCTAATTCAACCATGCTGCTGTCCATCTCTTGTCTGCTGGCAGGTGCCTCCAGTCTAACTTGTTGGTATGACTCGCGGGCGGCTCTCTTCTGTGACTGGAACCCAGGCAGGGACCTGCTTGAAGCACCATGCCAGCTGGAGATTTTATCAAGCTTAGCTTTTTGTGACAGGTGGGTGACTGGAGAAACTGAGGAAAGCCAATGCTTTGAATGAAAACTGTCCTCAAAAATTTACCACTTAACACAAATGTAGGCTCCCCCTCCCCAATCAGAGTCATGCGGCCGAGGGGTTTGGCTTTGAACTCTGTCTCTAATTCCACCTGGGCTGAGACTCTGGAAGTGGCTCAAACAGTGTTTGTGATCTGACCATCCCAAACTGCCTAGCACAGCCCATCTTCCAGCTCCGTAGCTCTGTCTGTGCTTCATTTTCCAAAAATCCCTTTTCCTTGATAGCCACCCTCTGGACTGAAAGGCATTTTCAATGGAAAAGGAGAATATACAGAGATGGGGCAGAGTGGGGTGGAATTAAATTTATACAGGAGCTGTTTACCTGTTGTCAGGATGAGCTAGGATATTGCACCCTGAGCGACAATAAATGAAGGAAAATATTGTTCCCCTTATCTCCCCTGGCCCTTTCATCTCTCTCGGTTCATGATGTTTTCTTCTCCCACCCATCTCCCAGCAGAGGGGTAGATGTGTGGCCAGTCCCACAGTGGGGGCTGGCTGAATCTCTGTGGTCTCCAAGTATGACATCTCCAGCCAAGAGACTTACCAGCCTACTCCAGGGCTTCCATGGATGCCTGTCATAAGGAGGTTCAGCGTGATTGTGGCAGTGGGTGGGTTGCTCCTGACTGTCCTAGAGACACCTCCAATGGGGTGAGATTGGCAAATATATTCTGGGGCTTAGTGTGTGGACTGACAAAGCCAAAATATTTCTGTTGCTCCGTGGGACTGAGTTACCAAGGGCTGGGGATGGAATTCAGGCTGGATTTGGAACTGTGCCATTGCTTGACTGGGGCTCTAGAATACCGCTTCTCCCAGTCATCAGCAAGTCCCAGGCTTGAACTGACCTTGCAGATGGAGCAACCAGCTCAGTCTGATACCTCCTCAGCTGCAACCCCATGGATGTCCTTCCACCCTGTCACCCCCTGTGCTATAGCTCAGCTTAGGCTGCCCAGCCATGCTTGTCAGAGCAGAAGAGAGGTCATGGTGTAGTGCTGCCGAGTGTGACATACAGTCCTGGCTGACTGGGATGTGACATGGTTCAGAAGATAGATGCCACTCAGTGTCTGAGAACCTACAGGACTGTCAGTGGCTTGAAGGAGACCTGTAAACCAGAGAGGGGCTGAAACAGGTACCTGTCTTCCAGGGCTATGTTGGTGCAGTTGTGGGCAGCAGGTGTGTTTGGGCTCTGCATGCCCTCTGATATCAACCAGAAGCAGAGAAGTTAGCAAGAGGGTTTTGTGAAGACTTGGAAACTGGAAACCTACTGTTAACTTTGGCTTGAAATTCAATGGGATGCATTGACTCTCCATATGCCAGCACATAAAAATTGTCCAAGAGATGCAGTGGGGAGGGAAAGTGGGATACATCCTTGCTGTAACCTGTTCAGCAAATATGGTAGGATGCAAAATGCTTTGAAAGGCCTTTAGTGTTACATAAAGTTTGACTAAATACAAAACAGCCTCCCCAGCTCACTGGAGTTCTCCTGCTTAAAACCCAGATTCTTTCTCTTACCTGAAAAATTCAAGGAGCACTGTGAATTACCCAAGGCAGAACATATGACAGGACTGAGAAGATGCATCAAGACCTTCAGCAAAAACAGTAATGTGAGTAATTCATCTGGGATGTCCTGGCTAATGACAGGGTGAAAAAGACTTGTATATGGATTTGGGGTGTATGACAGTGCGACACCCAAGAGCAGTATAAAAAGCCCAAACCTAATCCTTGTCTCCAGTTCTTGGGATGGGCTTGAAGTTGTGTGTTGTTAATAATGCATTGCCCTTGTGGGTTCCCTGGGCTGGGAGGATTGGCTTCATTGTGAGCTGGGCCATGCTGTCCTGACACATGCAGAAGAGGTGCAGGACAGACAGATCACATGCAGTGTCCCATGTCTCAATTACCTGGCTTTGGCCCTAATCCCTTCCTCTGAGGAGGGATGGCCATCACCACCAGCTCTGAGGTCACCTCTTGATGTCATTTTCCTTGAAGAGGTCAGTACAATTTTCTAGATCTGTAACTACTGTGAAGCCTGGTTAGGTGTGTCAAATGCAAGATGCAACAGCAACACATCACTGGTGCTAATGATGATGCAAATCCTCTAGCTATTATTCTTTACTTAAATCAGGTTTTTTTAAGACTCATCATGTACTTTCTTCAGTCATGTCGAGAATTACTCTAGCCCTTGTGTTTTCAGAAAAAAACCCTACCCAAATACGAGCTAATTCTCCTTATTGATAAAGACACAACCAGTCCAAATGACAGATAAGCTTTCTTACATTTGCACATCATGTGCAAAGACAAATTGTAGGATTGGTAAACAGCTCCAAAACCTTTTCTTTCTAATCAAGCTAATTTATCTATTACTTTTTTAATACTGTATGATGTACGCGGCCCTTTAGTATCACTGTATTATTTCAAGAGTAATATTTAATACTAATGTCATCTCAGTCTTACCAATGAACACAAAATGTTTTAGTAAAAATGCTTTTTCTCAATAAATTTTGCTCATAGAAAGTAACTTTTTTCCTTCTTAGTCAGCACATACAGCAATCCTAGCGAACTAGCATATTGCAATATTTTGTACCCTTCTCACCAATGAACAAAAAAAATCCATCCACAAGAAGTACAGATCTTTGGCTCCTCTACTCACTACTGAGGCTTATGCCTTTCAACCACAAATATAATGCATATTTTTTGTCAAGTATTCCTAAACCTCTTATACATAGGCAATGCTTAAGAATATGAATGCTTATTGATGAGGCCTCAGTGTCACTAATGGTAAATTTTCCTTGCAGACTCAATGCTTCACCGTTGCAGACCGTCTGACCATGTCTGTACACTGCCAGATTGGAGAGAATAGGTCTATACCTGTGCAAATAGAAGATTTCAGTCCACTTGCAAATAGTGAGTACTCATCTGTTGTGCAGTCTCTGAAGCTTCCCCACAAAATGACAGCTAATTTCTCTTCTCCGTCGAGTCCGGTGCAACACCCATAGCTGATTTTAGACTTGTCTGTTTTCCTTGTCTTCTGCTACAACTAGCATAGATGAACCACGTTGTCTCCTGCCACTTGCATGTTTAACATTCAATGTTGTGCCGGCCACTTCCTGTCCTGTCCTGTAGATGGGACACTGCTGAATAAGAATGCTTTGCACTAGGAGTTCTGGCTTCAAACAGGCAACTTCAGCTGAACTCCTGAAAAATGTATGCTGTAGGAAGGAGGGAAAGTCTTGCTGCTCTTCTCCTGCCCCTCTTACCAGATACGGGCTTCCACCCTCCTTTAAGCCAGCTTTGGCATGCATCACTCTTTGCTGAAAGGATTCAACTCACTAATACAGCAGAAAAACATCTGCTTGGGAGATTTTTTTTGCTGGATGTGTGAGTGTACCTGGCTCAAGGAGAGGTCCAACAGAGCTGCTGCAAGGTGAGGGACAGAAAGGCATGGCTGCAGTCACGGGTTGGGAAGGATCAGCCCAGACAGTCTGTGTCACTCCAGCCCATGTGGCTGTAGCTCTCTGAAAGAGCAGCTGGGAAGCAGCTGCCACCCCAGCCATGCTCCATTCCTGTCTGTACAATTGCCTTGTGGATCACCCCTACAAGATAAGATGCATGGCCATGTGGGATTGCACTGACTGCAGGGGCCGCTCTCACAGGCCCCGCAGGAGGAGCTGTCTTTAATGTAGTCCAGAGACAGCAGGCCTTTTACCTTCAGTGACAGTGGGGATGAAGGAGAAACAGAGAGGGGGAACTCACTAAGCATTTCACATGTCCGTGGCTGGCTGGAGTCTGAGCACACAGCCAAGACACCAACCCTGCTGCAATGGGGTTTGCAGTGGAGCCCTGCTACGGACAGATAGTGCAGGGGTATCAGCCCTGCTCCTTCTCTCTTTCCAGTAAAGCTGAGGCCTCCGGGAAATCTTCAACTGGTTAGCAAAAATGAAAACACATACAACTTAACGTGGAGCCTGAATATTTCCTCTCACTATTTGGATGGGGAACGGGAATATCAAGTGCGCTACCGAACCACGAGTCAGTCCTGGGAGGTGAGTACAGAGTGGGGCACTGGTACCTGTCACCATATGAATCCTGGTCTTCTTTATGTCACCCAGGACTTGCCCCTGGGCCTCCCCTCAGGACAAAAACAGTTTTAGCGAAGCTGGAGAGCAGATGAAACCCCACAACCCTTTTATCTGTGTTGTCTGCTGCCGGTGTTTGGTTATGACGTGGAGGCAGATGGGAATCCTATTTTACTTAGTGCTGTCACAAAGAAATCCAGACAGCTCCGGGACAGACCTGACAGGGGTGTAAAAAACCAAAGTGAAGAAGACTTGTCCTCCAGGGTGAACAAGCAGTGCATGAGGTGTAGGGATCTGAGAAGGTCCTCGCTGAGGACCCTGGAAGAGATGAGTGCTTGAGGTTGCAAGCCATGGCAGCATGACGATGATGCTCCAATTTTGCCATTCTCCCAGGAGGCCAAGAACTTCACCATTGTGCAGGACCAGATGTGGGTGGTGTTTGAGAGCCTCTCCCCCGACTTGAAATACGAGGCAGCTGTCCGTGCAAGGCCAAGTGCCTCAAGTACCTACAAAGGCGTATGGAGCGACTGGAGCGAGACGATACTCTGGAGGACACATACTGACCGTAAGGATCAGAGTCAGGTGGTCTGGCTTGGAGGGGAAAGAGGGTACTCAGGGAAAACAAGGTAGAAGAGCCAAGCAGGCTGAGAAGCTGGAGGAAGATGGGTAGGGAGGATTGTGTTAATCGAAGAGCAATAGAAATGTTGGAAATTATCTGTCTCTCCTAATCTGTTAGGTCACACTGGCTCAACAGGACGTAAGGGCAAAGATCCCCTGATGCCAAAAGAGCGTCTCTGACTTCCAGAAGCCAGGGAAAATCCACAAGCTGTAAATCAGGGACTGCTTCCCCAGAGCAGTAAGGCCAGATGTCTGACCTGCAGAAGCAGTGGCCAGGACTGGCATTTTCCCAGACACTCCTGTGACCTAGGAATATAAATCCAGCTTTCTAAAATGGCCCGGTTCATTGGAGCCATTGATCAGTGAAATGCAATGAAACAGAGCAGTCAGCTTATGAACCAAAGGAGACCTGGGCCTGAGAAGCAAAGTCATACAGAGAACAAGAGAGACTTGCATGCATGGAAGTCCCTTCCAGAAAGGTCTGCTGAGACTTGCATCAGTCATTACCATGAACCACAGCATGGAGGACACCTCCAGCCTTGAAAGATAGTGCCCTGAGCAAGTCTCTTCACTGAGTAATTGTCTGTGGTCTCTGTCATCACTTTTTCAGAAAATAAGCAGATAGAGGTTATTCCTTCTCATGTCGCCCCCGCTCTGCCCCTGCTCAGCCCCTCCCTGTTGTGCCTGGTGCTGGTATAAACAGAGGAGCTATGTTTAGAAAGGGCACTGTGTTGCTGTGGCGATCAAATTTTGACAGTGTGTGATGTCAATGAATAGGATACAGCCGCAACCGGTTGTCATAGCAACCGAGGCCCAAAGATAACCAGGGTACCAGAGGCAGAGGAGACAAAGTGATCTTAGTAGCATCTCAAGGACAGGCAAAGAAAGAATGTCCTAAAAATGTCTCCTCCTTCTTTTATTTTGATCTGCACCCTCACAGCTACTCCAGAGGAGCCCTGCAGGCCCAGACCAAGGGTACTAGGGATGGAGGAAGATGGGGGTGGCAGGCAGAGGAGACAGGCATCAGAACAGCAAGACCAAGCAAAAGTGCACTGGGGAGATGTGTGTGAAAGAGACAGATTAAGAAAAGTTTGAGATAATGCCAGACAAGCCTGAGGAGTGCTGGCAGTGCTGGCAATGAGGCAACTCAGTCTCTTTCTCCTAACCCTATAATCATACCAACATCTTCATGTGGTGGAAAGCTGTAACCTTCCTAGCTTCCTAAAGCTTTCCTACACCTCTCCAAAGAAAGAAACCAACCCCTTGACCTCTAGTCTTCTCCATCCTTGGTCCTCCTGTCTTGTCAAAGACCCATGAACCCCATGACTCTGTCTCCCCCACCAACTCATAATACTCTTGCAAGCATTCAGTCCCACTTAAGCTGATTTTAGGACTCCCTGCTTTCCTTTGCAACAAGACAGGTTGGTTGAGGGACACTTCCACCAGTAGACTGTGCCACCTCATCTGTGGCAAACCCGAGCTGTGGTGCTGTTATGAACAGAAAGTTCAAGCAGTTCAGCACAAATTATCTATTAAGCAATGCCAAGGAGACTCTGAAACCCGTCTCAGCTCAAAGGCATCCTACACAACACAGAAGAACTCATTTATCTGACCTGTATATTATAATTTTATATCACTGATCAGCTTGAACCACCATGGAAGGACTGCAGCTCCTACCTCCAGAATCCTGGCTAAATTTTCACAACTCCTTCATTCTCTCTCACCTTGCAGAAACATCCTGGCCAGTCCTGCCAGCTCTTATAGCGAGCACTTGCATCTTCGTGATCATTGGGACTGCCTTCCTTATTAACTTACGGACCCTGAAATGGTAAATGAGAATCAAGTTTTCCTCTCTGTTCCTCTCCTGTACCGTGTGTGTCTTCTCAAAACCAGGGTCTTTTTTTCACTTGGCATTACTCAGGATAGAGTGTGACTTAAAAATATGGTTTATAACCCAACTTTTGAGGCTGACATTGGTCTGGGGAGATACATATCACCCCCCTAGGTGATGTGGTTTCATCACCATCATCATATTGTGCTGCGCTCCTGTGACCTGGTTCCATGCCCTGGCTGAATTCAAAACAGTTGCCTCAGCACTTCTGTTGCTCATGGGTTAGAGTGGTGTTCCTGAGCAGGAATGCACCAAAATTGCCTCTTAAAAAGCAGGCCACAGGTCTGAGCACTCCCTCAGTAGAGAGGACCATGCAAGCCTAGGTACTGCCACCTTCTCACTTCGTTAAACACTCCGGGAAGAGTTCAGGAGTACGATTCTTTCTCTCCCTGGTCTGTGCAGTCCTGAAATGTCTCATCACATGCTGGTAAACATCTACATGATGCTTTAAAGATCTCTTAGCCAGCACCTCTACCCAGGCACTGCTTTTATTCAGGAGTGAAAATGTCTCACAAGGTTACTCCATACAATAAAACGAAGAGTGACGTGTCAGCATGACGAGGTTAGAAATGGCCTCAGGTTTTCTCATCTCAGAATTTCCCAGGCACAGAGAAGCAGGATGCTGATGTTCGTGTCAGAGAGCAGGAAGAAATGTTCTTGGGGATGAGGCAGCAGAGGCTGGGATAGATTCTCTGTAAGGAAAGAAGGAGATGTGTATTGAAGGAAGATGGCTACTGAGAAAATCACTGGTCTCTGTGTTTTGCTTTGAGTCATAACACAGGGGTGAGGAAGTGTTAACTATACGGCATAGAGAGAGATAAAAAGGACTCCTTTCTCCATGGAGTATAATTAACCTGGGGCAACTGGATGGAGGATAATGCTGAGGTAATATCCAAGGAAGAATTAGACATGCATGAATAAAAATAGCATCTGCAGTGATGTAAGGTAGTTTATATGCAAGAACTAGCAAATTCTGATGCTTCAGAGAATACACTGATTTTCTCCAGAAGTCAGGAGGGTTTTTCCTCAGAGCATCCCACACCAAAGCTTCAGCAAAGAGCTAACAGGATCAGCCAACCTCTCTGAGGGACTGAGGAGCAGATTAGACCACTTTATGCTGCCTCAGGATGACAACACACTGGATCCAGTAAAGTAGATGTCACTGGGCTGTGCAAGGCATGCTCAGACGGCTTGCACGGCCAGTGTGTCCTAGCTATACCACGCAGTGTCATGATAACAGGACAGACGGGTGGTTGTGGCACAGCTTTGCCAGCGATAGTCCCCTTCAGGCCATGTGGTCCTCTGAGTTATCATGGTCGCAGCAAAGCAAAGAAAGGGCAACTCACAACAGCTAGAGCTTGGAAACAAAGGAGATCTGCCCAGCTTGTCATCAGGATGAGGGGCAAAGGGGACAGGTGGAGAAGTTAAGGCGACTAGCCAAGGCAGGGAAGAAACCAGTGAACTGCTGGTTCTGCTTCCACAGGGAAAAGGCTGAGGAGAGTGTATTGTTCAATGCTGGGTTTAACTGCCTCATCTCTATACTTCTCATCCCCCAGCTACTGCATTTCAGGCCACCCAAGAGCAAGGAGAGGCCTCACGCTTTTTCTTGATTTACCTCTCCCCCCATGCCAGGGTAGTAACCATGAGATGCAATGCTCTCTCCTACACCCACCAGAGTGCCAGATTGGTCAGGATCAGGCCCTGCTTAATTCTTCCTTCTCATTCTCCTTTCTCAAGGTTTAAGAAGATCCTGAAGATTCACATCCCAGACCCTGAGAAGTTCTTTCCCCCGCTTGTTTCAGTTCATGGAGGTGACATTCAGGTATGGGACTGGGAATGGAGCCATGTGGTCATGAACGAGAAACGAGGGAAAGGAGGATCCAGCTGCACATGTTCGGGACAGACAGCTGGTTGCCGGACCTACGTGTGCACCACGCATGTGCCTGTAGCACCAGCTGCTGGGTTCTCAGCTCAAGTTTTATTTTCTGACCTTCTAAAATGTGACACTTGGCTGAGGCATCTCTAATTACAGAACTGAGAAACAGCAAACCATGCAAACCTCAGCACCCTGCTCCCCTAGTGGGGAGCCTGAGAGAAAACAAGGGACCTGTGGGAGAGAGCTTGGCCTCTCAGATCCCCTTCCACCCCACTTCTGTCCCTTCCTGCCTGCCCCAGGGTCCCCAGCTTTTCCCCAGATTTCCTGCTGTGATCCCTTCCTTCTGGCTGTGCACCTTTCCTCTGCTCCAATGTGCATTGCCATCATGCTGGATGGCACTTAGCTGTTTTCTGCATTCTTGTTCTTTCCTTCCATTCTTTCTCCACCCTCACTTTCTCCCTTCCCCTAAGCAGCTGCAAGGAGACAATTACCATTCTGTGCAATATTACAGGGAGTGTCAGATGCAAGACGTGGGAGGTGATCCCAAGGGGGCACTTTGCTTTAAGAAGGGTGGAAACAAACTGCAGAGGGCCCAGAGGACAGCAAAGCTTTGGAAAAGTCTAAGTGCAAAAAGCCTTAGAAAGCTTAAACTTCAGGGGAAGAGTGTGGAGTAGGGGTGCGGGGTGTGTAGCAGGCAGTGACACTTGGCCAGTGCAGAAAGAACTAGGAAAATTGACTGTGCTGGCCATAAAGGCAATGAAGTTGGATATTATCATAACTAGTTTATTTGGAAGGACAGTGATGCACTGCAGGATGTCACTCATGGTGAGCATGGAAATCCAGGCACAAGGGGCCTGGAAAAGCACTTTAGACAAGAAATCTGCATGTGGCTGTGTAGATGTATCAGAAACTGGTTCAGCACCTACGAATAGATTGCATGAGATGCATCCCAGTACTGCTTTTCATGTTTCCACCTTCACTTCTTGTTACATCCTTGTAATTTTTTTCCTTTCTTTCACTTTACTCCTCCATCCTCTGTTCCTCCCTCCAGAAATCTCAAAACACAGGCTTGCAAGGTCTGCTATTCACATTTCAAAGTGACAGAAAGATATACTCTCTCTGAAAATCCTGCAGATGAGACATCAAGAATGTAAATTTCCCTCCCTCCACCTCTGGCAACTCTTGCTTGAACAGATGAAATGCCACTTGATTCCTGTGGGCACTCAGGAGAAGAAACCTTTTGTTCCTCACTGAGTGTTATACTTGGGTGTAACAGTCTCTCTCCTGTGTTTCTTCCCCATCAGAAATGGCTCTCCTCCCCATTCTCCACATCTTCCTTCTGTGTGAACAGCACAACCCCAGAGATCTCCATGCTCGAGGTGATGCAGAAGAATGACCAGGAATCCCAATTTCTGCTTTCCAAGGGAACTCTGACTCCCGATCCTCCCTTAGAAACCAGTGGGCACTCTGTATCCAGCTGCTTCACCAACCAAGGCTATTTCTTCTTCCACCTTCCCAACTCCTTTGAGATCGAGTCCTGTCAGGTCTACTTCACCTATGAGCCTTTTACCCAGGAGGGCAGTGGCAGCAAGGATGGCGAGTCTTACCATGCTCTCCCCTCCCCAGACCTCTGCACACTGGCAGAGGACATGCCCATGTTGTCCCACAACTTCCTTCACCGTATCAAGGTGACCCAAGGCTTCCAAAACAGCTCCTTCATGGAAGAGACAGAAGGTGAAGCCCAGCAGACCATGGCTATTTCTGAGGCTCTCCAGTCAAGTGAAGGCATCTCACCAACACCAGTTCTGAAGCAGGGTGAGAAAATGACAGACACAGTAGCTTCACAACCTGCTGAGGCCCTGTGCCAGATGGACACTGACTTTCCTGACCCACCAGACTTGCATGACAGCGATACTGTTGATGTACCGGAAGGGAGTGGGAATGCAGGCCCTCTGATTGACCCCTGTACACCAGCAGCAAATGCTATATCTTCTTTCTGTCAGCCTCCATCTCTAAGGCAAAGCCAGGATGAGAATCTGTGCAGAGCAGCCTTCTCCAGCCAGGTCCCAAACACTGGTGTCTACCTTTCTCTGAGGGACCTCCAAAGCCAGTACAGCCATTGTTCTGTCTAGGATCTGCCTGGAAGAAAACCACATGTGGGAAAGGCCTTCTCTGCAGGGAAGGCTAGAGACAGTTTTTCTGTTCAGGACATGAACATGACTTCAGCATCAAACTCATTGGGACTGTTCTTTCTTTAATGAGGCTAGAGAACACGGTTACTCCAGAAGGCTGCAAAACCAGAAAAGGGATGGGATGGACATGGTGTAAGTTCAGGGATGGCTACACGGGTAGCACTAGTCCCCAAGGTAAAGTGCTAGTGAAACAGACTGCTGGAAATGAGAGGACATTTTCCATGAAGAACTGGGCTAGTGGGTAGCAAAGCAACACACAGAGAATGATAAAGGCACATTAAAGTGCTTTGTGGCTACACAGCTAACGGAGATGTAGGAATCTGATTCTTAGCCATACAGGCCAACAAAGACTCACCTTCATAACTGAACCTGTTTCTCTGCTATTGCTGGATTCAATGGCATAGAAACTCCTTCCCACACTGCTCAAGTGCCATCCCAAACCTCATCAGTTTGTTTTTTCCTTCCCAGCTCCTGGCAGGAGGCTATGCCACCACTCACTTACGTGCTCTGCATCTTGGTATAAAACAGTGCTCAGCTTTGAGACTGAGCAGGCACATGGTCCATTTGCCTTGTCCCAGCCTAAAAACCTCTGACGGGAGGGAGAAATGCCTGAAAAAGTATAAGATATGTACACCGGACAGTATATGAGATATGTATGAGATTTTGTACAAGGGACAGTAGCACTGCCAGCCAGTGCTAGGGCCGATGACGAAATGGATGAAGATATCTCCTCCTGACTGACCAAGGTTGTAATGTTTTTAGGTGATGTCTCCGCTTCAGGTTTTAATCGGAGATCACATTCTGAGCTACTCAGTCCAACTTTACACTGAAGTCTCTAAGGTCAGCTCAGAGCCACAGCTGTGTCAGCTGTCTAAGCAGTGCAGCGTAAAAAGAAATCCCCGTTATTGGGTTAAAAATACTGGGGAAATCCCCTCCCCCTGCTTCTTTCCCCCAGGTCTGATGATGGCAGTAAAAAGAACGCACACAATTTCCCATTCTTGCTGCAATATTTTTCATGAAATCGAAAGCTTCTCTGCCTTGCTGGCAAAATACAGTTATTTGACTACGATAAGCTGATTGCAGAATAGTTCATCCCACATCCTGTATTAGTGGAAAACATCGCAACGGTGCTGCCCATTCCTTCCATTGCTCAAGGGAAACCATTGCCTAATTAGCAGCAAAGATGTGGTGAAAGAGCCTAGAAAACTAACCCACAATTCAGCACCTTTGCTGAAAAGAAAACCTCAATCCACTCACAAAGAATGGGGATAGCAAAGAGTATTTTTTTTCCTTTTTACTCTGCATTTTCTGATCTGAGTTGAAAAAAGTAGCACACCACAGAAGAAAAGTGGCAAGGCAAAGGAATACAAGCTGTTCTGGTTACATCCATCCTTCCATTCAACATCTGTGCTGTCTATCTGCTTTCTTGCCATATTTCTGGACTATTCAGCAGTGGGAAAATGTGCTTAGCCCTGTGCTAAGGATCTTTATTCTAAGAGTTTTTGTATCAAAAAGGTCAAGATCAACTTTGTTGGTACTTCTGTCACTCCCATGAGTATCACCCAGAACTAATTCTTCTCTACGTCTCTCTGTATAAGTGTCAAGCTTCCCCTTTGCCCTGGTCCCACGCTGTTACCTGACCTTGCATTAGGCAGCCTGAATGTCATTATGAGTCTGTGTTGGGTCTGTGTGGCAGGGCTTTGGTAGCAGGAGAAGGGGCTACAGGGGCGGGTGGCCCCTGTAAGAAGCTGCTCGAAGCTCCCCCAGCTCCAAGTCGCTCCCGCTTCAGGCTGAGGCTGGGCCATTTAGAGACAATAGATGTGCCTCTGCGATAATGTATTTAAGGAGGGGATGTGACAAAAAAATGGTTGCTGACACCTGCAGCAGAGGGAGGAGGGGGATGTGAGAGAAACACCTATGCAGATACTGGAGTGGAGATTCCCCTGCAGCCCGAAGGGAGAGGGCAGACCGTGCCCCTATGAAAGATTGTGGTGGAGCAGCCCATGAAGGACCACGGAGGAGCAGAGAGGGACCTGCAGCTTGTGGAGGACCCCATGCCAGGAGAGGTGCCTGCTCCTGAAGCAGACCATGACTCTGTGGGCAGCCCATGCTGGGTCAGTGCAGGAAGGACTCACATTGGAGGGGTTCTTGAGGGACTGTGCCATGGCAGAGACCTGGTGCTGGAGCAGGGACAGCATGTGAGGAGCCCTCCCCGCCTAAGGAAGGAGTGGCAGAGACAATCTCTAGTGAACTGACTGCACCCCCATTCCCTGTCCCCCTGCACCGCTGAGGGGGAGGAGGGAGAGACATTGGGAGCCAGGGGACTCGAGCCTGGGAAGGAGGGAGGAGTAGGGGGAGGGTATTTATTTGTGTTTTAAGATCGGGCTTTTCATGTCTCCTTACCTTACTCTGCTTTGACTAATAACATTAAATTAAATTTTTTCCCCAAGTTGAGTCTGTTTTTGCCCGTGGCCATAACTGGTGTGTGAACCCTCCCTGTCCTTGTCTTGACCCACCAGTTTTCCTTAGATTTTCTCCTCATCCCAGAGTGGGGGGAGGAGTGAGCAAGCTGCCTCGTGGTTCTTTGTTGCCGGCTGGCCCTAAACCACACCAGAGTTCCAGCTGCAAGGTCACCCACTGGCTTGGATTTCACCTCAAAAAGGCTGCTCAAATGAATTAAGCCTGCCTGCAGCTGAGAGGGCTGGGGGAGCTATACCCCTCTTTCTCACCAGCTTCTTCACTTGCCTCCAGATGTCAATTGCTCTGTTGTCTCCAGGAGACAGCAGGTGAAGGAGACCCCACAACTTCCACGATAAGAAAGCACAAGGCTTGTCCAGCAGTTTGTTGTACTTTGAGAATCTTCCCAGATGGACTTCAAAAAGAGACGCTGAATCTCTTGCCCCTGATGGGCAATTTGCTATATTACATGGGCTAAGGATCCTAGTTGTACTGATGGTTATTGAAACACAGAATGTAAGCAATAACCCATTTTAAAGAAATATAACTTTTAACACATTTTAGAAACCATGACTTTAAGAATAGTTGTTTTTGTAATGTCTGCCTACCTGCTTAATCCTGGTTACCTACTTGCTTGAGACTTGCGCTGGGAAACTATGCAGGCAAAAAGATAAGGATGTCGTAAATTTCTTAGACACTCAGAAAAGCCTTGAGTAGTTGTGAGATAAGGAAGCTCCGAACCTGATGTGCAAGGCCAAAACGAATAACAAGCGGCAACAACAGTCTTGAAGGACATGGTCTACATGGTCCCAAGACTGAGTTTGCGGAGAAGCAGGGGTCAATCAGCAAAGACAGTGAGGAAGACTACTGAAGACCACCAGAGGACCCCCGAAGACCACCTGGAGGATCACCTGCGCACACGTATCACCTATTAGCACATGCAATCAGATTCTCAAAAAAGTAATGAATATGTAGCAGATTTCTAGGAAATTGCATGAATACATATGCTTTGAATCTATTCATGCTGAACCTGCGAGACATTCGGTAAGCACGCTAGGTGGAACTGATACCCCGTGCTTCTGGCACCACTAATAAAGAATACCTGCTTAATAGTCACATTGGCTATTGAGTTTATTTCTTTGATTCATTATCCTATCCCAATGCAGATCTTCGTAAGCTTCTCAATTACTCTTGCTGCTGAGTACAAAAGAAAAGATTTTCCTCTTTGTAAAGAAAAGAAATATTAAGGAATCTAGAAAAGAGAAAGTGTTTTTCTGTCCTTTGGGGTAGGCAGAAGGGATTAACAACTTTTCTAAATAGTGGACTAGGCAAAGCTTTTCTCGGACCAACCTACCTTCAGCCCTCCTTTCTACTCCCTTCCCCAAGGGACTCAGACTCCTAAAACAGAAAGCAGAGTTGGAAGTGATCCTGCTGCAAGCCCCTGAGGACCAACCTGCTGGTTCAGTATTCTGCCCCACACTTATGAAAATGCTGACAACTTTCGAGCTGGCAAGCTGTTAGCGCTGTATTCGCAGCCACACTGGGTGTGAATGTGTGACACACTGCGGCAGGAAGTGCTCAACATCAGATCTGGTGATAACCGGACCTTTCTTCCAGGAAGAAAAGATCATGTGGTCTCGTACGTGAGTAACCCAGGTTGTGAATACCAAAGGCGTAACACTCTGAGTGGTACAGTGCCCTTTCTCTGCTGGGTCCCCAAGACCTCTTTGGAAATGTCACATGGGGAGTGGTCCCCTCTGAAGTAGATGGGAACACACAGTGTGTGGTTCATAAAACCGCAGAAAGATGCTGTGATAGTGCCCATCAGTACCAGAGGCAAACCAAAGCTGAATGCCCGCACTGCGTGGAAAATATTGACCTAGCAGCCACAGACACGAGTTCCCTCTTTACCTTAAGCTGACAGCAAAGATAGCTGTCGCATTTCTCATCTCCCTCTTTCCAAGATACCTTGTTCGTAAAGAAGTAACATCAATCTCAGCCCCCTCCCACATCTCTTCCTTTTTTTTTTTTTGCTGCGGAGAGGTAGAAAGTAGAGGGTACTTGCAGTAAAGGAATTTCTCTGAAGTCAGATCTGATCAAGGTTTTAGGTCCTTGGTTGATTAAAAAGCCTGCGGTAATAGATGTGGTATGCTTGCTTAGATAGATCAGATTGAGATTCTATATTTCTTCTTCTGCTGAAAACACCGGAGAAGGAGATGGAAAGATGGCTACAGAAAAGTAAGGTCTCCGGCATCAGGAAATACCCTCAGCTGGGTTCTGACCCATTGTGGCAAGCACTCATACAATAAGCTTGGGAAAGCCATATATGTATACATATATGCCTAGAGATGCAGCTAGTTCCCAGTCACATGGGGAAATTTTGGCTCACAGTCACTTTTAAAAGAGAAATCTGGTCTCTTAAATCTCTCAAGCAGTTCTAAAAGTGTTTCTTATTGCCATTGCATGCCTCAGTTCCTCATACGTATAGCAACAGTTGGGATAACCACACTGACACATTCCCATTCAAACACGTCAGCTTTTTATCCGCGTCTAATGTTTATCTACTAGAATCCACCACAAGGCAACTACAGCAACGGCTTTTGGTCTTCATGGAGTCCCAGACTAAACCTGAACCAGTGGCAGAGCTGAAAACAGATATCCTTGCCCAGCTGCCAAAATGAGCCCAGGTGAGCTCAGCCCCAGGTCGATGCCACTGGCTGGAGCTCAGCCCCAGGTCAAGAGTTGTCCATGTCCTGCCTCACCCCCCCACTCTCCCCCTCCATTTATTGACAGAAATACTCTATTTACTCTGCTCTAGCTAGAGCATAGTTGCTTTTTGTGAAAAACAAGGGGCACGAACACAGCTACGGGACTGTAAGCTGGAGGTGGTTGAGGCAAGGAGGTGAGAAGGACTTGGGATTAGAAGAAAAGCAGATGCTGCAGGGAGGAGTGGTGGTACAACAGAGTGCAGGGAACACAGCGTCAGGAGACTGGACAGAAAGAAGTGCAAGAAGACCTGAGGGAGTCTTGCAGGTCGGGACTGAGAGACACCGTGCTTTGCTTTTACCTGCATGACTGCTGTGGTAACTGGACCCACTGTCTACCACCATCTTCCCTCCTTTAAGCAATCTACACTTGCCAGCGAGTGTCTGCTCCATCCCTGTGCTGGGGAACACACACCCTGTATTTTGCTTCTCCCTGCAACGGGACCAACGAGGGCAGCTAAGAAATACAGCAGTTGCTCAGCAACAACCTGTCCCCCGAGGAGGACAACATAAGCTATCTGCACAGCCTCCTGGGTTGTGCTTCTCTGCACAGCTGGAGGTGCTCCTACCCTGACTTTTCCAGGCTCCGTCTGCTCAGCCTGCAGATCTTCTCCCCCTGCAAGCTTCTGAAACCTCCATTTCAGAAAAAAAGGAAAAGCTGTCATAGAGGGTGTGCTGACCCATCGCGGCAGGACGGTGCAGGACAAAGGCCGAGCTGAAGGGACATGGCATCAGGTTATTGATCGCTGAGGAGACCTTGAGCTTGGGTAAATAGATGTTCTCCCCTCTCCCCCCCTCCATGTGTGTGTGAGCTGGCTTGCGTAGGGAGTGTGGGCCAAGTCTCACAGGCAGCAGCAGGTTTCAAAGGTAGGTTTGCACCTCTGGGGGAAACCCCGGTGCCTATCATCAAATCTTCTAACAAAGAGGCTCTTCTGCTGCTGCTTCCTGCCCTCCTCCCTCTGCCTGCGGTTCTTTGCTTGTGCCTGCTGTTTCTGAAGGGATGCCGTGATAGCGGAGAAGTGCCCTTGCTCTCCTGGATCAGCCCACCTGGTTCACTGGGGAGGAGATCTTCCCCAGGGGCTGCACAGAAAGGTGACCCACAACAAGCAAGGGCAGGCAGTCACAGGGCAGCCTGTTTGTACTGCATGCCTCTCGGGAAGGGTGCATTAGAGCAAGCAGATGTGTGGCTGATTGTCTGAGTGCTGATGTTCACCAGGCTGGGTTTAATGTTCCAGAGCTAGTTACCTGGTGCTTACGTTCTGCAAGCATGTTTCCATTGTGCAAGGCAGCCTGGAGGGCTTGAGGCTCAGTAACTGGGTGAAAGCACGGAGACCAAGAAGCCCACTCGCTCCTATGATGTGAATGCTCCAGGGTCTCCACGTGGACTAAAATAGGCATGAGGCCAACCATTTCTTCCCACATTGCAACAAGTCCCTTCTATGCATTCACGCCTGCACAGTCACATGCATCACTGGGTGTGAAGACAACTCACAGACATGTAGACAGGGCACAGGCATTCCCCACGACCTCTCTGCCCACGCTTGTGGATGCATTCACATGCCTTTCCTCTCCAGCCACAGAAACACAGAAAACCTTTGGGGGCAGAGGTGCACTGGATGATGGCAGAGGAAAGCAAAAGGAAGGTGGATGAGATAACCAGCTCCTGAGCCTGGGAGGACAACATTTTTGTCTCTGGAGAAATTAATTATTGTACTCATTTGTGATTTTGGCAGAAGCAAAACCCAGGGAATGCCTTTAAAAACTGAGGCATAGACAGGAGAGTGTCCTGGAAGCCTGTCTCACACTGAATTCGACATTTTACTCACATTTGCACTGAACAAAGTCCTTGATGGTTAGCATACAGATCTCTTGGGGCTACAGATCTTGGGAGAGGAGCACAGAGGTGGCAGAGCACCTCCAGACAGGTGTAAAGGGATGCAGAAAACCCAGCCTGACCATGGTGTGTGCTGTGTCACTAGGTGCCCCTGATGGAGGCCGAGGAACAGGAGGAAGATGCCAACTCCCTCTCCAACTCCCTCTCAAAGGACGAATCGGAGACTAACTCACGTGACTGCCTCCGCTATGTGCCCCTTGGGATAGCCTTTCTTTTGCTGGCTGGAGCTGCTGCAGCAACCTGGTATTTCCTAGGTAAAAATTCAACAGGTTTTGTCCCCACGCAGGAGGTGGATGGGGTGTAGTCAAGGCAATGCCCAGCCCAAAGCACGTCAGCGGCTCTGGGTGATCTTTATAGACTCATACATAGGAGTAAACCCCTCTCTCCTACATATCAGCAAGATAATCCAGCAGTGTCTTCTGTTGGCAGACTACAGACCATGGCATCTGGAACCGACTGTCCTGCAGTTTTACTCTGGCAGCCTCCAGGTCCTCAATCGCCAGTACTCCCCAGACCTTGGGCAGGTGGAGTCCAGAGCATTCTGGTTGGAGTCAGCTAAGCTCCAGAAGATGGTGAGGGCAATTTCATGACCAGAGCTGGTTCTGAGACAGTTCAGTGAGTAGAAAGAGGAAGGGGTCAGGTAACCCCATCCAATTGACAGACTTGGTGGGTCTATACAGCAAGAGGGGTGAAACATAGGGTTGTTGATAGGTCCTTTGCCACTGTAAAATTGCACAATAGTTATCAGGCAACATTCTCATTGCAGCTGAAGGAACTGATTCGTGCCACAGACCTGGGTCGATATTACAACTCGAGCACAGTGTATGCCTTTGGGTGAGTAGCACCCACATCATTTTTGCTTGTTCATGTGTGAAAGCTTCCAGTCAGTTTTACTCTGGTTTCACTGAAATCTGGCCATGACAAACTGCTGCAGTCCCCACCACGAGCGCTAGGCTAGGCTGAGCAGTCCAGATCCAGAATGGTCCCAGCATGACAGAGCTGGGGATATTTTGATGTCCATGTTTATCCGAGGTCATGATGAAAAGCCAAAACTGAGAATTTTTTCAGAAAGGCAAAAGTTCAACAGAGGAAAAAAATTGACTGGGAAGAACTGAAAAAAATTCTGGACTTGGCATTCTTAGTAGAAAATAAGCAGCTGGAAATTCATTTCTCTAATTCAAGAAAGTCATTTTATGGCCTGATTCTAGGCACCAGAAGGGAGATGCCAGAATGCACCATGGAAAAGGTATTCCAGCCAAGAAGCGTGGTCCGCCTGGGAATAGGGTAACAGTGGAATGGCACAGATGAGGGACTACAGTTTTGCAGGTCATCACAGGAGATCAAGAAAGAAGGAATAACTTCCCAACTGTCGTATACATTTGTTTCTGATTTTTTCCATGGAAAGTGACACCCCTAAATTTGTCCTTCAGCTAAGGAAAATTCAAATTTTGATGTAACTCCATTTTCAACTGGGGAAAGAAAAGTTTCACTTGCAATTCTTTCTCTAGTCTTCTACTAAGCAAAAGTTTGTTTCAACGTCTCTTCCCCCTCCCCCAGACAATTTTCTCTGCCAGCTGTTTGAACAGAGCTTTCCCAGTCACAGTCTCCTGCAGCTTGAGCCTGCCCAGCTTTAATGGCTTGTGGTAAGGTACCGAGTCATAAATCATCCACTTGTCACCACTGCAAGGTGAGACAATGAAGTCTCAAGTGTTTCTTTTCAACCCCTGGTCAGTAGTAACCAAAGGTCATTTCGATTACTCATTAGACCAGTCTTGATTAATTATCACATTAATTTGACCACATATGGTCATCACTAAAGCCAGATGGCACAAAACGGCTTTCTCCCCCAAAGGACTGAGCATTAACTAGCACCATGGATGTAGCAGCTCTCCTGCTCCACTCAGAGTGGTTCCTCTGGGTCACAGCAGTGAGCTGGAAAGTCCACACAGATATGTCTCATTTGTGGAAAAACAGTGTGTGTGGGGTTAATCTCTGGGCTTTGCCTCTCCAGTGATTCTGGAGAGGAAAGGAGAGGATATTTAACATGCTATTTCTCTGTTAGGGAGGGGGCTCTGACCTTCTTCTTCTGGTTTACCCTCCAAATCCCGGAGAGTCAGCAGAAGGAGGTGACTGCTGAGAGGGTAAACACAGTGCTCCATCAAGAGCTCTCCACCAGCTTCAACAGCTCAGGCAGCCTCTCCTACCAGACGGAGTACAGGGTCAACCCAGATTCACTGGTTCTGATGGGTAAGTACCAGCTGCTCAACTATGGCCTGAGCAATTACAAATGCTTCAAGATTTATAAGGTGCTGAAGGGAGGTTAGGAGAGGAGGCCAGAAGTCAGTAATGCAGGGGATAGGGGAAACATGAAGAGGGTAGGGAATAAATGATGATCAGGAGATACAATTACACTTATTTCTTCCTGATAGAGGACAAGTGAAGTTTAATTTTAAAAAGTATCCTTCCTTTGAAAGATTAAAGATTATTGGAGATACAGCTGACCATGACCAGCTAGGTAACTTCCTCCCCGCCCCCATCCCCTCCATCATCTTGGGTTTCTATGGAGTAAGATCTTACACAGGTCATGACTTTGATCAGCTCAGCTCAAAAATAGCAAGCCATTAGGTTTTCTACTTTTCTCTCGGAAATTATTCTAGGCTACTTGATTGAGAGAAGAACAAAGGCAACTCACCCGAGTCATCACTAGTCTTCCTCTAAGACAAAGTGTTGTTGCCATTTCAGTTCTTGACGTATGATTTTAAAGATTATTTATTGTTGCCCACAGTAAAAATCACAGTCAATTTAAAAAGCCACCCCTACAGAACTGCTCTAAAATAGGTGTTAGATAAATGACTAGGGAAGTGTCTATATTCAACGCATTCAGGTCCAATGGAATTTGTCTTTGGTCTTCCTAACGAGACTTAACTTCTCAGCCTGAGCTGATCCCTTTTACAGAGTGCTGGACTTCAAGGTTTTAAAATACATTGTGTTTCTTCTCTCCCCTTGGGACACTCATTTCCAAGTTTCTCCTTCCCATGAAATGTTACATTTCCAAGTTTTTTTCCCCAGACATGTTGTGTTGCATTTTTCTAAGGCGAATGTTATTTTAATACATCACACCCATATTTTCTTTAACTTTTCCCTCCCTATCTCAATTGTTTTGATTTGGGGGTCAGGTTTTTTGGTGTCCCCAAAGAAAAACTCATTTCCTCAAAATGATTTTCACTCCCTCATCCAGACCATTGTGTTCAGGTCTTGTTCTGAAGCCGCATTAGCATCTCATTAAGACATCTCTTCCCATAGGTACTGTTAGTCACTTACATCTACTTACTAGTTGTTTCCAGCATACCAGACCCTATGCTCAGCCAATTTAAATTAACCTTCTTAAGAAAGATATCATAAGATAATATGCTAAATGTTTCCAAGTCAGCCCATCTAGCATTTTCCCTATATTTACTCACTTCATAATGTAACTAATAAACAAATAAAGATGATGGTGCCATTCTTTTAGCTGTTGTCGGTTCCCTCTTATTCCCTTCACATCTGTTTCATTGTTTTATTCCTTTTAGCAGACCACATTTCTTTCTATTTTGGAATTAACACACCAGTCGTAGTTTCTCCAGCTCCTTCTGCCTTCCCTAGTATTTTCTGCCTTCCTCTCCAGTCAGAATCACAGACTAGCACCTAAGGCAAAAGCCAGAAACCTCTTATACTGTTTGGCCAGGGTGACTTCAAGCCGGTGACTTAGCCTCTGGCTTCATTTGCTCTGTAAATTTGGAGTGAAAAAATAGCTAGCTAATAGCAACTCATTAACACTCATTACTTTCTGACACTCATTTGCTGACCTGCACAGGTCTAAACATTAAGTCTCCCTGCAGTCTGCTTTAAGACAGAGCTGCAAACCATCGGCCAGCACAGGAACTTCTCCAATACTTTGTTTTACTAACAGCTACACTCACCCCAGGACATTAGCCTCCCCTTTCCCTCAAAGAGTTTCAGGACTTCCTTCTCCATGCAGGAACTCAGTTTTATTACCTTCAGATAAAAGAGTGCTTAATATCAGCTCAGTATACCTCCTTCTCTACAGCACATGAGTTTCTCTAGGAGCCTGCCTTATGCCTGCAGGATCATCTTTTCCACAATATCTGGTTTTGCCATGACAAAACTGCTCAGCTCTCCCCACAGAATTGCAAGCTCTGCTTAGGAGCTACAAAAGACCAAAGCCCTGACCTAGGCAAGCCCCTGACAGCAATTATCACACCCAAATGACCTCATGGTGCCTTTTATTTTGGCAATTATTCCCAGTAGCACCTGATCTCTGGCTGCTTCCAGTTCAGCTGGGAGGCTGGAGCAAAGCCCAGCTCTCCCAAAAAGTGTTGTCCACACTGTGACTCTTGTTTTGCACAGATTTATAGTCCTTGCTGGTGGCTTTCTATGCATCTCCTTTCTCCAGACGTGGACTCTATAAAGATGTTCAGTAGCTCATCAACCAGTGGTCATCAAAACGGGACTCATTCCCCATCCTCAGTAATTCCCATACTTTTCAGTGAGGGATATTTAAACTGGGAGAGCAGGTTAGCAGATAGTGAAGGCTCTGGGAAGTGGGGTTGTGCCACGTGGTGTGGCCGGCAGAGGAGGGGGATGGCTGCCTGAAGCAATGCCCGGTCCTCCTGGGTAGAGGAAGAGGTCCTGGAATAGCACACGAAAATGGACAAGATAAAAAGGCAGAGAAGCCTGTGGTGGGCTGGAAAGCATGAATTTGGGCTGTTGGATTTGGGGAAGAGGCCAGAGAGATTTCCCAGAGAGATGGGGTGGGGAAGGCATGACTGAAACAGGTCCCTGAGAGCAGACAGAAAAGTACCTGGAGGATGACCCACGCCAAAGTTGTAAGCAAGCCATTTACAAAGGAAGAAAGGGAGACATCACCTGCCATGCTAGCATTCAGATACTACCAGTTTATCTTTATGTTTATCTTCCTTTATATATTTCCTTTCTAACAGAATCCAGTGTGAAAGACGTAGTAGTGCTGAAATCCACTCTGGGTAGGCTATCTTTTCCTTTCCTTTTGAGTTTGTGACTTTATGGGAGGGATTTTTACATGGGACAGAAAGCTTGTTAGCTTCCTGGAGTTGTAGATCCTGGGAAGGGGAGATGAGAACAGTAGCAAGGGAGCACCAGTGCCCCTCCTTGGCCAGATCCAAACTAGATGATGCAGCTACATGCTGCACTGCTCTGAGCATCCTGACACCTCTGCCTCAGTAGCACACCACTGTGCGGAAATACCAGCTCCCAGGGGCAGTGCAGCCACCATTAGTCTTGTCCCTGTCCTGATGAGTCCTGTCAAATAGCTTGTTGTACTGGTACAATGGTGCTAATTCCAGGCCCCATGAAATTCTGGTGAGTGGAGTCAGTGTTTCCCTGTGTGGTTCTGCACTGGATGTGCTGTAAGTCATTTAGGAGTCTGTTATCTTAGTGATGTTTGAAGATGGTATTAGTGATTTCAGGCAGTGTTGTAAACACTGTGGCTGGCAGCTTTCATTAGATATGCTATTAGAAACTCACCTTTAAGCTGACTTTTACTCAAAAATCCTGATCTGGAAGCCTGCTGAAACCTGGAAATCAGATGAGATGTAAATGGGATGTAAAGCTGGGAAGAATATGGGGGTGAGAGGAGAAAGAGGTGAAAAAGAAAATAAAGCCAGTGGAAGATAACTGTGCTGTACTAAAATTCAAAGCCTGAGTATTAGCCTAACCGAGGAAGAGGGGACAGTTCTTATAGACAGAAACTGGGGCAACGGTACGAGGGGACAGGGGCCACAACGACATATGTAAAAGTAAACCGAGATCACTGGGATGAGTCAGCCTTACCTTCAAATAGGGCTCACACTAATATGTCAAGTGACAATCCTGTATCTTAATTTCCCTTTCAACCACCCCTAAGCCCCTCTTTGTCTCTGTTTAGATCAGCCTGAGATTTAAAACCCTCTATCTTTCCCCTGGATTCAGGTTGCTACAGGTACAGCTATGTCCAGGAGGATGAAGTTCTAAGGCTGGAGGGCCCTGACTACCTGGCCTCCAGTTGTCTTTGGCACCTCCATGGCCTCAAGGGATACATGATCAAGCTACGCCTGGAGTGGACTCTCCCGGACTGCAGGGACCGCCTGGCTATGTATGACGCAGCTGGGCCCCTGGAGAAACACCTCATCACCTCGTAGGTAGCTCCTGAGCAGGGTGAGCACGGCGGGGAAGCCAGGCAGGATGGCACGACACACCACAGCAGGGGAAGGTGTTAGACTACATCAGAGGAAATTCTCTTTGATGCAGAACCTGTCTTTTGTTGATCAGCTGAATCACTGATGTGGGATATCACACAGCCAGCCATGCAGTTTGAGAGATTACAGCAGCACGAGCTGTCTCTCTTCTGGTCCTTTAGTTGATTCAGTTAATGCCTCACAGCAGATGTGTGCTACGGATAACACAGAGCTCTGTTGTCTTTCTTCCTCATTCTTCTCTTTTGTTTGTTTGTTGCTTGCTTCACACCCATCCTTTTATCTCTTTCCCCTGAGGATCTATGGCTGCAGCCGACAGGAACCTGTTGTGGAAGTCCTTTCATCTGGCCCTGTCATGTCCATTGTGTGGAAGAAAGCCATGTACAGCTACTATGACCCCTTCATCCTCTCAGCACAGGCGGTGCTCCTCAAAGGTGAGGAAGGCTTGGAGGAGGGTGGCCATAGATACAGGAAGAAGACAGGCTATCTGCTACAACATCACAACTCCTAGAGGTGCTCCATCCCCATTAGGGGCAGAATTCACTCTGTATTGCAAGGGTAGAGGTGGTCACTAAAAAGCAGGTTAGATGTTGCTCCCTTGCCTGGACTCATGCATTAGCATATGGCTTGAGTCCTTATGGCCCAGGACCTGGCAAGCAGAGCCTGAGTGATCATGATACTGTAAGAGAAGGCCAAGCTCTCATGCATGGACAGGCCAGATGTCCATTGCAGATAAATGTATATTCAATTCAATATAAGAGTCTAAAGCAGCAATATACATTACCATTACCTTTTTCTGAACCATTACCTTTCAGCCTCTGGAGTACGCTAGAAGCCTTGCCAGGTAGAAATACCCCCTTGAAGGGGGGTGGTGGAACATCCCAGTCACCTCTAGCATCAGGTCCTGGAGCCCCTTTTCTCCCACCCTTTAACAGGATGAGTACCTGGCATGCCTAGGCTGAGGCTGAGCTGACAGGTAGCAGGCTTTGAATGTCTCTATTTACAGCCTGCGAAGTGAATATAACTCTGCGGGAGGGCCTGGAGCTGCAGGGGAAGATCTGCACCCCACAGTATCCCAGTTACTACTCGCCCAACACGCAGTGCACCTGGCACATGACGGTAAGAGCCAGCTCCCGCATTAGCATCCACCCACCCCGTCCCTAGAACCCATGCGGCACTCCCCACATCAGGGGGTGTACAGACACTGCTCTCAGTAAGGTCATCATGCGAAGCAAGCAGAGGGTGGCAGCCTGCCTAGCCTCCACATACGGTGTGTTTCTGAAGGGGAAGGAGTCTAATGTTGCATGCTGGTGCAGAGATGCCATAGCTGAGGAGGAATCTGAAATCTGTTCTCCAGAGGAGTTCTTCAAGGCAGAACCAGATTGCTAGAAATTGCTAGGAATTACCATGCTTTGAGGTCAGCATCAGAGCCACCCTGGGCTGTGGCATGACCCCAGTTTAGAGGGTGCTTCCTTCTGCCCTGCAATGTGTGAACTGGCAGCTCCCCCCTTCACATCTACCCTGCTTGTTTCTGTCACATGGAGTGGGCTGCAGCACTCATAGGAGCCATCTACACCCTGCTCTGGACACCCTTGCCTGCAGGTCCCATCCCTCGACTATGGGGTCACCCTGTGGTTCGATGCCTACGCACTCAGCAGACAGAAGCATGACCTGCCCTGTACCCAAGGCCAGTGGATAATTCAGAACAGAAGGTGTGTGCTGGGGTCCTGCTTTCTGTCTCTCATTTCCCACCTGGGATTAGACCTCTGCAGGTTCCCTGCTCACTTCAGCCACCAGGTCTGAGGAAGAAGAACATATCACCACACTGTTTGTGCTGATGTCTTTTGCTTTTCTACTTCTCTTTCAACCTCTCCTGTTCACAGGCTCCCCAGTGAGCACATTTCTTACAGACATGCTTCGAGCTAGCAGCCTGCCTTCTCTGTCTTGCTGTTTGCATCAGGCTTCATAGTTTTCTCCTGTGTGTGTAACCTTGGTGTCCTCCCACGTCTCCTGTGTTTGCAAATCTGCCTGTCACCACCTCTGCAATATTATCTGTGTGTGCCATTGCCTTGCATCCACCTCCGTACAAATCTTCTGCCTGGCTCCATATCCTCCTGCTTTGACTACAGTCACTTCCCCCTGCAGGACTTCCCAAAATTAGCATCCATATGTAGCCGGGGCTGCTGCCTACCACTGCCCAGGTGCAAAGAACTGAGAGCTACAACACTCTCATCTCCTCAGACCAGGCTCCGAGATGGGTGGATCCAAGGCTTTTGGTTTTCCTCTCACTTACTGCAAAATTGCCCCTTTCCCTCTAAAACTTCCCCCAGCCCATCTCATTAACTTCCTCTCCACTGCTCCTGTGGGGGTAACTTCCCTTCCTCTGAAGGATCTGATCCAGAAGCTATGTTCCCCTGGCTTAGGAATTCCACTTTTTCTCTCCCTGCCTTCCTCTCTTAAACTATCAGTGCCACAGTTCCTACAAGACGGCTTCTTTGTGAAGATAAATGTTAAGAACTGGATTGCTTTTTGTGGAGGCTTTTTCAGCACTTGCCTGGAAAGTGGCAAATGTCCAAAGATAGTAGAGTCACTCTGGACTCTGGATCTCATGCCATATTGAAGGCATTTTGCCTTCCTGGCTTGCCCCTGACACCCAGTATGTGTGGCTACCTTCCCACCCCAGCCCCAGCAAGCACCCTTGCCCCACTTTGTTGTCGTCTTCTTCCTCCCTGCCCGAGACATCCCACCTGTGTTTGCTCCTCAGGTTGTGTGGCCTGCGGACCCTGCAATCCTACGCCGAGCGGATCCCTGTCACGTCCTCTGCTGACATCACCATCACCTTCACATCACAGATCTCCTTAACTGGCCCTGGTGTACAGGCAGCTTACAGCCTCTACAACCAATCTGACCGTAAGTTCAGACTCCTCCCTGCTCCTTATCGGGGTGGTGGCTACCAGCAGCCCCAGTGCACTTGGTTTGCATTAGGACAAGCACAAGACGCATCCTGTGAGCCCTAGGTGCCATCTGTCCTTCAGGCATGTGCTCATGAATCAGTGATGTACACACCACTGACCTCCTGAAAAGAAAAGGCATTTATGTGCGAAGCTGCTTCTGCACATGTGGCCCTGCCTCATGTTACCAGAGCATTCATGTACCAATACCCAAGGTCAGTGAGTTGTCTACAGTCTCACCTGCATTCCCACATCATGGACTGGCCTTGGGATTTCAATGAGAGACCATCTCTGGCTTGAAGTGACTTTTATTTCAATTATAAGAGCTCTTAGAGAAAGCTGTTTCCTGCTCACCTTGGAATCCATGCAAGTGAGAGACAAATAAAACCACACACAAATACACATACGCACATATGCAAATGCACGCCCACCGTCTGTCTTTCCAAGGTTTCTCTATCTCCCTCCTAAAGGGTGCCTGTAACGCATACCAGTCCCTAAATACGTGCACCTGCCAACATGTCTAACACCAACACCTTCAAGGCCCCAACCAAATTTTAATAACAACTCCAAAGAGTCTGTTTTAGCTTCCCTGCAGCATTCGGGAGTCATGAAACAGCACTAAACCAGAGATATGGCACACCAGGCGGGTGGTTGTCCTGACTCTTGCCCATTGGTACAATGGGAAGCAGGGGAAGAACCCTCCTTCCCCCGGTGCATAGCCTGGCTCCATTGCCCTTGTTCAGAGCAGATGACGTGGCAGATTTTGGGGAGCGCAGCAAGTGCCGCCAGCACGTTGCTGCAGCACACATGTGGTCAGGAAGGTCTGCAGCTCCACGCTCCACTTTCAAGTCACGGTGCTCTGCTGCAAGGAGGTTTCCAGTCACTGGGGACTAACTACTCTCTGGTGGTTTCACAGCCTGTCCCAGGGAGTTCCTGTGTTCGGTGAATGGCTTGTGCGTCCCAGCCTGTGACGGAATCAAAGATTGCCCCAATGGGCTGGATGAGAGAAATTGTGGTAAGTGATTTCTTCTCCCCACTGGTCCCTGGTCTCAGCAGGACACAGCCCTGTGCTCCTCCAAAGGCAGGGAGAGATTTGGCCTAGGTACAGCCCTGAACCTCCTCTCCAGGCGCTTAAACTTCTGCATCCTTAAAAGCCTCATCCCACTGCCATATGGCTTCAGCCCGCTTCGGAAGGAGCGGCAACGCTTCTCGCTCCTGTGCACAGCACAGTCTTCCTGGGAGAACACCCTGGTACCCATGCACCAAGAGCTCCAGGCAGCCTGAAAGAAGGCCCTGCCTAGGCTGTCCCCCACCTTGTTCTGCTTTCCCCCCAACAATCAACCTCAGCCCTGGCCTACAGTCCCCCTGCTGTCAGACCACTCAGCATCCCCCTCCCACCCTGCCCACACCTCCCCAAGCCCACCCGCTGCCCTGCTCTCTCCCTTTCCCCCCAGACCATTTGTGACACTTGGTCTGTACAGATCCTCGCCCATACATTGTGGCCCACTTTGGAAGCATCTAAGTTCTCGACCAGCCATCAGCTCTTCATGTCAACAGCAGTTAGTGCTGACGCAAACATCCCAGGATTCCTGCAAAGCCCCGTTTTCATAGGAACAGCTATTCAGGCTCAGGCACGACTCCTAATTCATCTACTCTCCCATCCCTGGTGTGAGTTGGGGGGTTCAGCACATTGCTGCCACCACCAGTTTTTCATTAGTTGTTCCCTACAGTAGTTTTTTCACAGACAGAATGATCCCTGAACCACTGGAGACAGTGGCCAATTCTGTAAGATTCAGAGGAAGGGACAGAAAAGTCTAAAGTAAAAGGAAGGAGAAATATTTCTCAAGGAAGTTTTAATTCAGTGCTGGAAATGTGAGATCTCACAGGATCGCTGGGGTTGGGGTTTGTATAATCTCCAGTCTTGCTGACAGTGCACTCTGTCCCATCATCCAGCTGTCTGACATCAGGAATTGCTTGCTTCCCTCGTGCAGACATGGACACATATGCATCCTTACACATGTAATCCCTTCTTGATTCCTGTTAGCTTCTTGGCCCCAGGGATATCTTGTGTCAATCAGTTCCACAGGTTAACACAGAACAAGACTGAACAGAAAAAGTATTTCTTAGTGTTTTCAAACGTCCTTTTATATTTGAAAAAGAAAATAGAAACATCGTCATTTCCTTCCTTTCTAATACTTTTGCCACTGTTGCATCTCTGCTTATGCACTCCATGTCTGTACGGAACAGTACCTGTTTTTAAAATCAATGTTCACATTGCCTCAGACTTTCGTGTGGCTTTAGTCATCTGCAAGCTTCACACAAATTACTGAAGAAATTATAGTCATTGCAACAAGAAAATGCCCAGGAGGTACTGGCCCATCATGTTTGATGTTGCACATAACTACACACAAACACAGGACAAGTTCCTGCTATGAATATGTATAATCAGAAGTCAAACTCTGCGATGAGTAGGCACTGCAGGTCCATCTCCATCCTGAGCAGCTATCAGAGCTCATGGACGCTGAGGAATCCATTGTTGTTCAGGACTCACCTATCAGACAGCAAGGGGAGCAGCTACTCTGTCAGGAAGGTGACTCATGAGCTGAGGGTGACAGCAAGGCAAGAGGAACAGTGACCTCACCAGACAGGATGCAGTCCTACAGAACATGAACATGGCAAGCAAACCAGGTCTGGTGATGGTGACCTGGTGTCAACCAAGAATCTAGTAATGCCAAGGCAAGTCCAGAGTGATGAGGCAGGTCCAAGGCCATTGGAAGTCAGGGAAAGTTAAGTCAGCATCAACAAAGTGTAAGACAGGATGCAGGCATACCCACAACATAGATCAGGCAAAGACTACACAGCTGCACTATACCAGAGCTGGTCTTAAGCACACCTTATGGGGTGGGGAAAGAGGTTGCAGAGCCATCTGGTGCACTTAGGACCCTGATGTCACACCTGATGCCTTGTCTTGCGTGCCTAACTCCCAGGTTCTTTCCTCCCACGCAGTGTGCCCAGCAAAGTTCCAGTGCCGTGAGGACAGCACTTGCATCGAGTTCAGAAGGGTCTGCAATCAGCAGCTGGACTGTGTCAATGGGAGCGATGAGGAGCAGTGCAGAGAAGGTAGGGAAGGCATGGCGCTGGGCTGACAAACACCTTCCCCTACACCCGAGCCAAGGCTGTTGGTAGCGTACTTTCCTCTTGTGAGGTAAGGGCACCAGCTGGGAGTTAACATGCCTGACCTGCTCACAATGTCTGCTCTGTTTGTAGCAAGCTTGCTCAGGGAAATCCCTTCATCATTTATGGAGTTCCCCCAAGCTCTCTGTTGCCTTTTCCCCCCCGACTCCAAGGACTTCAGGTTGCATCTACAACCTGCCGCCCTTCCTCAGCCTTGGCTCCCCTTCCTCTTTGCAGGGGTCCCCTGCAGTCCCTTCACCTATCGCTGTGAAGATGGGACCTGCGTGAAGAAACCCAACCCGCTGTGTGACACCACTGCAGACTGCAAGGACCTGTCTGACGAGAAGCGCTGTGGTGAGGAAATGCTCAGTCGCAGGTCAGCCCAGCAGGTTCAGGATGCCACATAGATGCAAGTCACCTCCTTTTCCCTCTGCCACCCCAGCATAAGCACCCATTCTCCCTTGTTCCATCTTCTCCCTTGTCCAGCCCNCTGTGGTGAGGAAATGCTCAGTCGCAGGTCAGCCCAGCAGGTTCAGGATGCCACGTAGATGCAAGTCACCTCCTTTTCCCTCTGCCACCCCAGCATAAGCACCCATTCTCCCTTGTTCCATCTTCTCCCTAGTCCAGCCCCACGGCAGCAGTGCCACTGCTCAATCCTGCAATGGCAGCAGCAGCAGCAACCAGCCAGCTCTGTGCTGAGCTGTGAGCAGGCGTTTGCTCTTTGGGCAGCTGCTCCCCAACTGCTTCAGGCAGAGGCAACAGGCCAGAGAGACATGTCTCACAGGCCAGGTGCTACCCACAGGCTGTCTGTTGGACCACCATGCTGGCTTATGTGAAGTAATGCCATCCTACAAGGCTCCAGCCAGAGGAATCAGCCCTGACTGCATGGCCAGTGGCAGGGAGAGCTTATGTTTTGATTTCCCTGCTTGGTTTTTCTGGGCCCTCGGTGGGCAGCGAAAGGGAATGACTGTGAGGGTTCCCCAAGCAGACAGCAGGTAGCACAGACAGCATGCTGCTCCAAAGGCACCCCCAGGCTGCAGCTGGAGGTGGGCTAAGGCCGCGTGGGCATCAGCTGGGGCACACACTGGGAGGGAGGGCTGGTTAGACCTGTCCTGGACAGTACATAAAGCATCTGCTGGTAGGGTAAGGCAAGGGATTAGAGGTCAAACTCTTCAGTCAGTTAAGTAGGAAAGGAAAGTCAGGCACAGTATATCATGTTCCCTTCCTCCCCTGAAGTACCTGCTGTGTCTCCTCCTCCTCAGACTGTGGGCTGCAAGCCCCTCTCAGCAGGATTGTGGGTGGTGCAAATTCTGTGGAAGGGGAATGGCCGTGGCAGGCCAGTCTGCAAGTTCGGGGACGCCACGTTTGCGGAGGAACGCTCATTGCTGACCGCTGGGTGGTCTCAGCTGCACATTGCTTCCAGGATGAGAGGTAAATGGAGAGGGGAGGGTGCTGGACAGAAGGATTTGCATTGGAGTAAGAGAGATGGCCAAACCAAACCAAACCAGGGAGGTTTTTCACACCCAGAGCGGCAGTGTGGGAGAAAATGGCATGTCTAACGCAAAGGGTGGACAGGACTCCAAGTCGAAAACCAGCTTGCTTCCTGCTTCCTCCTGCTCTGGTCCAGGGTGAGTTCCCCTCTGCTCCTCACCTTCCCGCTGGAGACTCCCTTCGCTGTTAGCTCTTACCTATTCTGTTCTCAGAGGTGTTGCCTCGTTAGGCTGTGCCCTACTTTAGCCCATGTTTCTGTAAAGGGCTGTCATGCCTTTAAATGCCGTCAGCTCTGAGCTGCTTTTCTCACTTGACTCCCTCTTAGAAATTTCTCAGAGCTTGGGCCCTTTCTCCATGTCTCCTTCTCCTTGCAGCTGTACTTCACCAGCTCAGCTCTTGCTCTCTGCCCTGTAACAGTCACTTGCACATGACCAGCCTCATTTTCTTGCCTAGCCTACACACACCTTTTAGCCTGCTTTGCTAAGGAAAATAAATAAATGTGAGCAAGTTGCCTGTGTGTATGAGTGTCTACCCAAAGGTGGTTCCACTGTACAGGCATGTCAAAGCACCAAAGAGATGTCCCACCTAGTTTCTTGAAATCAGTAGCCAAATAAAAAAAGAGGCTTCTCTGAGGGAAATGATAATCCATATTAGAGACTCCTCAAAAGACTGTGACAGAAGCAGCCAGGCTCTGCCCATCCTTCTCTGTTCATGTGATGAATTATCCTCTCCGCTGCATCCTACAGACTGGCCTCCACCTCCATCTGGACTGTTTACTTGGGCAAATATTTTCAAAATGCCACCAGCCACACAGAGGTGTCCTTCAAAGTGATCCGCCTCTTCCTCCACCCTTATTACGAGGAGGACAGCCATGATTATGATGTGGCCCTGCTCCAGCTGGACCATCCTGTGATCATCTCAGCCTTAATCCAGCCCATCTGCTTGCCTGCTCCTTCTCACATCTTTGAGCCTGGCCTTCATTGCTGGATCACTGGCTGGGGAGCCCTCAAGGAAGGTGGTAGGTACAAAGTCTTTGCTGGTGGCCTACTGTAGCAGAGCCAAGGTGGAAACATAGGTTCAAACCTGGAATAGGCAGAATAGGCTTCTGTTCACCACGAAGCATTATGCCTCCTTCACCTACTTCTTTGATTTTGAGTCACGGGTTCACCAAAGTTACCTGTTGAGTGCCTGGAAACCTCAGTCAGAGAGGCAGGCATGAGAGTCTGGTAATCTGTATGGGGACAGCATGTGTTCCTTCATCCAAAGACTAGAACAGCCCTTCAGGAATTAGGGGTCTGTCTAGTGGCTATTCAGCCATGGTCAAAGCATAGAGCAGCCCCAGTCCCAAAGCCCAACCCCACGCTTACACAGACATATGGGATTCTACTGAGTCGTTCCTCAGGGACAGTGCCTGACTGGAGAGAGTTGAGATGAAGAAACTGCTCTTCATCAAACTGGGACTGGGTCTCCTGGGGACAGCTGTTTGTGGCCCCTGCAGCAACATTTCCCCCATGTTGCATACCGTCGGACTTGGGTCCCCCCAGCAACACCTGTACCAGTAAATTCAATGGGAGCACTGCAGGATCCCTTGAGGAGCACACTGTGTAATTGTTATTATGCACCCTGGTACCATTTGACCATTTTGGCCACACAGTGCCCGCACACTGCTGGGGGAGAGCATGGGCCAAGATCTGTTCCCATGGGGTGGCATGGATGAGTCCATTCTGTTTCGTGAGGAAGAATTTAGCTGCATGGGTATGGACCCTTCATCTTCCCTCCCCACAGAGCCAGCAAAACAGGTCCAAGCTGTTCTCCAGTAGTGCACGGCACAGCAATATACATGTGCTCACCCAGGTCAGCTTAGTGCCTTCACTCACTCACACACTTGCTCCAGCTGCTTTCTAAATGGAGACACTCAGGGATCTATCCAGAACTGGACACTCCTGGTTTGCATACTTAGCTGGAAGAGTTTAACATCCATTTCAATGAGAAGCAAACCCAAAACTCTGGCATCCCAGAGGTTTTCCCAAACCAGAATGCCCCTCATCCCAAAAGCTGAAGTGCCCACAACATATCCCTGTAGGGAAAGGGACTGAAGGGGAATGGTACCCCTTCCATGCAGGTGAAGTGCTCTGTTGAATGTCTGACTGTGACGCTAGTGGACAGCAGAATAGAAATTCAGATGGCAGCTTTCAGCATGCAGTGAGATGGGTATGGGCTGGGGGAATCATGGTAAACAGTAGGAAGCTCCACCACTGCTCACCTGCACTACTTTTGGTGCTCTACCCCTCAGGGCACATCAGCAATGTTCTGCAGAAGGTGGATGTGCAGCTCATTCAGCAGGACATCTGCAGCGAGGCCTATCACTACATGATTTCTCCCAGGATGCTGTGCGCTGGGTACCACAAGGGCAAGAAAGATGCCTGCCAGGTGACAGACGAGTTGCGGGATCAGGGTTGACTATCGGAGGTGGGGTGTGCCACAGGTCTCCCAAATGTGCTCCATAGTCTGAAGTGAGAGTGAAAAGACCACAAAATGCCTGCCTGCCTCAACACTTCCTCTGACCTAAGTGGCCAACACCAGCTATCAGGACCACTTCTTCCCAGCATCTTTGCCTTAGACAGGATCCAAATACACTTCTCCCTGTCTCATTTCAGCCCATTTCCACTCTTTACCTCCCACTTTCAAGTCATGTGTCTACATCAGTCTTACCCCCTCAGCGTCTTTAGCATCTGTCACACACAGTAACCTGTCTGTTCCTTCATTACAATCAATCTCAAGGAATTCCTCTGTCTCCCATGCCTCCGCGTATCCAGTTAAATTCCACCAGCTTTCTTGCTCTCCACGTCTTTGGAAATGCCACATGGAGCAGAAGGGAAGAATAGAGCTGTCAGCTTCTTGAGACCGGGCTAAGGGGGAGGAATTTGCATGACGAAGGAATGCAACAGTGGGTCAGGTGTTTGCACTGGAGACTGTTTCTGACATCTGCCTAAGGTACAAGGAACACTGCAGATGTCTCAGGCATGAGTTGAGGTGATACAGGAATCTGCATACAGAGGGACTCAAAGCCAGTGTAATCATCCAGCAGGAGAAGCTGGTGGATCAACATCACCCCATTTTTCTTCTCCTTTTTCTAGGGTGATTCTGGAGGTCCGCTGGCCTGCAAGGAACCCAGTGGCAGGTGGTTTCTGGCTGGTTTGGTCAGCTGGGGAATGGGATGTGCACGTCCAAATCACTATGGAGTATACACCAGGATCACTCAAGTGCTGGGCTGGATGAACCAAACCATGAGCTGAGAAAAATGCATCTCTGCCTTCTCCCCATCAGATCTACACTCACATGGCACTCATTCCTGGTCTTGCTGACTTGCCTCTCAGAGAGAGTTTCTGTGTGGGATATTGTCAGACCAAGGATGCTCTTCTGAGCAGGGTGAAAAAAGCCAGCACTGAGGATTGTAGTGAAAAGGAGGCAGATCCTCTTTCCTCTTGGTGCTTCCTAGGGAGCATCCCAGGGTGTTTTTAGGCCATCCATCCAAAGAGTTGGCTGGGGGGGGGTGGGGGTGGGCACGGAATGACACACAGCAGTGGTTCCAAGTTGATGGTTGCTGAGAAAAGGAATAAGGGGAGTTTAACTTTCAGCCACAATTTCATGCTGGAACATTTGCTGAAAGAAAATGTGACTGATGTAGTTAGAGATTCCAGTAACTGTGAAATCAATCTGCCTCCCTCTTCTTGCTGTTCATCCTTCTTCCCCTTCCCCTCCCATCACTCCTCCTCTTCCATCTCCCTAATTGCTTCTTTTCTTAGCTGGCATGTGCTGTTCAGCATGCTGTTGAGCTCAGCCAGGCAACTCTTCACGTCTCACTGACTTCCCAGGCGCGTGTCCTGCCTCTCTGCTGGAGCAGCACCCAGCCTCCACTGCTGCACTTGGACTCCCTCATGCAAAAGACCCGGCCTTTCAGTAAAAACATTGGAGCAGCCTCCCATCCCCTTCCCTCAGCCCTTCCAAATACCTTTAACATAATCTCAACTGCTTCCACCTCCTCACCCAGATAATCCAGGAGGGGAAGGAGCAGGCTTAAGCGCAAAGTGCCTAAACAGGAACTGCTATGGGTTTGTTTTTTTTACTAAAGATATACATATGTGTGTGTGTGTGTGTATGATGGACCACTCTCTGGAAATAGAAAGAAAATTCATTTGAGGGGGTTTTTTGCTCCAGTTTGCCTTACTCTGTTAAAAATTATCTTGGGGTTTATACCTTTTTGACCAAACTCCAATCCTGGCACTGGCAACTGGCAAAAGTTTTCCCACCCCTGCCCTCTCTCTCAGCTGTGTCCCAGGCACGGTGGGGTCAATACGCTAGCTAGATAGGTGGTCAGCGCTTACTGTTACGACTTAGGGGTGCAGATAACAATAAGCAAACGTGTTCTGTAGCCCAGCTGCCTGCAGTGGGGATGCAGCACAGATGCAGTGGGAAGAACTTCCAGCCCCTAAAAGACAGGCGCAGCACATGCAGCTTCTGGTGGCTCCAGGTGATGAATCCAGACTCCTCTTCTCCAGTTCCCACCCCCTTCTACCAGCACCAAATTTCTGCCACTTGAAATGAGAGGTGGCAAGGAGGAACAAACTGTGAATTTTATTCAGGAGTTACAACCTGGTGTCCTCAGACAGAGCAGTGAAGCAAATGCCTCGCTCCCCTCGTGCTAGCAGACACATCAGGTGCCAGCGTGTTCCCAGTACCTGGGCAGCACGCCTGTCTCCTCCTCAACCTGCCGAAACAGGTCTGCTTCAGGGGACAGAGAGGGAGGCACCAAGGAGCATGATACCCAGCACAGGGACACCCTGCGAGCAGCGCAGGTGGCCCAGGAAAGGGCAGTGGCTCTGCATTTGCCCTCTGGCCACAAGTCTAGACCAACTGCCGGCAATCGCGAAAGGGCGAGGACTGGTCCTACAGCAGCTGCCACCACCTCGGGGTCCCAGTCGCGTCCCGGGTGTTCACAAAGGGACTGCAAGCTGCAGTGGCTGATCACTGACGTCCCCAGCAGGGGCCACTGTGACATTAAGGAAAGCCAGCCTGCTAGGCATGGCAGGGGGCCGTGGGCTCCAGCCCCTACAGCAGCCCAGGGGCTCCTAGGAGCATCTGCCCTCCTCCAGGGTGAGTTTGTAAACCAGAACGGCTGCGTGTGAAGAGTGAAGGGGGCTGGGGAGTGTCACTGTGGGGCAAGGGGCTGCCGTACAGTGCAGCACAAAAATAAAAGACATAATCCAGAAATTAAAAGGCTGGAGTGAAGTATCAGGATCACATCCTCAGACCTCTGGCTTGTAACAGCTAGAGAAGGAGAAAGAAAGAGAGAAACAAAATCAATGGCGGGGCAAAAAAGCAATTGAGCATGGAGTGGAGAGTGAGAAACAGGAAAAGGTAAATAACAAAAGAAATGAGAACAGAAGAAAAAGAGATGAGGAGTGAGGGTGGGAGAACAGAGGAAAAGGAAGGAAAAGTCCGCGTGATTAACATACACTGACTTTTAAGAGAATAGCACTCAGGTCCCACAGCCATGGACAAGGAGGCTCTCGAATAGAGAGAGAAGTATCAGCCAGCTAACAAGTGCCCTCCACCAGAACAGAGAGTGGCACTGAGCACCTCTGGTTTAACAAGAGCCAGTTTTCCAGTATGAGAGAGGAATCCTCCTTCTAAAGCTTTCTGTACTCAGCCCCACACACCCCAGCCAGGCAGCCTCCCTGAGCAGGAGGCAGAGCACAGATGTTCATTTCACACACATCTGCAAGAACATGTGGCACGGGGACCAGCCACTTCTGCTCTGCCTTCGCCATCCTCTCCCACTGCACTCTCACCCTGGCAGAGGAAGTGGGGGAAAAGCCCAGGGAAGCAAGAGTGGGGAGGGGAAAATCACAGGCTGCCTTCTGCAAACCGCTCTCGGGCTGGCAGGCGAAGGAGCTGCGGATGGCAGTCTGGAGAAGCGATCTGGCATGCATGTCAGGCAGACACGTGGCAGACTTCCCCCTCTTCCCTGTGCCACCTCTGCCTGCTTTGCATTCATTTCCACCCCTCTACATTTCTCCCAACTGCGCTCTCCTTTCTGCTGCCAGAGCCTCTGGTCTGGAGCAGTAGGTTCTGCTTGGCAGGTAAAGGCACACATAGGGTCAGAACCAGAAAAGCCACCATAGGGATGAGCCCACCTCCCCTCCCTCCCCTTCTCTCCCCAAGCTCTACAAACTGGAGCCATACCCACAAGAGGGAAGTGAGTCACTCATGCAGAGCTCAGGCTGGCAGGAGCTGAGAGTGCAGACAGGTAACGTACCTGCAGAGGAGGAGAAGTGAGGAGCAGAGAGAGACAGGGCCCGAGGCAGGGACCACTCTGAGCCCTGGGGGGCAAAGAGAGCAGAGGGAAGGATGCTGGAGACTGGGGAGTGAGGCAGATCCTTCTGGAGGCTGGGGAGTGCGGCAGGGTGGGAGACAGGTGACAGTGTGGGACGGACATGGAGGGGAGTGGGAGGAGGGCCAGAGGAAGAGTTTAGTGCAATCCTGAATAGATGGACAGTTTGCAAATAAAAATAGAACCACAAATAAAACAAACAGTTTAAAATATAAAGCAGCAGCCATGGTAACAGCTCTCTCCTCTGAGCTTTATCTCCAGAGAGACTCCTGCTCCTGAAGAGGACTTCCCCCACCCCCCACACCTGCCCTAGTCCTTCCCTGCTGCTAGCTGTGAGCTCTCACCAGAAAGGCGGATGGGTCTATGCCTGGGAGGTTATTTTTAACATTTTCTTCAAGGATTTGCTGCACCTTTCTCCTCTGCTTCTGCTTCTGCCTCCTCCTCCATCTCCTGCTCTTCCTCCTCCGGTTTCTCCTCTGTGCTCTGTGGCCCAGCATGCAGGACAAAGGGAAGAAAGAGTGGAGATACTTGCAAGTTGAGCCATGGCAGTTCTTTCTGACACACAAGGGAATAAAGGAATAGTCATGACGCTGGAATAAAAAGGGACCTTTCCCCACGGCCAAAACAGCTCTGGGTCAGGGAGCAAAGAGACTTGTCTTCCTCTGGAGCATCACGTCAGGGCTCTCTAACCCACTTACAAGTGCTGTGATCCCATGTCCCAACAACTGCCATCAGTCGCTACTGCTCCTTCCTGTATCCTAGGTGTCTACAGGATGTCATGGACTGCCACACCTTTTTGTTCTTCTCTCAAAAGGGGAGCAAATGACCTCCTGCCCCTTAGGCTGGGACTCAGCAAAAGGAAAGAGAATGTTGCAAAACCCCCAGGGAAATCACTCCCTAAAGGCATAGTGACACACACATGGTCATGGTCATGAGGAGGCATGAGGGAGACGTTAGAGTAGCATGAGAAGTGCCAGGGTCACTTGATAAAGCCATTTGCCACACACAGCCAGACATCACCACTCTCAAGACACGCACTCCTCCTTTTGCGCAATGGGTGTTATGCCATGGTGCTGAATGCCAGGACAAGCCCCTGTATTTCACCACTGAGGTGCCCCACAGTCACAGGGGAGAGAGGTAAGAAAGAGGGAGCAAACAAGAGTGAAGGATCACATAGGCAATGGTAGCAGGGCCATAGCAAAGTTGGTCTCACCTTGGGTTTGTGGCTGCGCTCAGAGCTCAGGCCATCGGAGGAGTTGTACAGCTCTTTGGAGACCACACACAGGAACTCTGTCTGATCCTCATTTCCGTAGTTATAGGATGAGCCAATGTTCACAAGCTAAAAAAGATGAGAGCAAGAATCACAAGTACGTGTTACTGCAAACATCCACTCCACCTTGGGAGCAAGGCAGAAAGCCCACCATGCAACATGGATTCCAATCCATACCCCCAATAGAAAGGCCTCATAACTAAGCTGAAGAGGCAGCACAGAGAACCAGAAGAGAAGTCACCCAGAAAGCAAAACAGCTTAAGCTCACACAGTATCCTCTAAACCTCTAGAGAAGGGGCAAGAGAGAGATGGTGTGATGGCACCATCAATGACTGACCCAATATTCTCAGAGAGGGAAGGTGCCTTGCCTGAGGACTGTAGCATATCCATGATCTTTTGCCCAAAAGACAACTCCTTCCCACCCTCCTCTACCTTCTCCATACCTGCTCAAAGCACCATCCATCCGACATAGTGGAAACCATCTGAGTGAGCTCCTCTTCCTGGCACTGTAGCACACGATAGACATGCTTAGGAGGCACCTGACAGCAAAATTGCAGAGCGTGTTGACAACAGTCAGATGCTAAAGGCTGTTGCCCTCCTGCAGAATGAAGTGGTAGTACCCCTCCTTGACAGACCTGTCCTCTTCCCCATGTCCCAGGTTAAAGGGGAGTGGAAACCACAACCCAGCCTTCTACTAAACTGTCATGGCGAGCAAGAACAATCGTGTCTCTTCTGAAGAGGAGGGACTGAGCTGAGTGCTTCCTGCATTGTCCTCAGAAGATACTGGGCTCTTTTGATGGGGAGTTTGCATTTGTCATTACAAAGTCATTTATGCAAATGCCACAAATGCTGATGGGGTTTTGCAAGCGCAAAGTGACTGTGTTGCTGGAGGCTTACAACCTGAGGCAGACATGATTAAAAGTGACATATCAGCCAACACTCCCACAAGACAGATTTTAAAAGGTTATTGGCCAAGACAAGGTGTGATTGTGCCACAGGATTGATTCCTTGTGCCTCGCTGTCTGCATTTAACTCTTCCAGACATCTCTTCACCTGTTCTCTTCAGGTTTCTTTACAGGTAACCTCATGCTCTTCACTGTGATTACACTCCCAGGACTCCCTACACCAGAGCCCTCCTCCTCACGACACCTTTGCTCTTCTCACAAACGTTCTTCCATATCCCACAGCAATCAGTTGCCATCTTCCAAAAGCTAGAGGAGCTGATTTGGTTTCAGGGGCTATATACAGCATTACTTCTGGAGATGCAAAACAAGTCTTTAACTTGTTTATTGTAACTAAAATGGTGGTACCTGTCCCCCTGCAAGATTTTGCTATGTAGATAGTAGCACATAAACTCTAATTAGTTGCTTCTTTACATTCCTTGCTGCTTCTCCCAAGTCTGCTCTCCCTCTAGACTCACCTCTCCCTTTCCACATTCCCTCCTTCACGCACCCCACTCTGTCTTTCCTTGTCATTTCTCTTCATACCTGAGTTACTGTGTAGTCCTTCTCCTCCAGCCGATCCTTGATTATTCGGATTAAAGGACCAATGTTATAGAACTCAGCTTCTTCTAGGACCCCTGAAAAAGAAAGACAGAAGGACCACAAAGACAGAAAGTCAACAGCCTGTCTTTGCTTTTTGGCTTGCAAAAGATCAATTCTGAGCTTCCCAAGGTCCATAGGGAGAAGTGACACTACAGCCTCACTTTTTAACAGGTTTCTGTTTCTTGAAACTCTTACTGCAGAGAATTGAACCCTAGCTCTCTGCACTGCGTTTCTAATGCTCATCCCAATTTCCCTATGCTTCCTGCTACTACGGAAACAGGCATTGCCAGTGAAGTCTTGTGCCGAGGACTGCCAAAACCTTTCCCAGGTAACTGGCCAAGGAGAATAAATGTAGGCTCCAGCCTCTCTCAATAACTACTAGTTATCACCTTGTTCAGGCCCTCTTCTTAAGGCAGAGAACCACAATTTCTTCTGACTTTGTCACCAAAAGACCCTAGAAAACCCCAACTTTCCTCCTGGGCCAGTTGGAATTGCACCCACCTTGTAGCCCCATCTGACTTCAGATGATCTTTGCCTCTCTTCCCTGTGCTTCACCTCAAAGCAGGTAAACAGAGAAGTGCTTTGGTGTTATTTTTTTCCTATGATGTCTGAATCCATCACCTCTCTTGAGACTCACCTGTTTGCTAACAGGCCTTCAGGGAAAGGGAGGTAGGTTCCCAGAGGGTCAGTGAGGGAAAGGCAGCTAGGAGCCAACACTGGCATGTCCCCAGGGCAGTACACAGACAGTGCAGGTGGGGAGATTGATCCTTCACTACCTGACACACTCAGACCTCTTCTGAGTCCCTCACTCAGCTGTGAATCATCTAATGGGTTAGTTTTATGCCAGACTGAGTGTCTGCAGCAGGAACAAAAGGCAGTGTTAAGCTACTAACGGGACTTGTGTTTATGCTTCAGATTCGATGTTGAAATCTGTGGATGAACTCTGTCTGACCTCAGGATTATAACAAATGTCAAGTAGGAAACACCTCAGAATTATGTTTACTGCAGTTCTGTACCATTGCTTAGATATATTTTTGGAATAACTCATAAGACTATTCTGAAGAAAACTTTCCTTGCATTAGGTAAAAATATGTAACAGAGAGAGACAAGAAGACTAATGAACATGCGGAAACTCTGTTTGGCAAGGGTTGGACAGCACAGCCTGTCTTTGGAATTGGCTCCTTGTTAGACTCTAGCATCCAAAATAACAAGGCATTGGGGACTGCTGGCTGGTAACACCGTGACGTTACTGAGTTATCCTATTGGACACCCTGTCAACCTCAAATGAGGAATTGGTTTGTCTGGCTTGCTCCACTGGAATTGCTGCAGTCCACAACCCATCAGAGCACTAGTAGCATACATTGCGTATCACTGATTAATGATGGTCTTTATTGCAGTCAGTAGAAGAGATGAGCTTGGTTCTGTTTGGTCTTCTGGGTTTTCATTCCTAATTAGAAACACTCGGTCATTAACAGGAAACTCAGTTACAAAGCCTGGTTAAAAGTGGATCAGGAACAAGAAAAAAATGCTTCATTGAGGCTGAGAGATCTTGCCTACTTCCATCTTGGTGACATCTCTGCTGAATTAAAAGTCATGAAGCCACAACACCTGTAAGATGTCTTCATCACCTACTCTGAACCCCTTTAGTAAAGGAAACATCAGTATGCTTTCCAAGAGCTGCAGGGATAGCCCTCTCAAATCCTGCACCCTCCATCAACATCCAGAAAGAGAATGAGAGACAACAAGGTCAACAAGTCCTACTGGGTCCTGGCTACAGCAGCGATGTTAAGTGGGAAGTTTCTGAGCTCCAAGACTCACCCTCTTCAGCCATATCTTTATCCAGGACCAGCTTCCCATGACGGAGGAAGTTCAGAATGGGTCCAAAGTAAGTGGGGTCCCGGTCTATTAGGTAGGCACCAGTCTCATCCTAGCAACAGAGATAGACCATGAGGACAAAAACCCCATGGGAAACTTGTAACCAACCCTCAAATGCTCCAGACTATAAGAAAACACAAACCTAAGCAAAAATATCCACTATTTCTAAGACTTTTAGGAAACCATGGGCCCCTGAGTGTCCCTAGTCAAGTCCCAGCTTGGATTTTAACTCCTGTATTGGCACGCTCAGTATGCCGACCTCAGCATGGACCAACCCAGCTGAGAAAGCCAAAAAAATAGGCCTCAGTCTCCTTCTGCAAGTGTGCGTACAGGCCTGGTGTGAGACAGCAGAGTCCCCTTATAGGGGACAAGGCTGAGCCAGGCAGATACAGCTGGGAGGTGGACCCAGGGGATGTGGGGTGATAGAGAGGTGGGAGAGCAGGGGCGGAGGGGAAACAGACTCTCTTTTTCCCAGTTTGGGAAGACAGGTGCCAGGCTACAACACAGCAAGGTGGGATCTGGCAAGGGGAAATCGTTCCCAAAAGAGAGGGTAGAAGGAGCAGGCATTTTTCACTCAGTTACTCCTGCAGCTGTCAGGGTCTGGCTCCATCCCTGCATCCCTCCAGCCCTCCCCATGCTCAGTGGGGCACGGTGCGGGAGGCAACCCAGCTGCCTTACCCGGTCCGACTGCAGATCCTCGCCCTGGCACAAGCGACACAGGAAAGATTTCTGCTCCCGACACAGGGTCTGCCTGGTGGTGAGGAAGACGGTGCCCCCTACATTGAGCTTCACCCACTTGGTCTGGGTGCCAGCGGGTGGCTGGATGCCCCAGGTGCAGCGTAGCCCCACGGCACCCTGCATCTCCTCCCCGCCCTCCATCCTCATCCTCATCTCCCCCGCCCCCGGCGTGCAGGGACTGCGGCAGGTGCTGCCTGACAGAGAATGCCGGGATCTGTAGTTTATCTGCCTCTCCCACGGCAGCAGCCCTGTTTCCTGGGGGACAGGGTCCTCCTTGCGACCTCCAAGGGAGTCTCGAGGAGGGGAAGGATGCTCTGTGCTGCAGGATATCGCTGCAGCTATTAGGGGTGGGCAAAACCACAGCTCCACACTGCAGAGGCTCCCCGCTTTTTCCCTGCTCCCGTTTTCGCTAACCAAGGGCCACCCAGCACTTCAGAGGTGCAGGGTGTTATGCAAAAATCACCGGTATTTATTTTCATAGACATCCTCTCTGGCTCATTAAAAGGTTCTGGGAACTGTAGTTTGCAGGGACACGCACAAAAGGGTGCTGGGAAAGGTAGTTTTCCCAGCCCACTGTCCCTGCAATGAGGATGCTGTAATGAAGGGGGCTTGCGCTGTACTACATGACCCCAGCCCTGTGGCTGGCACTCTGCCTGCTTGCAGTCCGGGGTCTTGCCTGCAAGATTCCTCGGAGTCAGCAAGAAAGACCTGCTCCCTGGGAGTCAGCAGATTAAGCCCATCAGCGCTGTACTCCACAGCTTTCCCTTCAGGAGATCCATTACCCGGGGCTTACAGCTCAGTACTACATCAGTTGCCATGCTGTTCTCGCTGCAAAACGTGCAGACAGTTGCCTTCTTGCTAACGTATGTAGGGACACTTCTGGAAACTGGATCCTGGATCTGCATGAAGTGCTGGTAGGGGGCAGGAATAATTTTTCTTTCAGATTGGAAGAGTTGCAGACTCAGCAAACTCCACCACCACCACCTGCCCCGTGCTGTCCTACCAGCACAAACCATGTCAGACAGAGACCCCCTGTGTCCTTCCTCTGTGCTCCTGCCATCCCTGTTTGTGTCTGGGCAACAGCGAGCTCAGGTTTTAATTTAGCCCTGCATCAACTTTTACCTCTGCCCCAGGCACCTATCACCCGCTGAGACCGATGTGCCTGTTCTGCTATACTGAATCTAGCCCTGCCTCTGCCACTCACTCCTGCCAGGCCAAGCCTGGAGCTCAGCAACTCATGCCCCATGGGACTCTTCAAATGCACTACTTGGCATGGACACACCTGAATGAGCGCTCTCTCCAGCAGCTCTGCTTTTCCCACTCTCACCTAAGCACAGCCGTGCTTGCCAGCAGCCCAGGCATATTAGGAATGGAAAGGAAAGGCTGATGTTTCACTTGAATGTGATGCAAAGCCTTCCTTCACCTAAACAACTGCCCGGCTCTTCCTTGCCAGGGCAATGCAGCACTGCGGAGACACTATGGTGCCTTGCAGACATATTGTTCTCGCACCTAGATCTTTGTGTCTTTTGAGGTGGGGGTTTACTGGGGGAAGAGAGTGGATAAAGAGTAACGTCATGTTTTACTCTAATATTCCTTTTCTTCTTGTCATTCCTCCTTCTTTTACTTACCCTTTTACCATTACAGGATGTGAAGGCAGCGTCACTCTTCCCTCAAATCACCCAGGACTTCCTTCACAAAGACAGTGTAAGTGTGTACTTTGCTCCTTCTGTGGAGGAGTGCAAAGGGGAGGAGGGGAAGAGAGTGCAACACAGAAAAGGTTTCAAGATTGCTGACCTCCAGCTAATTTAAGCACAGGAACAATACAGCTGCTGCACGGTGTAAATTCAAATAACTCTGTATCTCCTTAAATTTATATCAGGAGCTGGCCAGCACTAGAGTGACCAATAATGGAGAGAGGATGAAAAATTATTTTTGCCTACCTATATGGAGCAGACTTTTGACCATATTAGTGCCCAGCCCTTGAACCAGTCTCCACGGAGCACTGGTGTGCATCTAAGATGCTCAGACTAACACTGACCTGAGCTGAAGCATCACACAGTGCAACACAGCTCTGGGCTGTGGGACTGTTGCCCTCCTACGTCAGGCTCTGACTCAAACCACGGCAAATCTGAGAGCTCTGCCCTGCATTCTAGTGTGCAAGGGATGCAGGACCCTGTCTGTGCTGGCCGCAGCTCCAGCAGACAATTGGGGTGAGGACTGTGGCTCTCTGATATGAATGCAGTAGTTGGATGGCAGCCTACAGCCCCTTATCTCCCCCTCCAATAAATCTGCCCTGCCTTAGTTTTCCTCCTTCTTCTGTTAAGGGTTCACCCTGTCTCCTTTTCCTCCTCTCACAGCCTCTCAGCCTCTTGCTCCTTTTGAGGTTCATCTCTTGTTCTCAACGCCTTCTTCCCCAACCTCTCCCATGCCAATGCTGCTCACGGGTCACAGATGATCTCTATCCAGAGCATACATTCTTCCATCAACACCAGCCTCCATCTGTGGCCAGGACTTCAATTCTTGCCCACCCCAGGGTCATGGTGTGAAAAGCTAGTTCGTAAATCTAAAGAGGTATACTATGTAAGGAAAGAGGTCAAGGTACACCACTCCCATCCCCAGAGCCTTCTCTTCTGCAATATGCAGCACAAAATTTATTGGAAATCCCCCCTAGGCCAGGGCATTCCCCATAGTACGTGAAAATCCTCTTTAGGAAGAAGTCAGCTCAGGCTGAATTACCGACTGAAATGCTGTGATGAGTCATTGGTGTGGGCTAAATACAGGCCTGATTCGCACACCATCACCAGACATAGTTCTGAGGTACAATTAGCATACCCTTGTTAAGGTCCATTAAAATAAAGCAATAGAACCGAGGAAAAATAAATGTAAATAATCATAGAATGGTAGGGGTTGGAAGGGACCTCTAGAGATCATCTAGTCCAACCCCCCAATCGAAGTCTGTGTTGCCATTCAGCGTGACCTGGACAGGCTGGAGAGCTGGGCAAAAAGGAACCTGATGAAGTTCAACAAGGGTAAGTGTAGGGTCCTGCACCTGGGCAAGAACAACCCCTTGCACCAGTACAGGTTGGGGGCTGACCTGCTGGAGAGCAGCTCTGCGGAGAAGGATCTGGGAGTGCTGGTGGACAACAGGCTCACTGTGAGCCAGCGATGTGCCCTTGTGGCCAGGAAGGCCAATGGCTTCCTCGGGTACATTAAGAAGAGTGTGGCCAGCAGGTCGAGGAAGGGGATCCTCCCCCTTTAGCCTGCCCTGGTGAGGCCACATCTGGAGTGCTGTGTCCAGTTGTGGGCTCCCCAGTTCAAGAGAGACAGGGAACTACTGGAGAGTCCATCAGAGGGCTATGGAGATGAAGAGGGGACTGGAGCATCTCTCTTATGAGAAAAGGCTGAGACCTGGGTCTGTTCAGCCTGGAGATGACTAGACTGAGAGGGGATCTCATCAATGCTTATAAATATCTAAAGGGCGGGTGTCAGGGGTCTGGGGCCAGGCTCTTTTCGGTGGTGCCCAGCAACAGGACAAGGGGCAATGGGCACAAGCTGGAACACAGGCAGTTCCACCTGAACATGAGGAGGAACTTCTTTACTGTGAGGGTGACAAAGCACTGTCACAGGCTGCCCAGAGAAGTTGCGGAGTTTCTTTCTCTGGAGATATTCAAAACCCGCCTGGATGTGTTCCTGTGCAACCTGCTCTAGGGGCACCTGCTTTAGCAGGGGGGTTGGATTGGATGATCTCCAGAGGTCCCTTCCAACCCCCACCATTCTGTGAATCCACTGGCTGTTCCTCCTGCTTTGATGATAACTATATATAAAACACACGCACAGAAACAGACACAGGAGCAGGCAAGAGTTCACATGGGGCAGTGTGATTGTGTAACACCGTACAGCCCTGCTGAGTACCCAGTTAAATCACAGGGACAATTGCACACACAGACCAAGGGCAGGAAAAACTGGACAGCCACTGGGTACGTAGGTGATGGGACTGAACAAGAGTTGAGGAAAACAGAGCAGGGGTAAACCAAGAGTTTCTTGGGTGAGCAGCCAGCAGGCCTGCAGTGCAAACCTGCAGAAAGCTACACACACTGCAGTGCTCCGTACATATGCTGCAGCCTGGTGAGTCAACTGGCTACATGGCGTATGATCCGTTGCTGACATTGCAGAGCTGCTCTTAGGGAATTGTTGCATTGTGGAGCAGCAGTGGGAGCAAGGATTAAGATGTGTTTGCACAGTGTCAGCACTCTGGCAGGCTGGCGACACACATCTGGGATTAAACCTGTGCAATCATTTAGTTAATGAACACACCACGGCATGAGGCACCAGAAAAGAAACCGTCTCCCCTCTCTCCTCTACAGGAAGTGGGAAGGGGATGACAACTAATGGTCTGACATTTTGCCATTAAGCCAACAGAGAACTGGGCAAAGAAAACTCCCTACACCGGACTTGGAGGTGGGAGGAAGACACTTCACTTGCAGCCAACAGAGCCCAGCTTGGCTGCCAGCAGAGCCAGGCGTATTGGAGCAGGAAGAGAAAGGCCCCATGGCATGCAAGCGAGCTAATCTTTCTCCAGCCTCTCATGCTTCGTGCACAATGTGCTGTGAGCAATGTACCTGGATTCAAAATAGCATGTAAAGTCTGTGTGTAAATGTGCACCACCTTGCACCTCTGCTGGAAGAGTGCTGGGAGGAGGAGAGAGAACAGTCACATAGCACCTGCTTGTGAGCTGGGACCTGGAAAGATGGGAGGAACAAGGAAAGTCCTTGCAGATCATAGTGATTACCATTGCTCATGCAGTGGTCATTAGTGCGAAGGGACAGCGGTGCTGGCAGAAGGGCTGCTTTGGAATTTGGGAAAGCTTGCAGGGGAACAAAAGGTTCACTGGGAAAGGGAGTGTGAAATAGTGCAACCTGACTTCTAGGCAGCAGTAGAAGAGGAAGGCAAGGGATGAAGAACACATGTAAGGAACATGGGACTGTGGGATTACTTTTGGAGAATCATTGACCAGACTCTTCACAGAGTCCAAAACTCATTCAGGACAAAAGTGTTGCAGATAGTAAAATATACCAATAAACCAATAAAGAGTTTACATGCTGGCCTGGGATTCTCAAATTTACAGAGCTGTAAAAGCTCCAGTCTCAAGTTAGCCACAAGTCAATGAGCCACTTCCCTCTTCCTACATCAGGGCTGGTTTTTAAGCTGCTTTTTGGCCACCACGAGCCCTACCCCACCAAAGATATGCTATTTCCCTTTCCCTGTGGCAAACTTGCCACAGGAGAGCCATGAACATTAGTGATTTGCACTCATATCCGCTTCTCCCCTTCCCATTTTCCAGTTCCCATAGGAAACCCACCCACTGAGTCAGGGACATAAAGAACTGCAGAACATTTATAGTCCTGGTGCAAGTCCCCTCAGCTGTTCCATACGTCCAGAAGCATCTGTTATGGCTCAAAATAGGTTTTTGCAGTCTCCAGGCTTTGAAAACATTGTCTCGGTCTCCTCAATGTTCCCAGAGCTTCGCCTGCGGCATGAGAACAGATCTCAACTAAAAGGAAGGAGAGTATTAGAAAACACTCTTGGACAGATTTTTGATNAGGCTGATGTTTCACTTGAATGTGATGCAAAGCCTTCCTTCACCTAAACAACTGCCCGGCTCTTCCTTGCCAGGGCAATGCAGCACTGCGGAGACACTATGGTGCCTTGCAGACATATTGTTCTCGCACCTAGATCTTTGTGTCTTTTGAGGTGGGGGTTTACTGGGGGAAGAGAGTGGATAAAGAGTAACGTCATGTTTTACTCTAATATTCCTTTTCTTCTTGTCATTCCTCCTTCTTTTACTTACCCTTTTACCATTACAGGATGTGAAGGCAGCGTCACTCTTCCCTCAAATCACCCAGGACTTCCTTCACAAAGACAGTGTAAGTGTGTACTTTGCTCCTTCTGTGGAGGAGTGCAAAGGGGAGGAGGGGAAGAGAGTGCAACACAGAAAAGGTTTCAAGATTGCTGACCTCCAGCTAATTTAAGCACAGGAACAATACAGCTGCTGCACGGTGTAAATTCAAATAACTCTGTATCTCCTTAAATTTATATCAGGAGCTGGCCAGCACTAGAGTGACCAATAATGGAGAGAGGATGAAAAATTATTTTTGCCTACCTATATGGAGCAGACTTTTGACCATATTAGTGCCCAGCCCTTGAACCAGTCTCCACGGAGCACTGGTGTGCATCTAAGATGCTCAGACTAACACTGACCTGAGCTGAAGCATCACACAGTGCAACACAGCTCTGGGCTGTGGGACTGTTGCCCTCCTACGTCAGGCTCTGACTCAAACCACGGCAAATCTGAGAGCTCTGCCCTGCATTCTAGTGTGCAAGGGATGCAGGACCCTGTCTGTGCTGGCCGCAGCTCCAGCAGACAATTGGGGTGAGGACTGTGGCTCTCTGATATGAATGCAGTAGTTGGATGGCAGCCTACAGCCCCTTATCTCCCCCTCCAATAAATCTGCCCTGCCTTAGTTTTCCTCCTTCTTCTGTTAAGGGTTCACCCTGTCTCCTTTTCCTCCTCTCACAGCCTCTCAGCCTCTTGCTCCTTTTGAGGTTCATCTCTTGTTCTCAACGCCTTCTTCCCCAACCTCTCCCATGCCAATGCTGCTCACGGGTCACAGATGATCTCTATCCAGAGCATACATTCTTCCATCAACACCAGCCTCCATCTGTGGCCAGGACTTCAATTCTTGCCCACCCCAGGGTCATGGTGTGAAAAGCTAGTTCGTAAATCTAAAGAGGTATACTATGTAAGGAAAGAGGTCAAGGTACACCACTCCCATCCCCAGAGCCTTCTCTTCTGCAATATGCAGCACAAAATTTATTGGAAATCCCCCCTAGGCCAGGGCATTCCCCATAGTACGTGAAAATCCTCTTTAGGAAGAAGTCAGCTCAGGCTGAATTACCGACTGAAATGCTGTGATGAGTCATTGGTGTGGGCTAAATACAGGCCTGATTCGCACACCATCACCAGACATAGTTCTGAGGTACAATTAGCATACCCTTGTTAAGGTCCATTAAAATAAAGCAATAGAACCGAGGAAAAATAAATGTAAATAATCATAGAATGGTAGGGGTTGGAAGGGACCTCTAGAGATCATCTAGTCCAACCCCCCAATCGAAGTCTGTGTTGCCATTCAGCGTGACCTGGACAGGCTGGAGAGCTGGGCAAAAAGGAACCTGATGAAGTTCAACAAGGGTAAGTGTAGGGTCCTGCACCTGGGCAAGAACAACCCCTTGCACCAGTACAGGTTGGGGGCTGACCTGCTGGAGAGCAGCTCTGCGGAGAAGGATCTGGGAGTGCTGGTGGACAACAGGCTCACTGTGAGCCAGCGATGTGCCCTTGTGGCCAGGAAGGCCAATGGCTTCCTCGGGTACATTAAGAAGAGTGTGGCCAGCAGGTCGAGGAAGGGGATCCTCCCCCTTTAGCCTGCCCTGGTGAGGCCACATCTGGAGTGCTGTGTCCAGTTGTGGGCTCCCCAGTTCAAGAGAGACAGGGAACTACTGGAGAGTCCATCAGAGGGCTATGGAGATGAAGAGGGGACTGGAGCATCTCTCTTATGAGAAAAGGCTGAGACCTGGGTCTGTTCAGCCTGGAGATGACTAGACTGAGAGGGGATCTCATCAATGCTTATAAATATCTAAAGGGCGGGTGTCAGGGGTCTGGGGCCAGGCTCTTTTCGGTGGTGCCCAGCAACAGGACAAGGGGCAATGGGCACAAGCTGGAACACAGGCAGTTCCACCTGAACATGAGGAGGAACTTCTTTACTGTGAGGGTGACAAAGCACTGTCACAGGCTGCCCAGAGAAGTTGCGGAGTTTCTTTCTCTGGAGATATTCAAAACCCGCCTGGATGTGTTCCTGTGCAACCTGCTCTAGGGGCACCTGCTTTAGCAGGGGGGTTGGATTGGATGATCTCCAGAGGTCCCTTCCAACCCCCACCATTCTGTGAATCCACTGGCTGTTCCTCCTGCTTTGATGATAACTATATATAAAACACACGCACAGAAACAGACACAGGAGCAGGCAAGAGTTCACATGGGGCAGTGTGATTGTGTAACACCGTACAGCCCTGCTGAGTACCCAGTTAAATCACAGGGACAATTGCACACACAGACCAAGGGCAGGAAAAACTGGACAGCCACTGGGTACGTAGGTGATGGGACTGAACAAGAGTTGAGGAAAACAGAGCAGGGGTAAACCAAGAGTTTCTTGGGTGAGCAGCCAGCAGGCCTGCAGTGCAAACCTGCAGAAAGCTACACACACTGCAGTGCTCCGTACATATGCTGCAGCCTGGTGAGTCAACTGGCTACATGGCGTATGATCCGTTGCTGACATTGCAGAGCTGCTCTTAGGGAATTGTTGCATTGTGGAGCAGCAGTGGGAGCAAGGATTAAGATGTGTTTGCACAGTGTCAGCACTCTGGCAGGCTGGCGACACACATCTGGGATTAAACCTGTGCAATCATTTAGTTAATGAACACACCACGGCATGAGGCACCAGAAAAGAAACCGTCTCCCCTCTCTCCTCTACAGGAAGTGGGAAGGGGATGACAACTAATGGTCTGACATTTTGCCATTAAGCCAACAGAGAACTGGGCAAAGAAAACTCCCTACACCGGACTTGGAGGTGGGAGGAAGACACTTCACTTGCAGCCAACAGAGCCCAGCTTGGCTGCCAGCAGAGCCAGGCGTATTGGAGCAGGAAGAGAAAGGCCCCATGGCATGCAAGCGAGCTAATCTTTCTCCAGCCTCTCATGCTTCGTGCACAATGTGCTGTGAGCAATGTACCTGGATTCAAAATAGCATGTAAAGTCTGTGTGTAAATGTGCACCACCTTGCACCTCTGCTGGAAGAGTGCTGGGAGGAGGAGAGAGAACAGTCACATAGCACCTGCTTGTGAGCTGGGACCTGGAAAGATGGGAGGAACAAGGAAAGTCCTTGCAGATCATAGTGATTACCATTGCTCATGCAGTGGTCATTAGTGCGAAGGGACAGCGGTGCTGGCAGAAGGGCTGCTTTGGAATTTGGGAAAGCTTGCAGGGGAACAAAAGGTTCACTGGGAAAGGGAGTGTGAAATAGTGCAACCTGACTTCTAGGCAGCAGTAGAAGAGGAAGGCAAGGGATGAAGAACACATGTAAGGAACATGGGACTGTGGGATTACTTTTGGAGAATCATTGACCAGACTCTTCACAGAGTCCAAAACTCATTCAGGACAAAAGTGTTGCAGATAGTAAAATATACCAATAAACCAATAAAGAGTTTACATGCTGGCCTGGGATTCTCAAATTTACAGAGCTGTAAAAGCTCCAGTCTCAAGTTAGCCACAAGTCAATGAGCCACTTCCCTCTTCCTACATCAGGGCTGGTTTTTAAGCTGCTTTTTGGCCACCACGAGCCCTACCCCACCAAAGATATGCTATTTCCCTTTCCCTGTGGCAAACTTGCCACAGGAGAGCCATGAACATTAGTGATTTGCACTCATATCCGCTTCTCCCCTTCCCATTTTCCAGTTCCCATAGGAAACCCACCCACTGAGTCAGGGACATAAAGAACTGCAGAACATTTATAGTCCTGGTGCAAGTCCCCTCAGCTGTTCCATACGTCCAGAAGCATCTGTTATGGCTCAAAATAGGTTTTTGCAGTCTCCAGGCTTTGAAAACATTGTCTCGGTCTCCTCAATGTTCCCAGAGCTTCGCCTGCGGCATGAGAACAGATCTCAACTAAAAGGAAGGAGAGTATTAGAAAACACTCTTGGACAGATTTTTGATATGTGATGTAACAGGGCATACCCCAGAAACACAAAGTATCTTGTCGTGGGGAGGAAGTTCTAGTTTCTCCTCTGTGGGGAAATGAAGGCAAAGCTGAGCATCTGGTAAAAGATTTGCCAAAAGCTGGGAAACTGAAGAACCGCTGAGATTTTGTGGTTCAAAATCTGGCCACAAGAAGGGCAGCTGAGTACTGCCAACCTTGGCACACATACCAGAGAGGGCAAAGGGCCCTGCTAGAACAAGGGGAGAGGGAAATCCTTCACTTAGTTTGTGATCTCCAAGTGGATGGCTGGGCTGCACCAGACACCTCCCCCCTCAACACACGGGACAGAGAAAAGCAGCTCAGCCTCAAGAGGAAGCAGAGACATCCCCACTGATCCCAGGGACTGTTGAGGTCAGCAGGAAAAAACGAAATGCTGGGCTTAAGCTTCATTGCCAAATGTCCTGGAAGGACAAGAGCAAAAGTCAGCCCTCTGCATCCACTGGAAATTATTAACAAAGTCTGAAAGAATATGTCAATTTTCTCCAATAACTTAATTTTCCTGGAGAAACAGAGCAGGCACAGCACTCCTGTTTGTCTGTTTGTACATGGGGGCCTGGCCACATATACACAACATCAGCCTCACCTCCCAGCCACACCCAGGGTGTTAAACCTTAATGATCCACCACATGAAAGCCTCTTAGCTTGGCTGATGGGAGGAGAAGCTAGAAATCCTGAACTAAAAAGATGTCACAAGCCAGATCCTGCTACAAGGTCCCATCCTAGCCAAGGCTGTCTGTACAAGTATCTTTTAAGTGTTTTAGAAAGCAGCACTCGTGTTGCTCAGATTGGGAGATCCCTCTCTTACAAGAGAGTTTAGCACCACTTGCTGTTCCCAGCCAGTGCTTATCCTTTAGTTTTCACGTCAACACCATACTTTAGCTTAAAAAGTTTGGTTTCTAGTGCTCTCAGCTATTGACTGCAATCAGACGTTCTACATGACATGCTGACTAGCTCTTCCCTTTTGCCTGCAAGAAACAGTTGCTAGAAAATTACTCCACTTGGGATAAAGCCAGGTGTTGCTACCGGCCTTTAAAAACACAGTGATTACCTGGGGGGGAAATTCATAAAGCATGGGAGTAGAAAACCTTTCTCTTAACAAGTCTTAACAATTTGCAGGGCACAGTGTAACCTCTAAAGGAAGCTCTATTGGGAAGTCTAAGCCCAAAGAACTAAATGGAAGCTGGCAAATACAAAAGTTTATTATTTTATCCAGATCTGTGTCTTGGACTGCATACTAAACAGTCACTCATTTCAGACGCCTGCACACTCTGTGTACTCAACACTTCCTGTAACGTCAACCCTAAGCCCCTGAAGAGCTAGGTTGTTAGACTGGATTTCAGTAGGGAAATTGAATGCTTTCAGTCACTGGAAATGGGTGGAAAGAAGCATCAGGCTTTATGTAGGGTGCGGAGGACAGAGGAAGAAATCATCCGGACAGTGAAACTCTAGTTCCACAGGAGGTGAGCAGAAATGGAGCTTGTGTGCACACAAGCCAAGACCAGAAGAACCCTGGGCTGCAGCCAACAGAGGCGAAAGGAAATGTAAAGAATAAACACTCTCCAACAGAAAAGGAACCAACCCTCATATTCAGTGGCTAGAAGGGACCCTGCAAATCTGTGACCACAAGCACCCATAGCATCCTCTAGAAAGAACGACTTCATCATCCTCAGATGCCCACAGGTACCTGTTGCTGCAAGCCCAAGAGCAGAACCTGTCTCACTAAGTTACCAGTGGGCCAGAATAGGCGCAGGCTTTTTTTTTTTTTTTAGAGGAAGAAATCCTAGAAAGAAGAAATTCTTGAACATTGTCAGGGATACCCTGGAGGATTTTAACTCTCAGATCTAAGACAACGGTCTTGGGGAAAAGTATGTGTCATTGTGGGATATTCCTCTGTAAATCTCAGTTCCCCTACATTTTGCAAAGTTACATCATGGTAAGCCTCACGGAAAGAATGGAAGCACCCATGCAGTCCAATTTTCACCAGTGAGCTGACATCCAGTCTTTGAAGAAGAGAGGTGTGACAGACTAACAAACATGGAGTCTTAGGCCAAAAAAGCAAATGGACAAGAACTGAAAGGAGGAAGATGGTTGAAAGTCTTGAGAAAGGCATTCCATTGTCTTTCCTGGGCCAAAGAGCTTGTTATGGGTAAGAGATGTAGTTCTACTCATGGAGAGAAGGAAACACCTCATTTGCATAATCAAGACAAAGTGATCCCATAAAAATAATGTTCCTGAAAAGGAATCGCTCAAGCAACACTCACGTAAGTTCCATTCAGCAGAAAGACCTTGAAATACATGTTTATTTACCCTTTTTTAATCCCAGAATCTTTTCTTTTTCCCAAGGGGGATTTTGGACCATGGGGGTACAAAACTGGCTAAGTACACATTGCAGAGCCCAGGTGCAAGAAGAAATCCAAACCAAGGTTCTAAGTGCCAACCCAGAAGCCATATTTGCTCCTTTAACAGCTATGTCCTTACCCAAAGTCTGGCACTCAAAACGGCCATAAAGTGCACTGATGGCTTCTAGGACAGAGGCAGAGAGCAGGATCACGAGGCACAGTTATACAAGTATGATCATCCTGTGAGTGAACATGGTGGACGTGTCCAGTCATGAGCAGGCTCGACTCAATTACTTGTCCATGCTGCCACCAGCACTCTTCCTTCCATCTGATGTGGCAAAAAGGTCACAGAATCACAGAACGGCTGAGGTTGGAAATGACCTTGGGAGGACCATCTGGTTCACCCCATCTTCTCAAGCATGGTCACCTAGAGCTAGCTGCCCAGGTCATCTTTATGCTCCTAAGTGGCAGCAGCGGGGTAAGGAGAAAGTGCCAAAGCACACTTGTTATTCAACACCTTCACCTCAAGACACTTAACCAGGAATGCTAAACCCATCTTTTCCAAATCCTGTTTCAAGGCAAATTATCTGCACAGCTGGGAGATGAAGCAGCTTATTACACAGTCTTTCCCTTTCCCTCAGAAATAATATTTTCAGGCTGTGCCCGCATGTACCATTCCACCCAGGCCCCATCGTACACAGCGACATCTGGTTTGCCACAGAGGTATGCCCCCAGAGCCACATGGCAGGCAGTGACCCCAGAGCCACATGTGGCTACCACCGGCTTTAAGAGGTCCACCTTCTTCTTCTGGAACAGACTTCGGATCTGCTCAGGCGTCTTCTCTAAGCCAGACTCTGTGAGGAAATCGGTGAAGGGGATGTTCACTGACCCAGGAACATGACCAGGCTCAATTCCTGGAGGAAAAGCAATACAAACCGGAATTAACCTCTGCTATCTGGGACAAATCCATTGCACAATTCATTCTCTGTTTCACTGGGAGGAATATTTATTATTTAGTGGATTTTGTTAAATACATTTATTTTTGTTAAACTTTGCTTTACTAGACAACTGATAGCTCTGACTTTCAGGTTACGACATGGACAGAATCCTGTCAAGTTACGTACTTCCTCCCAGTTCTCTCCACATCTTCCTCACATCAGTGTAACCCACTCTGATGAGGCACTGACTGAAGCACCTCCACAGGTGCTTTTGAGGGGAAGAGTAGCACCAGTACATGAAGAGACTAATAAATATTTTTGAGGTGTATGAAAGCTACATTCCTCATCCCAGCCCCTCATGAGAAAAAAAAGACACAGCTTCCCCACTCCTGAATTTTCAAAGAGCAGCACTTGCTAGTCAAATAGAGAGGAGGACACGTGGACACACTGCCTCAAGTCCCCTCCCATAAACGGCAACCATCTTGCCCTTCATTACCTCTACAGGAGTCAAACTGATAGGCACCTAAAATGAAGCCCCTTTTTATTATGCCAATGCGTCAGAGGCACATTACCATCTCGGGGCTCTGGCTCTACTCCCCGGAACCGTCCTGCGGCGCGTGCATCCACTAGTTGGAAGTGGTGGGAATCCAAGTTATCTATGACATCCTCATACGTTTTCACCAGGGACTTGTCCAAGGAGGCGTGGAACTCAGAGGGAGCTACCTGGCTTTTCCCAGAGCTCAGTGCATTCCCTTCTCGCTGCCAGTTCTTCAGGCCACCATCCAGAAGGGAGACAGCTTCGTGTCCAAAGGCCCGGAACATCCACCACACCCGAGGCGCCGAGAAAAGACCTTGGTCGCTGCCATCATACACCACAACATGGGAATCATTCCCCACACCTAGCTTCCCCACATACTCAGCAAAGTCATCAGCCTTGGGCAGCATGTGATCATAAGGTGAAGTACGGTCGCTGCACTGGTCAATGTCAAAGAAAACTGCACCAGGGATATGGCGCTCCTCAAATTCCCGCTTCGGGTCACGCTTCATCTTCGGCAAATACCAGGATGCATCCACAATTCTCAAGGCCAGACCAGCTTGCTGGGACTTGATGGCTTCTGAAAGCCATTTTGCAGACACCAGAGCTCGGTAGAGGAGCTGTTGCGACATTGCTACCAAATCCTGGCCGAGATTACCTGATTCCTGGGGTCTGTCTGAATCCACCTGACTGCAAAACGAATAACGTCGTAAATTAGAGACCAGCCTTACAAAAAGTGACTGGACAAAGATGAATTTTGTGACTGAAGACCTGTGTCCGCAATGCGGTGCTGGCTAAGCCTACAGTGAAGGGTTTGAAATGCTCCAGCCCTGAAAAGTTTCATGGAGCTCAGCCCAAACCCTGCCCTGAGCATGACAGCCATGGCACGGTCCTGCCCTGCACACAGCCCCCGTAGCCCACCCAGCCCCTCCACCCCCAGCGACCGCCAGACAGCGCTGACAGCAAGAGGGGAGCGGGGCAGCCCCAGAGACCCCGATCGGAGGGGACCGAGCACCCCGGGGCGCGGCACAGCCCCACGACGAGGTGGGGGGTCTCTGCCCCACCGCCCCAGAGCCCATGTCCAGCCGAGGCCTTACCGGGGCCTTGGCACCCCTCATGCACGCTGGACCCCCAGCGCCTCCCGCCCCGGACACCCCAGCCCAGGCGGCGGCGGAGCCGCGGATCCCTCCGCGCAGCAGCGGGGGAAGGAGC
>VZSC01019235.1:0-54966 GCA_013398225.1 Steatornis caripensis | reverse complement strand
TGTGTGTGTGTGTGTGTGTGTGTGTGTGTGTGTGTTTGCGCGCGCGGTCTTCCACCGGCGGCGCCCCCTCCCGGCCTCGGCCCTTGGAGATGGCGCCGCAAGTGCTCGGCAGGGCGCTGGTCACCGCCAAATGGCTGTCGGAAGCTGTGCGGGCCGGGCGGGTGGGAGCGAGTCTGCGAGTCCTGGACGCCTCCTGGTACCCCCCGCAGGAGCGAAATGCCCGGCAGGAGTTCAAGGAGAGGCACATTCCAGGGGCGTCCTTCTTTGACATCGAGGAGTGCCGGGACCAGTCCTCCCCCTACGACTTCATGCTGCCCAGCGAGTCCCACTTCGCCGACTACGTGGGGCGCCTGGGGGTCAGCAACGACACCCATGTGGTGGTGTATGACGGGGACAAGCTGGGCACCTTCTACGCCCCCCGTGCCTGGTGGATGTTCCGGGCCTTTGGGCACAAGGAGGTCTCAGTCCTGAATGGTGGCTTCAAGAACTGGGTGGAGGAGGGCCACCCCGTCACAGCGGAGCTCAGCCAGCCCACGCCGGCCGTCTTTAAGGCCAGGCTGAACACGGCCCTGCTGAAGACCTTTGAGGAGATGATGCAGAACGTGGGGTCCCTGCGGTTCCAGGTGGTGGATTCCCGCCCCGAGGGCCGGTTCCGGGGGACCGAGCTGGACCAAGGTAACAGAGGTGGGAACGGCACCTGCCCCCCGCACCAGAGCAGGATGAGTGTCGATACTAGTCCAGGCGTAACAACTTCTCCCAGACAGCAAACAGGTTTTCCTAATGCACAGGCATGCCTCAGCCTAACTCAGTGATTTACCTCAGGGGATCCACAGTTAAGCATTTGGATCCCAGTGCCCTCACAGAATGCTATTCTTGTAGTTGGTTGTAAAGCTGCAGGAGGAAGTGGCAGAAAAGGTCTGCAGTCAGTTGGCTCCAGGATCCCCGGCCCACACCCTTCAGAAGTTACTCAGAATGCAAACATGGGAGGTGCGAGCTCCCAGGGCTTTGTCCTATCTAATGCTAGCAGACACCCAGAAACTATCAGTATTCATACAGGCATCTCTCACCATAATGAATGCACCAGCAAAAGCTCGGGTTTTAGGCAATACAGTAACCCAAGGGACATTTTCCTTCTTGCTCTGATTCCTAGCAAATAGAGAACTTGCTTCAGCTGATCGTGGTCCCTTTGCTCTCTGCCATTAAATCTAACAAGCTTAAGTAAGAAAGGCCCCAAACCTTTCTGGAATGTATGGGTTGTCAGCCTCTCTCTTTTGGGTGCCCCAAGTAACAGGAACAAAAATTGATTTTGTTAACTCGGCCAAACACTGGACACGCAAGCAACAGGGGTGTGAGAAGGCCTGTGCAGTCGGGATAGCTGGTACAGCAATGTGCCTGGAATGAAATTGAAGTTGGTTGGTAAAGGAGACCCTTACTGTGTAATTTAAATCTTGGTAAATCCCAGAATAACCTCTCCTTCGAAAGGCAATCACAGAAACTGTTTAAAAAGAAATGCAGAGTTTCAAAAACAGAGCACAGAAGAGCTCAGCAACAGTTGTTGGGCCTGAGCCAAGCTCTGTGCTGCAGGAGCAGGTGTGTGGCAGGCTTCTGTGGTCCCGAGGCAGTGCTGTGCTGCTGCCTTGCAGGTCAATTGTCATTCTGTTCTGGCTGTTTTCTTACGTGTGTGCTGCTGTGCAGCCATTGAGTACGATGCTGTGTCCTGAAACAAATTCCCGTGTTCAAACCTCAGGAGCTTTTGGCTGTAAATGGCTCTGTACACGTGGCTTGTGTGTCTACAGTGAGCCCCCTCAAACACATTTGGTCTGTGCAAGACAATGGAAGGTGAGAGAGGTAATGGGAGTGAGAGGAGACTGTTGCAGGGACAGAGGGAGAGTTAGGCTTATCACTCGTTCTGTTTCTTTGCCTACTGCAGCCCATCACAGTGAAGGTTGAATTTAACCTCCTCGCTGGGAGCTGGTGGATTTTGTATTCTCTTTCCCAAAGTGGGGGTTGTCACCAGGTGACAAGTACCATAGCCCCTGACAGTGTCTTGAAAACAAATTTTTCCTTTGAAATGAGTCAGCATAGAGCAGTTTATTTGTGGTGGTCCAGTTTTGCTTCCCACAGCAGATCCAGCAGGATAAACACTCCAGCTGCAGCTGCTTGTTCCACAGGAGCTTGACAGCCTTCCAAACCAGGCTAGCCAGTAGCAGCCCTTCAGTTAACAGTGGGTAAAAGGCATTGCTTACACCTAAAAGAGCAATTTGAAATCAATGCTGATTAATTGCAGGGGTCATCCAATCAGGGAGGAGAAACGTTGCCTGCAGTTTAGAGAAGAAGAATGGTCTTTAGGTTAAGGAACTTGCTGCGTTCTCAGGTGATTTCAGTTTAATTATTGCCTCAGCTCTTGACTTCCTAATTAAGTCAATTAATCTCTCCAGCTCCATGAACTCCGTCTCTAGAAGAGGCTAATTTCAGCTGACACTTTCGCCTCTTTAGTTTTTCAGTTCCTTGTGGTAACACTTAGTTGTCCCTGTTTTGCTTTTGTGCAGCAGCTACCCTGCTGGGATTTAGACTTCCATAGCGTTTAAGATAAGCCATAATACGTGGCTAATTTTTTGTTGCTGGGAGAGGTTTGCCCAGGTTGCCAGGGTGGAGAGAAATGGACAGTGCTTCTATAAGCCAGGTCTCATAGGTCTTAAATGCAAGTATTGCTTTGGATGAAAAAGCTTGGATGTTGACACATGGTGTGCAGCATATGCCCATCAGATGTGCAGCCCTGACCTAGGCACCCTGTGGTTAAAGGTGTCCCTGCACGGTGCTGTGTTTCTGGAGGAACCAGCAGCTCAGGCTTGCTCACTAGCTGTCTTTCAGCAGTGGCCCAGCCAGGTGCTGCAAGGGCCTGCTTACTCAGGCACTGTAGGGTACAGGTCTATGGAACCAGCTTGAACTGAAACAATCCCAGGCAATCCAGATGATAAAAATAATTACATTATGGTTACCAGTGCTGACTCTGTGTATTCGACCCTGGGAACTGAGGAACAAGAATTATAGCTGAACAAATGCATACAGAAAAGTTGTGAATTTCTGAATTCTTTTGCAGACACCCGAGAAAAGAGGGGAGAGTTGCCAGGCAAGAAATCTGACACCTAAAAAAGAAAGCAAACCCAAAGTCGTTTCCTGAGCTTCCAGTTATTTTTCTTCTCATTCTCAGCTCTTGGGTAGTCCTTGTTTCCCTTGCAGACACACAAGTCTTCAGGTTTTGCACATTTTCCCAGCTCTCAGTCCTCCCTGCCCCAAACATAAAGCTCTTGCTCAACTTGAATGTCCAGTGGCAGTGTGAGTGAGAATGAAATGTTGCTGCTTCTTCCCTCTCCAAGTGGAGTCTGAAGCTGAGAGTGGACTAGCTCAGTTTTGACTGTGAAGTTATACTCAAGGCACAACACGGAGAATGAGAGACTTTATCAAAGTCTGTTTCAGCCCACAGGAACCTACAGTCCAAAGGTGTCCATTCATGTGATGACATTGACAAACATCAGCTGCGAGAATTAGCCCTGTGGCCCTGCTTGTTCTTGGGGTTGACTCTTCTGGCTGTATATGCACACAGTATTTTGACATTGGTGGCAAAGGCTTGTTGATCAGACTACAAGGACTCTCAGCAAGCTGGCCAGGACCAAGCTTAAAGTGTTCCTTCCAATGAGTTCACAGTAGGTTAGGTAAGATCACTCATAGTCCCTTCTGAGGCATACAATTTGAATGGAAGAGAGAGAGAAAAAGAAGGCAACAGAGGACATGTTTGGAAAGGAACAGCTATCTGCAGGCAGCCAGCTCCAAGAGCATGGGGAGTTAAATGTGGACAAGGCACATCTTTTATCTTTTTGACATTAAGAAATTCCATCTGGAGCTTTCATTGCAAAGGGAAAGGCTAGAGAGAAGGGCCTGTAGTCTTAGCTAGATAAATAGCAAATATATATATATATATTTAAGCAGAGAATCTTAAAAGATGTGGAAAAGGGGATTAAGCGGTGAAGAAGATAACATATTACAGGTTACAAATTGTGAGGGATGATTGCCAGAAGCCAAGCTGAGTGAGACTTGGCAAAAAGAATTATAACAAATAACAAAAACTGCTGGAATAAAGTGAATAAAAAGAGAACAAGGCAAGAAAGAATAAATAGGGTTGATATGCAGTTAGCAGGGGTTCCACATGAAAGATTATTTGTGTACAGCCTCAGAATTATACTGAGTCTGTGCTACCATATTCTTTTTCTCCTGAGGATAAGTCTGCAGAGTAGGGGGAGGGGTAGCAAGAATAAAGGGAAAGAAGTGGAAATGATAATTTCTAAAGAGGGAGTATAACCAAAAGATATCCATGTGCTCAAGTCTGTGAGGCAGACTATCTCCATCCCAAATATGCGTCAAAACTCAGTCATATGACATTGCAACTGCATGAGGCAAGAATTTAATAGAATTAATCAGAGCATTGTTTTGTAGGACAGAAATACTAGCAAAGTTTGTTATTAGGATAGGAGGCAGACCACAACCTAGGCAGCTGTTGTTTTAATATCATAACTGGAAGGCTTTCAAAAAACTCTTCAAGAAAAATTATTTGAAATGAGGGCAAAATTAAGTAAAATACCTTGGTAAACTTGCACTGCGGCTAAGGGTTCCATTTCCTTGCCAACAGAATTGATTTGCCAGATAAGAGAAATTGGAACATGCATGCCTGGAAGTTATGTCTGATCTTTTCTTCCAGTTTTCTTGGAAGCACCTGCGAGGTAAACTTGTTCCATTTGGACTTCGTTAATACTTTTGTCATATTAGATGGGACAATTATTAGTTCAATGTGAGAAGAGGGCAAATAGCGTAAGTACTGTTAGATTTCGAAAAAAATGCCTGAAAGGGAGATAAGAACAGCTTGCGCTGAAAGCAGATGTGTGGGGCTGGAAGTTGCCAGCATGGTCCCATCATTATGCTTCTGTGTTTTATTTCTTATTTTTCTGAGTCATCAAGGCACTGAAAATAGGGACTTGCTAGTGAAATGTGCTGCTGGCACAGCCTTGGGAACGTTTAAATGATCACATGGAGAGTATTACGTGAGGTACCACCTGCAATGATAGAAGTGACAGGAAGTATAACAAACACTACAGAGAGCAAGGTTGGATGCTTAGTAGCCCGAAACACTTAACTGTTTGTGTTTTCCTTACAAGCTGAAGGCCCACATTTGGAAGCAATAGAAGAGGATAAGAATTGAATGAATTAGTCAGGTGCAAGAACCTCAGATGTGATTTGGCCTTACAACAGCGATTATTAACCTGCTGTCTAGCAACAGGAAGGAAATGGCACTTCCTTATCCAGAAGCCCGGTGGTCACCTAGAACTGTTTCTAGATGGCTGAGGCAGTGAAAAGTCTATCTGACGAGCAACTCCTGGGTTTAGGCTAAAGGCATGAGGCTGTTGGGGGTGCTGAGTGCTTGCCGTCAGTATGTTGGAGCAATAGCAGAAAGGGAGAAGAACTATTATTTCAGCCACAGGACAATATTCGCTCAAGGATAAATGGTGTATGGACTGACTGTGACAAACTTGATGTTGGAAATTAATATTCCTCCTCACGTGAGCAAAGAGATGCCTCAGTGAGAAGTTTCATGGCAAGAATCCAAACTGGGATGAGAGGGAGCCTATAAAGTGGTTGCTGCAGTAGCTGGAAGCCAGTGTCTGTAATCCTAGGGTTCTTTCCTAGAGGTTCTAAGGGTGACTGCATGAATCTGTCATGGAGTATGCTTTGTGTTGTATGAGGCAGGAGCAGATTTATCCTCTCCTCTGTTCAGATCCCAGCTGCATCAAGCCTTGCCTTCTAGTCCTGTGTTTCTCTGCTCTTGTCCTAGCAGAGAGAGAGATGATAAAAATTCCTCAACCACTCAAGAGCACTTCTTAGGCAGTCCAAGGGATTGTGATTGTGCAATGTCAGCTCGCTCTTTCAGCTGAACACCCACATACATGGGTAAATGCACTTTCTACAGAATTCCCCATCTTTCACTCGCAGATTGCAAGCACTGGTCTCTGACTCCAACAGACTTTTCAATCTCTGGAGCAAGAAAGTCTCTCTATAGATCAAAGTAAAAAATGCTCCAAAATGAGACTGTTCTGTTCAGATCTGCTCAGCTACTAACTGAAGAGTTGTTTAGTAGTGGTGAGTGTATGTCATGGCAGTCTCCAGTAAGAGAGGGGTATAGACCTACCTATTTAAAGATGCGTGAACAGTCTAGAAAAACGATCATGACCGTGGGGCCTGGGACACCTAAGAACTGAATCGGTGGCTGAACAAGCTTCTTTGAGCAAAAGGCTCTTCTGGTTGAACTTCTTGATCTTGGTACACCTCCCAATACCCCTCTCACCAGGTGTGAGAGCATTGTTCTGCAGCTCACAGACTTGTCTGTGTTGGGGTGATTACCTGTACTGCAGCAGAGCTTTGCAGAAATTCCTTGCTAGATGACGGGGTCAGGACCATTCGCTCTGTGGGAAAGTGGTAGCCTAATGCAGGCATGTCACTCTCCAGTAAGAAGCTCTACAGTCTGAGAACTACAAACAAAGTTTTCTCACACTCATTTTTTGTATTAGTTTTATTTCCCCTGTGTCATACGGACACCATATTAATGAGCATGGGTTTTGCAGTTCTCTGTACTGAAGTGACGAACTGTTCTTTTCTGGAACTGGGAAAAATGTGGTGAAAGCATCAGTCCAAAACACTTGTCTTTTTTTTTTTTTTTTTTTTAAATGTTGGTCATTTCAGAAGTCAGCAGTTTTTCTCCTGACTTCTTCCTGTAATCCTAAACACTTCTGAAGGATGCATAAGTTGACTAGTAGACAGCAGTGCCAGATTTCTAAAGCTCTCAGGGAGGATGAATCGAGAGACAAAGAGGGTCCATCTGGAACAGGGAGAGATCTTATGAAGCTGACTCAGGGTAACTTTGGTTGTCTTTAGGCTCTCATTATTTGTCCAGCAGAGCAAAAATCCCCTCCTCAGTACCCTGCCAAAACCCTGTTTTCCCCTTGTGACATCTCTCATCGTGTCGTGACATCTCTCTCCATGAGCAATGAAACTGCAGTGTCGTTATGATGTGTGATGTCAGTCTGTGACTAGGTATTCTTTAATCATTTGACTGTGACAGAAGTTCCCTGCCCCAATCTCTCCCGTCTCCTGAGATCGGTTGCCTTGATGACTTAGGCAAGTGGAAAGCTGTCCGTGAAACAGATTACTATTTATGCAGCTTTCCCAGGGCTGTCTCATTAGAAGTTCAAACCTAGCAAGGAACCATTCCCTGAAATGCATTTTCAATGTAATATATAATGTTTCCTGCTGTCACACAGGTACACCAAAATGACTCCACACAGATGATAAACTTAAGCAAACTTTAATTTGTAACTGAAACCAAACAGCCCAAACCAATGAGGCAAGGTGGGTAAGCAAAACAACACTCCAATGACATTTAACAAATTACAGGTTTGATGTACCAGTTGGGGATGTTACTACTACACGACAACACTTAAAAATGATGACTCCAAAGCGCATGTGCACTCACTCACAAAGGCAACCTCTCACTCAAGGGTACCTGGAAGATAGAGTTGCTAACCCAGAGGGGGCAAGGGCTGACTCAGGGATATATCCAGAAGAAATAACCTCTCACCAAAATGAGGGTGAGGGCATTCAAGTTTCCTTGGGTGGCATCCCAATCCCAAGCGGAGGGCTCCTGATCACAGACCCACTTCTCCAAGGAGAACCACTCAAAGGGGTTCGCCAGCGCAGGCCCCATTTTATAGTCTGGTTGGATCGGGACTGTGGTCATCTGTTGGTCATGGTCCAGAAGCTCCTCTGGGCCAAGATGCCCCGTTGTCTGGGGACCCTGCCTGTTGACCGAGGAGTCCCACTCATCTTGTTCCCGCCACTAGAGGAGTACGTGCTGGTCAGCACTCAAGCAGGGTGCGTACATGACAGTGGGTGTGGTGTGCCACCCAAAATGAGAAGATAAGGGCGCAGAAGAGCCGGTGTCTGCTGTGTCAAAAGCCCTAGCCCTATTGGGCATGTGTGGGGGTGTGGTGTGTGCTCCTACCACGCCTACTCCAATGAGGCTTGATCCAAAGCCTTCAAAATCAGTGGAAAAGCTTCCATTGAGCGTAATGGACTTTAAGCCTATAGTGACAGAGTTTGAATTTCAAGGGTGTGATGAAAATCTTATCCATCATATTTTTACATCTGCTTCTCTCTTCTCTAAAGACCTTGTTCTTGAGATGCAACTTTCAACTTGCCTGAAGTGGTCAGTTATACCAGCAGAAAAACAGAACCCATGCTGATTTCATCCATGGGGTGAATAAAAAGTGATACAAAATCTAAATTCTCACTTCTCTGACTCCATTGCCCCGAGATAGCTGCCTCAGCAGTAATGTGGCTGACTTTAACTTGTGGCTGCTTTACTCTTCTGAAATATGGTTTTAAGGTGACACAGGAATAAACTGAACAGATAACTGCATTCACAAATTCCACATACAAGCCACACTTCCTGCTTCTGAAAGCTGTGTCACCAGACACTGCTGGTCTACTCAAGGAAGGTCAGAAATGCACTGCTGCATTCCTCTTTACACAGATCACCCTAATGCCTTTGTTAAGATCTTTTTGGTGGTGGTTCTTTGCTTCTTGTCACTACTTAGGGCTTCTTCGGATTCCTAACTCTTAGTGCTTTCAGGAGGGTAATAGTTTGCTAAATATTCCAGAAATTTTGAGTTCAGCAAGGCTGAATAATCTTTGTCCTCCTCTTTTTAGCCCCATAGTGCTTTGCATCTTCATCATCACCTGAAACGAATTGGTATCTTGGAGAGAGTGGGAGTATCTGCAGTGGTGGCTCTTTAACGTCTCTTTTGTAGGTGTCTTTCATCACCTACGTTAATGTCACCTTCTCATGTTTTCTTTTCTTGTTCGCTTTTGCAGGGCTGGAATCTGGTCACATCCCTGGTGCTGTGAACATACCCTTCCACTCATTCCTAACAGAAACTGGCCATGAGAAGAGTATTGAGGAGATCCAACACATATTCCGTGAGAAGAACGTGGATCTCTCAAAGCCACTGACAGCCACGTGCCGCAAAGGTGTCACGGCATGTCACATTGCCTTGGCAGCCTACCTGTGTGGCAAGCGTGATGTGGCTGTTTATGATGGTTCCTGGTCAGAGTGGTTCCACCGTGCCCCACCTCGCTATAAGATCTCTGAGTTGAAGCGCAACAAGGCCTAGAGGGAGAGTTGTTTCTTGGGCAATGAGATCGAGCAGCTATCTCCAGCTCAGGCTACAGGGAAAGGGAGGAAGTGGAAGTAAAGAAAAAATATGTTGATTCATATTTTGCCAGTTTTTCCAAGAATGATCAGTAGATTTCTGTCGATCCTTCGGTTTCTCACAATGAATAAAATCTACTTATAAGATGATACGTCTGTGAATATTTCTAATTCTTCTCTGTTGCCTGTGACCTGCTTGTGCTGGGTGGGAAAAGCAGCTTTGCAACTCTTCCCTGGAGGCTTGCAGAAGTTCCAGTGGCCTGGTGAGAGCTCAGGTCCATGGTGGAGCAGAATGGATGAAAAGTTCAGGGCTAAAATATAGCACTGGGTGCTGGACACAGGAGGGCCAAGCTGTGGTTCTGTCACTGACTCAATGTAAGACCTTTTGCCAGCCCACCATCTCCCCTTTTCTAGTGTGGAAAATGGTGGCACTTTCCACTTCGTCTCTCATGGGAGTCAGCGAGCTCATGTGAAGCATTTGGAGATACTAGTAGATCAGTTCTGCTGAAATAGTGTCTTATTGATTATCTTGACTGTGTTACAAAGGTCTCCAAGAAATCATGTATGTATGTGATGAGAACTTCTGGGCACAGGTATTTCATAAGACATGAGCCTTTTACTCTCCTCCTTTGTTTTTTCAATCAGCAAGGATGACCCTGATCTCTGCCATGTTTCTTCTGGTTCTCATGGAGATGACAGCTCATAGAGGGAGGGTTGTTCCCTAGCAACTGTCTCTGCTCTTCAGCCTTCGTCCCACTCCATACCACACTTCAGCAGGACCTGCCTGCTTGTACAGATCACTGTGGCACCACATCAGGGACCATGAACCAGGTAAGAGAGGTAGTTATGGAAGAGGCTTTGCCTCTTGTTAAATCCTGGATCTTATCTTTTCAAGTAAAAAAAAAAAATTTAAAAGATCCAATGTAATTTTGACACCCATGGGGCTTCTCAGGTCTGGGAAGTCACTGAAATCTCCTCATAATTTGGAGGCCTGGCCAGATATGGAAGGCATATGAAGCCATTCTTGACCACATCTGGTGGCTGGTGAGAATGGCGTACCAATTCCTACATCTGTCTGAGGAGGTTAATTTTCTGCCTGGGAAAGATGGCTTCCTCTTTCCTCCATGGCTGCATGTCAGGAAAGTCAGAGTGTTAGGCTATGCTAAACACACGGGGTTTGGATTTTTTTCATTCGGGAAGAAAGACTGAGTTTAATCATTTCAGCTCTTTGATCAAGGTATGTCTTTTCTGGTATGTCATGTGTTGTCCCTCACAGAATTGGCTTAGCAAAGGAGTAAGGAGACAGTTCTGTGGCATCTGTTATCCAGGAGGATGGTCAAATGGCCTTGAAGTCTTTCTTGGCATCAAGATGTAGGAGCCTCAGAGTGGTGCTTTGACTTTGGACCTTCAGGCTCAGAAGTAAAATAAACAATAAGCAATAACAATAATGTCATATACAGTTGCAAACTAGAAAGTAGGAACAGTTGCAGGCTTCAACATCGTTTTTCCCAGTAGGAATTGGAGAAATTACATTTATCAATGAATGGGACTTGGAAAGGAGCACATTGCCTCATTACACAGAAATCCTGCTTTGTTGGAAGAGGAGGGATTTCTACAACAGCAGACTGGAAAGTTCTTTCTGCTGAATATAGTAATAGTAACAGACAGACGTGTTTGTTTTAAGTAGAAGGTGGGAGTTAACATAGGAGTTTATTTAGCAACACAGATTCCTGCACTTTGATTGTGTGTAAATGTTTAGCTCTTTGAAAAGAATGAAAAATGATACAAAAAAGAGGCAGATCCTGCTCTGTGAGCTAGAGCTGGCTCCCTCTCTTCATCCCTTGTGGCCCTGTTCTTTTTGTGGGAGAGATTCTGTCTCTTAATACATTTACAGAGCACACAGCAATCACTCCTGATTGATACAGTAACTTCAGCTTCAGGATCCCAATATTGTACCATAGGGCTGCAAGGTGCTGGCACAGTGTAGATCACAAGCTGCCGGTTCAAGTCAGCCCTGGTGAGTTAACTTTGAAGCGGAAGGCTTCCTGCCCCATCGGCGGGTGTCTTCATTCCAATAACTAGCCTCAGGAGCACAAGGTAAGCATATATGTCATGTCATGAGCTAATATGACAAATGCAAACATATATCCCTACCTGATCCAGATCCCATTTGTACTTCTGCTAGTGCTAGCAGACTCACAAGTACCATATTCACCACCGTGGGCCATGGCTTCAGTTGTAACCTGTCACAGGTTTTGCATGGGCTAAGGCTGTAGGGTCCTGGTGGGATGAGGAACACAGACCATCAGCGGGACACAACTGAGGGTTACACAGACGTTCCCTCTCCAGGAAAGACATGAGCTTCCTCCTAGTGCAGAAGGCAGTTTCCAAAGGCTAGGTGTTGGATCAATCCCATCAGCAGGACTAGCAAAGCAAAATCATTCTCTGTTTCAATAGTCTGTGCCAGAATGAGGGAACCCCATCTCCAGCATGTCTCCCTTCCTTTGCACAGCCAGCATTGCACAGGCGTTTTATGTTTATCACCTCCTCTCCCCAGTTTTTCTGCCCATACTTTAATGCACCAAAGGAGAGAACTGTTGTAATTGTACAGCACATGACAGGTCTGACATCTCTAGGTGCTTCAGAATAAAAAATAACATTTTCACTGAGTTTTTTTTCCATTTTGGCTTGTGTCTGCACCACTGCCTGTGAGAACTCCTGCAGCTCAGTATTCCCCAGAGCCACTGGTTGGCCATGTCCTAGGCAGGCTGTCCCATGTGAGCTGTTAATGTGAACTCCTGCAGGACATCTGTGTTTTTTTAATCTGAGAGGATCATGGGTTGTAGGACCACCCATGCAGGCAGGCAGGGACAGCTCTATCTTGACCTGGGAAGGCGTATAATACACGTTTGTTTCAGAATACATCATCTAAAGATGAATAGGGCCACCATCCCCTTCATTCCTGTTTCTGAGCCTGACACAGCCTTTGTTTCTGTTCCAAGGAGGTGCTAGAGGTTTGAACTCCCCCTACACCTGTCATGGCAGAAAGTGACTCAGTGCTGGCCAACAGTACTTCAGGTAAGCAAGATGGCAGAGGAGCTGTCTCTCCTTCAGAGCTTGCTTTGCAGTACAGCTTGTGAGGCTGTATGTCGTTCCCTCCCTCCCTTCATGCATGTACCTCTGTGAGTGAAAACTACTGGGACAGGGATCCCATATGCCATGGGGTGATGGGTTAAAATCCCCCTGTCGCAAGCATGTCTTCCTCCACTGGTGGACCTGTCTCACTACCTCCCTGCACGAGCACAGTAAGCCACTGATGTGCTGTAAACTCATCAGCAACTACTAATGAGCCACAGAGACTAAGTGCATGTTCACGAGTGTGAGAGTGATCGTGGGTTGGAGGAGCCTGTATGGGTAAGAAGACACAGACCTTTGTGTGCATGTTTGACCACAAGATTTTTACTTCCACACTTCTCTGCATGTTCATCCCTCAAGACCGTTTAAGACTCCTCAGGAACCTTCATGTGGTTCAGCAGGAAGATTATTACAGCATTGGTATAATGCTGCTAGGTTGTTGTTTTTTTCTCTTTTCTTTCCCTTTGAGACCTTTACTGTTTCTTTTGTTGTCTGACAATGACACAATGACATGTCTGGTTGTTTCCAGCTCCATTTACAGTACCACCTGTCATCAAAACAGTATCAAATCCACTGAGATACTGTTTTTGTATTTAAGTGGAACCTGAGGAAAGGAAAAAGGAGCACGTTCCAGAAAGCTTATGTCCCAGCTGACAGAGAACATCCCAAACTCCCAGAAGCTCCAGCAGAGCCTCCTGGAAGATCTCCAAGGACCCAATGGCTCAGGGAACACCAAAGAGCTCCACATCTATTAAATCCCAGTCATCTCCTTCTGCAAAGGGTGTTCAACCTAAAAACCAGAGCAAACAGAGTCTCCACGCCGAAACTGCCTCCACACAGGGTCTTTGTTCGAAAAGGCGTGAAAAGGTGAGAATATACTTCTGCCACCAAAGACCCAACAGGGAGGAAGAGCACTTACTGCCTGTCTGCAATATCCAGGCAGAGTTGGGCAGAGAGCACCAAATCCGTCTCAAATGCGAAACCATCTCAAACCCTCACTTTTACTGGTCCTGGTCATCCCATGCAATTACAAAGCCTACAGAAGCTGCTGAGGAAGACTCAAGGAGAGACCCAGGTCCCAGGGGTTAGTCATAGCTCAAAGATTTATGCAGGGGTGGAAATGCCAGGAGTTTGCTGCACTTAAAGAACATGGACTGACAGTGGTTCCTTGTTGTTTGTATTTTCAGGAACGGCGAGCTCTGCACAAGAAAGCATTAATCATGGGACAGAAAAGACTCAGCGAACGTACTATGCTAAAAAGCTTCTTGAACTCTACATCTGATTACAACCAGACAGGTTTTAACCTGAGGTCAAATATCTTCCAAGGTGAGGGGATACGCATACTGACCTTCAAAGCTGGTTCCATCTACACTGCCTGGGCTCAGGACAGCCACGCTGCTTTGGATAGAGATCTGACTGTAGATGACCCTCACTTTCCCCTCTTACTCCTAGTCACTGCTTTTCCAGGCTGTGGTGCTTGAGAAAATGAAAGTTAGAGCCTCTCTTTCTATGTATTCTTCCCTTTCTTTTCTCTTCTTTCACTCTTTTTTTCCAAGGTGTGAAAAGTGAAGGTGTGTCATGATCCCTGTCCTCCATATTCAGAGCTGTCCAAATGGACATCATTTGCAATTCAGTGTTCCCTGTCATCTCCAGTCCCAAGTTACCTCCAGTTCCAATACTGACATTATTTCTCTTCAAGACCTTTAGAGACGTGAGACTCTCAAATGTCTTCCCCAAACCTGTTTCCAAGGTGTCCACGGATCCCTCCATCTAAACAAATACTGGGAACTAAGCATTCATCCCATTCTTGTTACCATAATATCCAAGAAACTCTGAAATAATTGTCTTTGATTCCAGTTTTTCATGTACCAGCATGAGAGAGATTCCTTTTCCTTATACAGTATGTTCAGTGACAAGATCTTGCTGGGTATTGAAGACTGTGTTGTCGTGGGTTTATGCAGTCACACAGAAAGGAAAGACGTCTTTCCCCAGGGAGCTCAAAATCATTATTATCAGGGAAAGGATACAATAAAAAGGAAGGTGAAGAGGAAAGGATGAGAGATTAAACTAAAGCCCCCTCAAATGGCTAAAAGTCAAGAGGGGATAAAAAGAGAAGTCACACTTGGGAACTATTTCTTAAGTATTGTGGCAGAAAAGGAGCTCAAGAAGGCCTGGAGTGGTAAGATTGTGATTTTTCTGGAGCTGTGCTGCTGAATAGGAAGTTATTCACATGAATGAGAGGATTCAACAGGAAATAAGTGGTCACTTGTCTAAAGAAAGGGCACGGGGATACAAATAAAGATGATACCTTATGGCACCTTCTGTGTGTGTCTCATACTTGAGAGTGAAAAGCAGAAAAATTGGCAAACACAAGCCCCCCCAGGTGATGATGAAGCTATTATTTAGCCCTTAGCCACACACCTATCAAAGGTTCTGCAGTCAGTACATGCCTTTTCTTGAGCCCTAGAAACTGCTGGTGTTACTCCCCTGCTCGATTCCAGGACTGCAGTAGGTGGTTTCTGCATACAGTTCCTTATTTGCTGTTCCTTGCAGGTGGCCCACTGGAGAGCCGAAGCTTGATGAAAGATTCCTACACCTCTGATGTAATTAAGAAGGCAATCAGGGATCCCAAGAATTGGCATGGAAGGAAATGTGATGAGCTAGGTATGGCTTCTGCCAGGAAAAGTACATTGCTGAATTCCTGAGATGCGTGCTGCTTCTGCCAAGGACAATGCATGGGTTTGGTCAAAGGTGCAGGGGGGCACTAGAAATTGGCATTTTCACAAGAGAGGAGCTCTACAGCTAGAAAAATCCTTGAGGGATAATAGCATTAGAAGGGAGGCTGTAACTGGACTATGATTTGTCTACTTCACAGGGAAATGGCATCGGGAAAATGTCGTAAATCTTAACCTGCTGAAAACATTGGAGGGCAAATATAAGAAGAAAAAAGACAAGCCTTAGAAGATGAAGGCTGAGGACTGAAGTGCCTTCAGTGAGGGATCTTGTTCCTCAGCCATCTAATAAACTTCCACATAAGCATGAACCCATTGCTTGCTAGTTGTCAACAGCAGATTAGTTGCTGGTGCTCTCGTCCCCTCTCAATTAGGGTGTCTTTGGGGAGAGCAGTGCAAGATAAATCTGAATGTAAATACAAAAAAAAAAAAACCCCAACCTTTTTCATCACGGGTGAGGTGCGCCAGCTTAGTGTGTGAAGCACACACCCTTGCAGAGGAATGTGGTGAGAGGAGGCCATATAGGAATTCATGTTCTCAGCATATAAAGTGGAGTAGGACCTGTGAGCAGTGTAAGAGGGTGATGGCAGGGAGGGTGGTGTGCACAGTGTGCAAACTCGTGTTTGTCAGAACATTCATGATACTCTCACAGCTACCCCAGTAGTCCAGAGAGAAGTGCAGAGGATGCACTGGGAATGAATGAGGGTCTCCCAAGGACCTGAATGCTGCCTACATCTCCCCACACTGAAGGCTGTAAAACTCCTACACAGGAAAGCTTCAGAGTTGTATGTACGCAGCGGCTAAACAGACCGAGCAGAGAAACAGCTCCCTATTGGTGCTTCAGAGGTGAATTCAGGCTCTTTTGCCAGAAGGGGGACAAATGGTGTCCACTTAATAACCTGGGCACCACTCCGTATGATTGGCACCAGATGCCCACGTGGGATAGGAAAGGAGGGTTCTCTGCCCACCACTCTAGTTTTGTTGTTGTATCCTGCCATGTGGAGGATTTCAGGGAAAGCTCTTGCCCTGTCAGGGAGCAGCAGTAAGGTGCAGAAACAAATGGAAACTCCCTGAGAGGAGAAGGCATCAGGGTATTGGCTGAAGCCTGCACTATTTGCAGGCCAAGCCAATGCCGAAAACCCCAGCTTATCCCACCTGAAGGGAACAGGAAAGCTGCAAGAAGCCCCAGGGCTTCTCCTATCTGCAAATCGCCCCACAATGTGAATGGATCCTTACTGAAGTTCCCATCAGCCCTACTTGCTCCTGTCAGCCCTTTCCCTTAACACAAATGTCTCTCAGAGAGAAGCACGTGCATCCACCATAGTCTGCACAATCTAAGGTTCTGAGAGTGTATCTATCCATCTGGGCAGTAACCAAGGACCACCCAAGGGCTTCAATGATGCAGGACATGCAGGGTCTTTAGGGCTTCCTGATGTGTTTTTCTTCGTATTTAATGGCCTTACGGCAGGATCCTGCCTTCCAGCTGCAAAGCACAGCAGTTTGGTGCAGCAATCACAAAGTGTGTGTCTGGGAATAGCGATGCCCTGATCTTTCCCGTCTGGTCCCAAGCTTTCACCATTTTAAAAGATTGATGCTTTGCTCCCTGATATGAACTGTTTTGGGCAGAATTAAGATCATTACTTCACCCTTCATCAGCTGGGGATTAGATAACAATATGCTGACTTCATAAAAGTAGTGAAGGAGGTTAAAATGTAACTAATGATAATCAAGTGATAATCATTTTCCACCACCAATAATTAACCATTTGGAATTCACACTTTTCCAGGCGCATGTCCAAGTCTTTTAAATTAAGGAAACTGGCCAAATGGCAGCTTGTAGAAACCTCCCTGTGTGTTTTCCTTGTAGTCAGTACCAGGTGGCTCTTGTCTGAGCACACATCACTCCAACTTCAGCTGAACAGCATGGGTCTGTTGGAACACCCTGTTCTCTGTGTTGCATCCAGCACTGATGACCAGCATGACTCTAAGTACATAATAAATGCCATCCTCTGAGACCTCAGCAAGTCTGAATCCAGAAAACATGGAGCTGAACAGAAATCTACTGACACTGTTTGGCGTACTGAAAGCAGGCAGTTCCAGGTACAGTTAGCTAATACACAAGACGTAGCCTGTGGGCTGGATCAGTGTAAAGATTTACAGGTCTATTTCTAATGTCCATTAGAAATAGACACAAATGCAGGCAGACTGCAGAATTATGGTACAGCTTGGAGCAAATGCCCTTTGCTACCTGTTAAAGGCTCATGAACAGACTAGATCAGAAGGGAAACGGACTGAAAGGCCTTGTTGGTGCACCACTACACTCTGCCACAAACTGTGTTGTTTGCCTCCTGCAGTGGAGGAAAGTCTCTTTTTGTACACTTTTTACAAATTAAAATATTTTTATAAGCACTTAAATAGTATGAAATAGTTAGCACTGTATAATGCACTCAAATGGGTGGCATCTGTTTGATGCCAAATGAACGTACATGTGGCAGTCCCCCTTCATCTTCTTTGCTTTGCCAAACATTACGGCTCAGCCATGGGCATTCTGAGTGACACATTGAAAGCGGCAGAGATAACTGAGATAGATAGCTTTCAGTGAGACAGCGCAGCTACTGGGAGCAATCAATACCTGAAGTCTCTGAGTGCTGAACAGACTAATTTAGCCAGACCCTTGGCAAGGAGCTTACGCTGTGTGGCATTCTGTGTTGACTAGAGTGCTTTGGGTACCCAAACATGCATATTTAAAGCCAGCTTTGGAATCTCCAAGTAGCATGTCAGATGCAGTTAGGCAAGAACAGGGCTGAAATAAGTGCTCACTGCAGTTGAAATCTCCCTTCTTCGCGTTCCTCTGCCCTCAGCGACTCATTCCTTCTTTCTTGTTTTGTGCTGGTGCTGACACTTCCCTGCCTGCACTCCTAACTGATTCAGCTTGATAAACCAGCAGAAAATCAATACAGAAGAAAAAAGCAAAGTCAACAGGTTAACAAATTAAATTTTCTAAGCAAAGGAGATTGTTGCGGGCAAGGCGACGAGTGATGGGTTATGCAGATGTTGGGGAAGAGGAGTCAAAAGGGAGTGAAGGGGGAAATGGCCTTTCACTGCCTTTATCGTGCAGTGAGAAATTAGTTGGCCTCCACTGTATAGCCTCACTGAACTCTTCGCAGCATATGTAGTCTGCATTTAAGTGATTTTACGAGGTCTGATCATTGGGTGGCAGGTCTGAGCCAGTGTTTTTATCTGGCAGGGCAGAACTTGGAAAAAAAAGAGTTTTCAGGTTTAGCTAAACCATTCACCCAAATAGCTATTTAAGAACTGTTTCAGTCATCTATAAGCAGTCAATGCACTTGAAATATAGATAATCATACTATAGCAATTTGAAATAGAAGAGAACAATTACATCCAAGGTTCTGCAGCACTCTCCTCATACCTTCTAGGATTTCTTGCAGAAACTAGTATTTCCCAGTTTAGGCTTGTGTGTCCCTGCAGCTGAGGGACAGATCATTCTGCAGGATATCACTTTTAATAAAGGTTTTCTGTTCTCCAGCCAATCTTTTTTTTTCTTTTCATTAAACCTGCTGACTTCTGCCGATCTTGTGCTACCTTGAACGACTCCAACCTTTGATATCTTCACTAAAACATGATTTTAAATGGCTCGTTAAAGAAGTGGTAACAACAGGAGATAGTCACTGCAAGAACTCTTATCAGATTCTTCAGCCTCCTATTAAAATCAATCTTTTATGCTGTAAAGCTTGCACTGAAATAAAACTTAAATTCAGAGATACATCTATCCTGAGATAAGCCCAGTATTCCTAAGAGAATGGAGTACTTACTGCTGATCCTGCCTACAGGGAATGGAAGAGAAATCCATCGCCACTTCATATGGCTGGAGATCACAACAAAGAGGGATCAAGTGAATTGACTTCAGTGGATATCACTCTTGTGCATTGGGGTTGAAATACAATTGTTTCTTAAGTTTGAAGGTATTTAAAACACTGTTATCCATCAAGAGAAAATGGTGTTTTGAGGGTTGGGAATTACCTGTGGTGTTCCCCGTGATAGTGGTAGAGCAAGGGAGCCATGGGGTAAGAAAGTAAAAAAAAAAAAAAAAAGAACAAAAGCAAGTAGTATTTTCCTCAGGATTCTCTTTGGGTTTTGTTTGCCACAGACTCCTCTCTGAGGATCTGAAAGGTTGAGGGGGCAGTATGGTACTGCAGACAGAGCCAAGGCTTCATGGGCTGAAGCCGCCAAGAGCAGCAACCCAGTGTCAAGAGATGGGATCACTACACTTGGAAACAGTAAGAGACATTTAAGAGCAACATCTCCTTACAGATGGACAATGGACTCTCAGCTCTGGGCAAAACAGGGAAATGGGCTACATTACCAAGAAGCTTTCAAATTGTATTGCTGATTTTATTAAACAGGCCTACCAGTGTTTATGCTGAGTCGCCATTTTATCCCTTTTAATAAAATTCCTTTTATTTTAAACCCTTGGATTCATTGTTCTTGAGCAGGAAAACTGATTATCCAAGTTCATTATGTGGCCAAGCAAAATCATTTTCTTTTCCTGTAACCTGAGAGTCTTGAACTCAAATTGATTATCTATTTTTAGAAAGGAGCCCTAGCTAAATCTGGATTCTTACCCTGCCAGTCACACCTGTCAAGGGAATGTGAGCCTATCTAAATGCAGCTACATGGGAATTACGGCCTGTCCCGTTTACTAAATACATTAATATAACTAAGAAAGGGTTAGGGTTGCTTGATATCTTTCACCATGTTGGACTAGAAGGTTGGAGAGGAGAGGTAGCATTTGAGGAAATAAAATGGGATTATAATGGTGTCATTTTTCAGATTTTTGTCTTGGTGTTCTAAGAACCCTACAACTCCAGCAGGCTTTTCTGAATCTCAAAGCCAGCTACTTTCCTTTCCACAATAGCTTTCTTTAGTATTCTGAAGATTTGAATCACCTCAATATTCTGTGCGTTGTCTTCCTTGCCACTGATGGATCCCCCATCATGTGCAGGCTGTCTGATCATTTTAATGGATTTCCAAATCTTACTTGCTTGGTGTGGTGAGTTGTCCTTGGCATGCTGCCAGGTGCCCACCAAGCTGCTCTATCACTCCCCTTCCTCAACTGGACAGGAGGAGAAAAATAGCAGAAAAGCCTTGTGGGTTGAGATAAGGACAGGGAGATCACTCAGCAATTACTGACACAGGCAAAAAAGACTCAGTGAAATTAATTTAATTTATTGCCAATCAAATCAGAGTAGGATAATGAGACATAAACCCTAAATCTTAAAACACCTTCCCCCCACCCCTCCCTTCTTCCCAGGCTGAACTCCAGTCCCAATTTCTCTACCTCTTCCACCTGAGTGGCACAGGGGGATGGGAAAAGAGGGTTGCAGTCAGCTCATCACATGTTGTCTCTGCTGCTCCTTCCTCCTCTCACTCTTCCCCTGCTCCAGCATGGGATCCCACCCAGAGGAGACAGTTCTTCACAAACTGCTCCAATGTAGGTCTTTCCCATGGACTGCAGTTCTTCACAAACTGCTCCAGCATGGGACATTTCCATGGAGCGTGGTCCTTCAGGACTGGACTGCTCCAGCATGGGTTCCTCACAGTGTCACAGGTCTTGGCACGAGACTGCTCCAGTGAGGGGTCTCTGTATGGTCACAGCCTCCTTCCTTTGGGCTACATCCACCTGGTCTGGTGTGGGGTCCTCCATGGCTGCACAGTCTGCAGGCTGGATGNACAAAAGCAAGTAGTATTTTCCTCAGGATTCTCTTTGGGTTTTGTTTGCCACAGACTCCTCTCTGAGGATCTGAAAGGTTGAGGGGGCAGTATGGTACTGCAGACAGAGCCAAGGCTTCATGGGCTGAAGCCGCCAAGAGCAGCAACCCAGTGTCAAGAGATGGGATCACTACACTTGGAAACAGTAAGAGACATTTAAGAGCAACATCTCCTTACAGATGGACAATGGACTCTCAGCTCTGGGCAAAACAGGGAAATGGGCTACATTACCAAGAAGCTTTCAAATTGTATTGCTGATTTTATTAAACAGGCCTACCAGTGTTTATGCTGAGTCGCCATTTTATCCCTTTTAATAAAATTCCTTTTATTTTAAACCCTTGGATTCATTGTTCTTGAGCAGGAAAACTGATTATCCAAGTTCATTATGTGGCCAAGCAAAATCATTTTCTTTTCCTGTAACCTGAGAGTCTTGAACTCAAATTGATTATCTATTTTTAGAAAGGAGCCCTAGCTAAATCTGGATTCTTACCCTGCCAGTCACACCTGTCAAGGGAATGTGAGCCTATCTAAATGCAGCTACATGGGAATTACGGCCTGTCCCGTTTACTAAATACATTAATATAACTAAGAAAGGGTTAGGGTTGCTTGATATCTTTCACCATGTTGGACTAGAAGGTTGGAGAGGAGAGGTAGCATTTGAGGAAATAAAATGGGATTATAATGGTGTCATTTTTCAGATTTTTGTCTTGGTGTTCTAAGAACCCTACAACTCCAGCAGGCTTTTCTGAATCTCAAAGCCAGCTACTTTCCTTTCCACAATAGCTTTCTTTAGTATTCTGAAGATTTGAATCACCTCAATATTCTGTGCGTTGTCTTCCTTGCCACTGATGGATCCCCCATCATGTGCAGGCTGTCTGATCATTTTAATGGATTTCCAAATCTTACTTGCTTGGTGTGGTGAGTTGTCCTTGGCATGCTGCCAGGTGCCCACCAAGCTGCTCTATCACTCCCCTTCCTCAACTGGACAGGAGGAGAAAAATAGCAGAAAAGCCTTGTGGGTTGAGATAAGGACAGGGAGATCACTCAGCAATTACTGACACAGGCAAAAAAGACTCAGTGAAATTAATTTAATTTATTGCCAATCAAATCAGAGTAGGATAATGAGACATAAACCCTAAATCTTAAAACACCTTCCCCCCACCCCTCCCTTCTTCCCAGGCTGAACTCCAGTCCCAATTTCTCTACCTCTTCCACCTGAGTGGCACAGGGGGATGGGAAAAGAGGGTTGCAGTCAGCTCATCACATGTTGTCTCTGCTGCTCCTTCCTCCTCTCACTCTTCCCCTGCTCCAGCATGGGATCCCACCCAGAGGAGACAGTTCTTCACAAACTGCTCCAATGTAGGTCTTTCCCATGGACTGCAGTTCTTCACAAACTGCTCCAGCATGGGACATTTCCATGGAGCGTGGTCCTTCAGGACTGGACTGCTCCAGCATGGGTTCCTCACAGTGTCACAGGTCTTGGCACGAGACTGCTCCAGTGAGGGGTCTCTGTATGGTCACAGCCTCCTTCCTTTGGGCTACATCCACCTGGTCTGGTGTGGGGTCCTCCATGGCTGCACAGTCTGCAGGCTGGATGTCTGCTCCACCATGGACCTCCATGGGCTTCAGGGGGACAACCTATGTCACCATAGACTTCACCATAGGCTGCAGGGGAATCTCTGCTCTGGCACCTGGAGCACATCCTCCTCTCCTTCACTCACTTTAGTGTCTGCATAGCTGTTTCTTTCTTATATTCTCATTCCTCTCTCCCAGCTGCTGTTGCACAGCAGTTTTCACCCTTTCTTAACTATGTTATCACAGAGGTGATACCGATGACACTGACTGGCTCAGCTTTGGCCAGCAGCCAGTCTGTCTTGCAGCTGGCTGAACAGGGGAAGCTTCTGGCGTCTTCTCACAGAAGCCACCTCTGTAGCCTTCCAACTACCAAAACCTTGCCATGTAAACCCAATATACTTGGGGATCTTTCTGACTCATCTGCACCTTCTTACTGGGTTTTTGGTTGGGGGCAGAGTAGCAATTGTCCATAGTGGAGGAAAACTGTTATGGTGCTGCCAGGATTAAATATGACTACATAGTTCTCCAACACAGGTTCTTTGGGAAAAAAAGTACTCATTTTCAAAAAATTTGTAAGGACGTTTTTGTGGGTTCTGAATGTCCATGGAGACCTAAAGGGTCTCCAAATGTATCCAGGTGCAATTCAGGAGAAGAGGCTGGTTCTTGACCTGAAACTGGGGCCACGACATCTGTTTTCCCGGGAGAAAACTCATGGCAAGAGGGGTCACTGGGGGGCTGGGGCTTGTTGTCACAAGGCAACTCCCCAGCAGTGACAAGTGGTGGATGGGTGGAGTCGCTGGCTGATGGTAGTGACAGGCTCTGTGTGGTGATGTACTCCAAGGGGCAGTGCTGAGGAGACGTGACACAGCCAAGGACCTCTGGAGATTTCTGCTCTTCTGCTGTCATGTTGGTGCCTCTCCCACAAGCTGGTGGGGCTGGTGAGACTTCTTTCTCATCATCAAGGTGCTGCATCATTTCCTTCTGATCTGGGAGCAGGAAGGGCTGTGGAGGACCTGTTGCTGGCTGTTCTTGCCTTTGTGGAGCCTGGGGACAGTCTTCCTTTGGGAGGGTCACATACTGAAGGGAAACGGATTTCTCACGGATTCCCACTGGCTCCACTTCCAGGGTCTGATGCATATCAGGCTGGGAGGACATCACTGGGCTGTACAGGTATGGACATTGAAAGCAAAGCAAGTCTGGGAAGCAGTACTTGCGTGAGTAGCGCTCTTGCATGGAAGCCTGTCAACCAGGCAGGGTGGACCAGCAGTCTGATTCAGTGGGCAGACAAGTGCAGACAATGAAAGTGAGGTTTTATGTGGCACTCCAGAAGTCTGACAGAAGTTTTGTGGAGCCAGTGTAGTATGAGAAAACTGGACTGTCTTTGCCTCAGCTCCATGGAACTCTGCTGGACTCTTAGTCATCCTGTTCAGGTGAAAGATCATAGAACTTAGGTGCTATTGACAGGTCTCTTAACAGCTCTCTAAAATGATAACTGTGTATAAACAGGAGATGATCTAAGGGGATACACTGTCTTCCAGGAAACCAGAAAGAATCTTTGGCCACATTTCTTGTACCTTCCTTAGAAGATGCAAGCCTCAGCCTTTCCTGTGCCACAGCAAGAGATCAACTGTCTACTGCCAACTGTTCTCAATGCCAAGGTATGCAAGCACCAATCAGCTTTTGAGAAAAGCTATGTTATTGCTGTAAATAGAACAGGGCTGGGGACCACTCTTTGACCCTCCAGTAAAATGGCTGTGTCCACACTGTATATCCATGGTCTCCCACAGTATCTCTGCAGTTTAAAACACAGCTAAGGTTTTGTGTCTGTTTTTTCAGTTCGAAGTGCATGACATAATATGACCACTGTGTAATGATAGGATGTGTGTTTCATGGCCTGGGTGCAAAGCCTGCTACAATACTGTTGAAGGACACTGGACACAGCCTAACTTGGTACAGACATGTCCATGTTGCCCATTGGGAGTGGTTGCTACCCTGTGCTGTCTCCCAGACTGTGCCAGGATGTTATCTGGGACAGCACTAGTTGGCACAGGCCAAACCATGGCAGGGAGATTGCTGACAACAAAGCAGTGCAAGCAGTTACAAGGCAGTGCTTGATACTACATCTTGGCCCTGATTTATTTAGCAGTATAGGCTCAGGCAATGTGAATGCTAGCATCAGCATTTACACAGCTCTCGATCTTTCAGTGATAGTTTGCAGTTACTTCTTCAAAATAAAGGGCCCCTGTCTCTTACAAGCACTGAACGTGATGCTAGACAAAATGAGAAGACAAAGATTTCAAAGAAGTAACAAACATAATCAATCTTTCCCTCACATGACTTACAAAACTATATATCAAAAAGAGCTGACCCTCTCTCCTGAGAGGCATATAACTATCATGAAACTCAAGAGTCAATTTAACCTTGCACACTGGCCAGGACCACTGCAGCTCTTCTTTGTTCACATTCCACTTTCAAAGTCACACTTTGCTTCAAGGAGCAGAAAGTGTGTCATTTCTAGAGCATGAAGAGATAAGGGAATATGTGTATTTTTGTGAGAGGGAGGTTGTGTTCAGGTGGGCTAGGGGGAATTCAGCCAAGAAGATTTCCAACCTATTAGGTCAATGCCTTTTATTCAAACCTATTTCCAAAGGAAATGCAGAGGAAGACAGGGAGCAGGTTTCTGTCCGCAGACTTCCAGCCAAGGAGGTCAAAGTCTGCAGCTGCAGCAATTCATTACAATTCCCAAAGATGTTTGGAAGGTGTAGAGAGACTTAGGAGATACACAGATGAAAATGCTTTGTCCTCCCCATCGCAATTGGTGATATCCATGCACAGCTTACTTTTACCCCATGGTTAGTAAGGAACCTTTCAAGAAAGGAACAGGGAGTGGGTTGCTTACTTACCCATCCAACACTTGAAGGCAGTTAATCTGCTCCAACTCCTCAGAAGTGTTCTGCCCATTGAAGAATGCCTGGCTGGCTGGCCGTTGACTGACAGCTTCCTGAAGAGAGAAAATGGAGATTGTAACGTTTCTGAGGAAAGAGAGATCGTGTTAAGGCCAGGAAGAGCCAGGAGCCATGGGCACAAGAACACTAGTAGCACATTTATGATAGACACTTAGGAAAAGCAGGAGCTTCCAGACATTCACATTGTGTAATTAGTTTTACCAGTTTATCGACCTGTGTTTTAGAAGTAATCTTTTCTAAATAACTTTTGTCACAACAATCTTGCTGTTCTCATTTTTAGGGCCATGCTGTTACCCACCTAAGCACAGTAGAAACATTGCTACAGGCAATCTTTAATAGATTTATGTAGGTTAAAAAACTGCCAATCTGAAAGTATTCCTGGCACCTTCATACCCCTTTGATTTGTTCTAACATCTTCTATCAGCTTTTCCCTCCTTCGTCTTTGCTCCAATCTGCAGATTCTCTTCACATTTCAACCTCAATTCTCTAGTCAGAACAAGATGAGATTAGTTTCTCTTCGATTTTCAAGTCACAATGGATGGTAATGTGGAAGCAATCCCACCGCTGTGGCTACAAAGTATGTCCTGATCTCCAGAAGACCATTCCTTCATTTCTGTGTTGTCTGTTGCTGGCTTATCTTTAAGCAGCATGGGAGTCAGGGGCTGCTGCAGCTGCAGGTTTCTGTCACAATAAACCTTGAAGCTGCTGGTTTGTGGGATTCCTACTCTACATCAGCAGCACATGAGGATGCTCTGGGCAACATTTCACCTGTAGAGCTAAAATGACTGTCCTTCTGTGCTGACTGACCAGAGAAACAGAATTGCTGAGATGTTTACAAAGTTTAGGACAAGGGAATTTGCTACAGGGATGAAAACTCTCAAGACCATAACAGTAACAGAGAGCACTGGTGGATGGTGAGCTGGGTATGAGATAGATAGGTAACAAAGCTACTGTGATGCTTTTTAGAGTGGTGGATGGCCTTGTACTGGTGTTAATTATTGTGCGGGGACAGAAGAAGTTGAAGTTGGTCAACAGCCAAATTAATCAGAAGGAACTTTAGAACAATGATTGGTCTGCAAGGGGTGGGGTGGGGAGCGGTTATCAGAGCCTGCAAAACATGCAGATATACATCGTGTAAAGCAGTCTGGTGTACCACACTTCCCCTGTATCAACTGCTGACTGGATGCACGCCTGAGAGAGACATTGCTTGCTGACTGTATAACTGGCTGAGAAATACTGGATGCCAAATGAACTGTTAGTGAGGACCATGACAGCCCACCATGTGCAGCACCTGCAAGAGCAATGCTAAGACCAGGCATTGCACTTAAGGTCAAAATATAAAATTGGGCAAAAGGACTTGCCAGGTAGGGGGTAGGCTGATAAAGACGACAGGGATGGAAAGCTAAAAATGTTGCAATTGGAGAAGTAACTGTTAAGTCAATCTCTGTAAAGACCACTCTTCCCTGGAGGTATGCATCACAGACTTTCACTGCAGGGACCCAGAAATGAGGTGGAACTCATTTAGCTTAAGTAGAAGATAAAACACAGTGGCAAAAATAGCATGAGCGCTGTCTGTAGAATGGAGATTAGCAGCATTGCCTTAAGGAGATAGAAATATTACAGAGATGAGATAAAATACAAATCCAACGGTTCCAGGGAAGACTCGCAGATAGATAAGGCTGTGAAATTACGATAGCAAGAAAGTGAAACATGCCAAGAGTCAGTTCCAGGAAGGAACCTCGTCATTGTTTTCTAAAACTGCAAGTATGCTCCATGCAGTGCCTCTTTTGGTGATATCCACCTACTGTGATATAATTATTTTGGATCACAAGATTTGCGTGGCCCTTGCAGATGAAATCAGGAAACAGGTGAGGGAAAGAGACGGAAGAAAAAAGAAGCCACTTGCTTTTAAAAATGCCTCCAAAGATATGACCGTACAAACTGTACATTTTCTTTTCTTTGCCCTCTCATTTCTTACATGGAGGAAAATGTCTATGTCCAGAAAGAATAGCATGTAGGAGGAAATATAGCTCTCACAGCATTAAGTCAACCTCCAGCGACTGCAGAGGACTATACAGGGAGGTAATCATACAAAGATTATAGAAGGTCGCACTGAAGAGAGTCAGGCAACATCCTGACCAGGAACAGAGAAAGCTCAAGTCCCACTAGGGACAACAGGTTTCATATATGAGGAGTCTGGGAGGCATTTTGGAGGCAAGGGATGGGAAAACTGACGAGATGCTTCAGAGAGGAGAGTTGTTTTTATTTTTCAAATCTCAGGTCCTGGGTACTAAGGTAGGAAAATAAGCAGAAGATCGAAATCTGTAGTGAAAGATTTAATGAGGCTCAGCCAGGCTCCATAATCCCGGACAGGACCGCAGTGTGTTCAGAAACAGTCCAGACCCTGAGTTGGCAGCTCCGCCTCAACCACACATCCAAACACATCCCTCCCTTCTTTCTTTGAACCCTGCAAGAATTCCATGTTATACTTCTCCAGGAGCAACCTTCAAAGTACAGTTCCCTTTTACCCACGGTAGCTCTGGATCAGGTGACTCTTGCTGAGGTTTGGAATATTTTCCTCCCACATTTGCTTCTTCCTGCAACAACAACACAGGGTTTTCAAGATTTGCTCCTCAACACGGCTACAACCAGAAAAGACTGCACCCCACACACTGTGCTGCTCTGCACAGTGAGGCACCGCCAAGGCCCTGGCGTGCCACCACCAAACTCTCACCCTTCCATGGACATGCACAAGGCTGCCCGTTGCACGCCAACGCTCATCTCCACATAGACCTCTCTGCCATGGGGGACAAGAGGTCCCTCAGCCTTGATGCCACCCAACATACTGCTGAATCTCCTAGTGACAACGCAAGCCTACCTGAGAAAATACTTATAGCTGCAATGAGAAACTATTAGCATAGTGATGATGAGAGCTGGGAGCATCACTGGGAGAACGACGGCTGGCAGAACTGAAACAGAGGAGAGAAACAGGTAACCACCTGCAGAGCAGCTGCTTCCCATAACAAGGTTTTTCTCTCTTCATGCAAGCAGATCAGGGAAATGTAGGTGGCATGTCAAGGGATAGGATCATAAGGCTTCAAGCTGTTGGGATACCCTACAAACTGGGACAGACTAAATGTGGCCTGAAGACACATACTCTACTGCATGTTTTCTGCAACCCTATAGTCACTCTACAAGTATAAAAGACTGAAGGCTTATGTTCTGTCTTCTTGCAGCATCGGGCTCTTCAGTCACTGATCACAGAATGGACTACAGGAATCCGGAAAGAAGGATGATATTTTGGGCAGGAACTTTGCTTGATTCTCCATGTGGAAACCTTTAGGGTTGGTTGTACTCACCTTGTGAAGGGAAGTAGGAAAGAGGCTTAAAAGGTCATTCCTGCTCACCTCCTTCGTTAGCATTGCTGCCGTAGGGCAAGGATGCAGATAGGACAGCTACCTTGTTAAGCAACCCCAGCTAGCTCGTGACTGAACCAAACTCCAAGCCCAGCTGAGAGAATGGAGTTTGCTATAGAGTCACTTCAGCCACTAACAGTCCACTGAACCTTACAGAAGGAGCCTACGTGCAAAGTACCATTCTCCGTCTTCCAGGCAAACTCCTCACTCCATGCACTCCAAGGCCCCTCATAATCCAGAGGTGTATTCACCCTGGCACGCATTTTCCCCCTGTATTCTGTAGATGACGCCAGCATCTGCTGGGTGAAGATGAAGGGAGGTTCATCATTGCTGAGGTTTAACAGCTGGAGTGTCTGCGGAGAAGAAAGAAGCACAAATGTTGGATGTGAGAGGGACTGCCTTTCCCAGTTCCCGGCAAAGAGAAATCCAGGACTCCTGTACTTTCCAAGACTTACCTCTTCATACCGGCTGCTTTTCCAGTACTCGACTTGGTATCTCTGTTTTATGAAGTTATAACTCAAAGTGTGTTTTATCCACTTCAGTTCGTACTCTTGGTTCTCTGTCACTGTTACTGACACATTTGCAGGTGGCAGCACCTTGACTGGAACACACGGAAAGTCTCACAGTATTTATCGACATTCCGGTCCAGCGCTCCCTTTCACCCCTGTGAGTAGTTTCCAGAGACTGAAACCAATGTTGTTTCATGCAACGGAAGAAGTCTCAGCTTTTTAACAATGTTTACTTCCCCGTATCTTCGTTTTCTCGTCAAATACAATAAACCAGCAGACCACCAAATAACACAAAATCCATACCCATTAACACTGACAGCACTCCTTGCGTACGGAAAAGCAGTAAAGAAATATTTGAAACATCTGTACTGGTCCACTACATTTCCAGAGATTTTGAGCTCTCTTAGAGCTACTACCTGATGTTTTCCCCCACGTCGGGAGCTCTCCCAGCTTTAGTCTGTGAAAAGCAGAACCAGTACCCCCAGATACACGCGGGCAGAGATGATCCCCTGGCGCACCTCGCTCGGCAGAGGAGTCCTACCTCATCCAGAGCTCCAGGGGCCCCCGCACAAATCCGCAAGCGCTCCACTGGCTTCTTGAGAAATCAAGTCATCAGGGTGACAGTCGCTCACAGAGGAGCTCTGGATCACGTCCCAAACTTCTGCACAGCAGTTTCCACCACTGCCACCTTCCCCAGAGTAACAAGTGCCGCTGCAGAAGCCCACACCTAGAAGCCACCTCTGCCAGACATCTGACCTGGCACAACGTCCAGTTCCTTTCTTCATCAGCCCTGGTCTCTTCCCCTTCCCACACACTTTTCCTCACCGCTGCTGTCCTCAGCCGCGCTTGCCCAGCCAGGCAGGCATCTGTCTAAGAAACAACCAGGAGAAGCAAGAAGCAACACAGCAACTCACTGTTCTTGTAGGCTTCAATCAGTTTCTCCTCGGTCTTGGCCCGGACAGACACATGGTAGTGGCTCTGACTGCTGGAGTTGCTAACAGGGATCTCACAGCTCTGGACCACATATGGGATGTGGGGCAAAGCCCTCTCGTGCACAGGAGAGCACTCCTCTTCTCTGAGGGGGAAAAATTGAGGTTGAGCTGAGATCGGGGGAAAGCACAGAGCAGCAGCTCCATGGGAGAGGCACAGGCACAGTGCCATGGGCACAGCACGTACAGTGATGCCGGAGTGGCCCTGAAGAACAAGCCAAGAGCACAGAGGTGATGATTGCTTTCTTCACTTCCCAGCTGCATGTCAGATGATCTGCACCATTGAAGAGGCAGCGAAGGTTCCTGGGATGAATACCACCTTCAGAGAAGATGAGAGCAAGCTAAGTGACAGGAGATGTCTGGCTTCTCTGCCCCTGCTTCCAACCTTGCATGGCCCAGCTCCATCCTACGCTACCTTCAGGGGTCTCGAACGACACCTCCATGCTCCACTCACTGTACTGCCCAGAGAAGCCACTGGCCCACCCTGGTCCGGCTCGCACTCGGGCAACGTAGATGCTCCCTGGGACAAGGTCCTCATGGCTGAGATGGCAACGTGTGGTGTTGGAGAACAAGAGTGAGGCAGCTTTCTGTTGTTGGGGGAAAGGAGGGAGAGCAGGGAGTGAGGAAACTGGGCAGCTGGGGATACGTACACTTAAAAAAAACAAAACCAAACCCCAAAACATTTCCTCCTGGAAGGGGAAGCTGCTGCAAACATATTTTGTCATTTTCCCACATGAACCCACATGTTCCTGTTGTAACGTGATTTCATTCTGTTTGGGAGGGATTCAGGGCAAAATCAATTCCAACTCAAAACCCAAGCACAGTGCTTGTTTTTCACTGAAAAACAGATCTTTGCATTCACTTCAGGCCAAATGGTATTTCACTGGGTAAGGCATTTGCAAACAGAAAGAGAGTTCCTTCCCCCTCACCTGAAACAACATCTGTTGCATCTCCTCATTGTGCCTGAGAATGAGAAGGCCATTCATTTGCACAACTTTTTGCACAGGCTCTCAACCACCCAAAAGGCTGCAGCCCAAACTGGACAGCCCAGCTCTTCCACTCTTACCTCCCAGGACTCCCACTCCTGCTTGTAAGTGACTTCATACTCCAGTGCATGACCTAGCCCTTGGCTTCCATCGGCTGCTTTCCAGGTCAGCAAGAAGTCTCCTGATCCTGTCGAGCTGACTGAGAGGTTTTGAGGTGGGAGGGTCTGAACTGAGAGGTGAAGGTACAACCCATGAGAGGAGATACTGAGGACAGGCACACAAAGAGGGGAAGAAAATGCCTAGCTGATGTTCTCTGAATGACAGAATCCTAATGACAAAGAATGACAAATCCTATTCACGGCACTGGTTAGCAGGCAGGTCTACCCTTATTTTTTCCATTGTAGTTATTTAAGGTAGACTCATTTTTATCTAGCCCAAATGCACTGAATTTGAAGGTAATAGTACAGCCTTATAGCCATTTAACTTCACTCTTGCTTATGTTTCAGGTTAAGGGCTGACCTAAGTTTCTTTTTAGGATTAGATATTCAATATTTTAATCTGAAAAACTTTTAAATACTCAAGAACAGAGACAAAACTTAGTGTTTCATCTTTACCATTCTGAAATAAATAGACATTTAGCTCTGCGTTCAGTGTCAGGTCTAATTTGAAGTTGTATGATATTCTTTGATTATATCCGTGGATGTGACACACCCAGTGCATTGTGAAGTTCTGGCAGTCAGCATGGTTTTCACCTTTGTGGGATGTGCAGGTCATTTCTTTTCTCCTGGTTACACAGAAAAAAGCATGAGTATCTGAATAGGATGCTGCTAGATGGCCCAAAGTGTGGTTTCTGAAACCTTCCCCACATTATATTTTATTCTGTTTCTAAACCAATGTCTATCACTGCATCATGTTGGCATACTCTTGTAGCTCATTAGGTCATTTGAATAATATCAAGCACATCTGCTTCATTGTCTCTTCCTTTTCTCAAAGGAAGATGCACTCACAATAACTGTCTTGTGTTGGTAGGTGTCTAGGCCCTGAACGCAACTTTTTCACTACCCCCCCACCCCAGAAGGTTTGGCTACCTGCACTCAAGGCTGTCTAAAATGGAAACAGCCAGACTGAGAGCCTCCACCATTCACTCAGGAGCTGCTTTTAAGTTCGGCCCCTTGCCTTTGATCTTTGCCTGAGCTATGATGCAGCCATATCTGTGTCTGGTGATACATGTTGCTGATTGTGATCCATGGAGTTGACTTCCTAGCTTGATGTTAAGCCCAGCTGCTGCATAGGGACTTCTTTGGGGACCTGGACTGATGGCTGATCCTCATCACTCTCACTGTTCTGCTTTTTGTTTTACTGTAGGATTACAGAATTGTCAATGAGGTTGATGCCTGGCTGTCACCCTCAGCTCCTAGCTCACCTTCCCTTAGCAAAGAAAGCTTGTTGCTTCTATAACAGTAGATTTGGCAGTTTACATGTGTACATTATGCTATGCTTACACTGGAGAAGTCAAAGAAGGTAAGCTGAAGGAATGCAGCTAGCATTTGGGACAGAAGTTTTGCGAGGGCTATGGGACTGAAATTCTCCTACAAAAAAAAAAAAATTCCATGCAGACTGAGGAGTCCTTTGTGCGACAAACCACTCCTGTAGGTAAACCTACAAACCACTTCTGTGGTTTGTAGACTTCAATCCACAGCAAATTGCTAACATTTGGTATGTGATTCAATACTGTAGAGACTGTAAGGACCACCTTCTCCATTCCCTTTGTCAGCTGTCAGGTCAACTCATGAATGAATCCTAGAGCTCTTTCTCAAAAATGAAACCAAGATAACTTCCTATTCTTATTTCATATGTTTTCTTCCCACCCTCCAATCTCTCTGCTGTTTACTCCTCCATCTCCTGCTTCTACTATTATTCTTTGTTCTCCTTCCCCTATCTTGTTCTTCTTTGTCCCTTCCTCTCCCTTATACTCTCCAGTTTGACTGTTCTGTATTTTTCTTGAAGGGAAGTAGAAATAGCAAAAACATAGTGCAAGATGTAGCCTAGTACCTCTGAGAGGAAACCCAGTTAGTCAAGCAAACACATACAACTTCTGTTTTTCTCACAGATTTTTTTGCAGAAATTATTTCAACATAGCTATGCTCTTACTGGCATAAGGAAGAAGCAGCCTTCTTTGCCATTCTGATTAGTTATTATCACCACTGCATCTAGTGTAACACATCCTTCTCCACTCAGGCGCAATAATTAACATGTCCTGCCATATTTTGTGCATGTGCTTTCACAGCAAAAGCAGGGGAGAGTGATTGAAAAGATTATGAAAACAACTTAATAAGCATGCTCTTCTTCCTGTTCTTCCTCACCCTGTACAGATCCAACTTTCTCCCTAGCCTGAGCATAACACTGCTGTCTGCAAGCTGGATACTACGCTGGCTGCAAGCCCAGTCCACTGTCCTTTTCCCCAGCTCCATCTCTTAGGTTCAGCAGCCAGACCCCTTTAGACTCTTCACAGAACACCAGCCAGGCACTTACTTTTCACAGCAGCTGTTAAAGTTCAGAGTCACTTTCACAAATTGATGAGCCTCTGAACATTCCATCCACGTGCAAGTTGTAAGAGATATGTAGTCGTTCTAACACTGTAGAGTCTGCATTGGGATGCTCTCTGAAAAGAGTAAACAATCAGAAGATGGACGGAGTGAAAGCAGGTAATGGGAAATGGTTAAATGAACACAAGCTCTGCTACTGTACTGGAGAATGCAGAGACGGAGAAGTGAGGAGCTGAGTGATGAAATCTGCTGGGAATATCCCCTATGTTGTTCAGCTCATACTGCATGTATTTCACAAATACAATTTGGCCCTTCATGGGAAAGCTTGAAGGCAAGAAGTCTCCAACAGCAGCTGCTGCTCTTCAGAGTAGGCTTGACTGTCATTATGTTGCCTTTTATCAGAATTTTGTCATGGGTCTGAGGACTGGGAAGGCCTCAACTTTTTGACTCTGCTTGTTTGTGAATCAAAATGGTCATGCAAGAAAAGATTCTGGTCTACAACCTGTGAAGAAAAGCTGAAAATGTTTTGTAATAGGTAACATTAATTTTCAAGAAATATTCTAATTCAAAAGATAAGTCCAAAAGGGGTAAGATTGGTGTTTTTAAGCCTCATTGGACTTCATGCCTTTGAAGCAAAAGGGCCTTGTAACGCTGGCTAAAACCTCTAACACATCTTCTGCTTTCTATTCTTCACCCCTAGACACAGCCATTCTGATACAGTGAACTATGATTTAAGACTTCAGATTGTACCTCTGTTTCTCTTCCTGAAGTGCAGAGGCCTAATGCTCCATGAAACTCCAAACACAGGTGGAAGGCTGGTCAAGCAAGTGTGAGTACAACACAGAAAGCCTAAATGAGCAGCTCTCCCCAATGAGAGAGCCTGTTGTCTCCTACAAATGATCTTTTGATATTCCCAGTAGGAGGAAATGAGAGTACCGAGACCAACTGGGCAATGCTGAGTGGGGATTTATTTAGCTGAGCATCAGCATCAGTGTCCTAGGATCAGCATAATTCTGAGTCCTGGTAAATCTCTGCATAGTTTTGCAATAAACAAGGGTTCAAGCCAAATGGGAGAACCCCCAGGACCTAGGCAGTGTAGTGTTGATTTTTGTACCCCTTAACGACAGAAAGAATCTGGGAGACATTTAGAAAAACAACTCCTAACACGTAATTATAGATTTTGAAAAAGCCAAACAAATGCTCTCACCAATTCACTGCTCTTCTAGCAGTCAAGAGATGTCTCAGTAGAAAGGCAGTAAGTGCAAGAGATGAGTGACTGATTTATTGTTTAAGGCAAAAAAACAGATGCCTCATTAAGCAGGACATTCAGCTTTGCCTTTGTGGGTGGTTGCCATGGTGGTGAACACATTCACATGCCCACTGAATAAGCCTGCTTGCCTTAGCGAGCATTATGCCTATACGAAGTCATATGCAAATGTGAGAGACACCCACTCTGGTTTGTTACGATGACATTTAAGTCACAGAAAGGAGAAACTTTCCTGACAAAGAAAACATATTTCAAAAATCTAGCAGCTAAAAAATTTGTGTCCCTCTATCAGTAAACAAACATAGCTCATAGGTGTATTTGCAGAGAACCTGCTTTTCCTTTTTCTTTTGTGAAAAAGCTCTGTGCAAGGAGGAGCTGTGTCTGTGTTGAGGAAAGGTCACTGTTAACCTGGGAAAAATAATATGCTCTTCCCTGAGAATTCAAACTCCAAGAACAGGCGCTGGCATTCTCTCTGCTATGATGGGAACTACTGACCCAGAGTCAGCTTGGTTGAGAGCTCTGTTTTTCAGAAACAGCAGCCAAGAAATGGCAAGGAATGATTTTGCCAGTCCTAGCAGCCCTAGGGCAGCTGATGCCTAATCTTACAAACACCTGTACCCAAGCCAAGTCACTTTCAGGTCCAAAAAGCAAAATATGCTGCAAAGACAAAGTTGTTTGAGTCATTGTAGGGTTATTGCTTGAGAGACCACGGTGCATGGCATTCAGTGTTACAAATCACGTTTTAGGCAAGGGAGCATAATACTCCCAAGTACCAGAGATATACGCCTATCTCTGGACAGATAGATATACGCCTATCTCTGCAATGGGTACATTTGTCAATATTTTTTATTTCAATATGTTTCATTCAATACCTCCGAGCCTCCAACACTTGTAAGCAATGACTAAGTTCCTCACCTGCACAGGTGCTGTGCCTCTGCTCTGCCAGCTGTGTTATCAACTGACTCTCAGCTCCCTGCCTTTTAGGGAGAAGGCAAGCCCTCGCTCTAACTCTAAAGAGAAGGAGTGTATCACTTGGAGACAGGACAAGTCAACAGACATAACGAAGAGACACCTATTTTTGAGAAAAAAAGGCAGGTTGGGGAAGAAAGTTTTCTTTTCGTATAAAGCAAAACGATATCTAACAATGAGTCAGGCAAAGTCACAGCTCATACTGGTAATAGTCAGGCCTACTCAGATGTGAAACTTCATGACTAGTCAATTTAACAGGCTTTGAACATTGTCCAGCCCATGAAGTTTGGTCTCTTGCCTAAATACCATCCACAACTCTCCCATTGACATTCACCTGGAGTGTTTGGTATAGCCCTGGTTGTACACTCAGAGAGTCTCTTCTTTCTGTCACCAAGATAAAAGCTGAAAATAAAGGGAGGATTGAGAAATATCAGGCTAAAACAAAAGGAACAATGATATAAAAGAAAGGAGGAAAAAAATAGAGCAAAGAGTCTGAAACTCACCTCGAATAGTTCCAACACCCAAAATCAAGTGTGAAGCCAGAAGAAGACTGATGAGCTCTCTCATTTTATACCTTTGCACACAAGCATGATCTTATTATGTCAGGCAACAACTCCCTGCATCACTGGCTGTTCTTCCTCAAATGCATGCTCAGCAGCCACTGACTGGTTGTAGCTGAAAGCAAAACTCATGCAGTTAGCTGGGAGAGTCTTGGGCCTTCTGTTGGCCCCAAACCACTTCCTCCATCAACGCTGACATGATCGCTCGGAGTAACTTCATATAAAGATAATTTATTAATGGGAAAACCTTCTGCCGCTGCACCTGAGGACAAGGACAAAGCTCGCTGTTTGGAATTAATGATAGGATTCTTCACCTCCTTCCTTCACCTTGAGAGTAAGAAATAACCCCTAAGTTATGAGAAGGAATTAATTGTCCATGTTGATTCATCCACCTGATCCATACAAAGTACACCCTGCTGTTCCATTGAATCATGAACCTGTCCAAAAAGAAACACTTCCTTGCCTCTCTTACCACTCCTACGCACAAAAATGTACTTCTGGTGAACTGAGAGATCCAGTCCTCCTGTTTCTTCGCTTTAAGACCTGACTCACAAGGCTTTTAAGTCCTTGTTTGTTTGAGGAGAGAGGGCTCCTTGCCAATTCCTTCCCCACAGTAATAACACATTTGCCTTACCTGAATGCTGAGTGGTCTTCAAGGCAGGTGCTTCACAGCAAGCGGTTATTTAACTTTCTCATTTATCACTCGCATGGAGTCAGTGCAAATGTGACTGCCAGTGGGACACCCACAGTCCTACCCCTTCAAATGAGCCTCTGCTCTATTCCCCTATCAGTTGTGCTGTTGTAGTCTTCAGCACTGTTTGATTTGCTCTCTCTGACCTTCCTGTTTATAGCATAGGTCCAGCAACTAAGTTCCTGATCAGATGTCATATAACCAAGAGGAAGAGGGAAGGAAGCACTGTTCACTGGTATATTTTGCTTAAACATTTTCCAAGAAATGCAACTAATTTTTCCACAAATAAGATGTAATGATCTCTTAACAGAGGCTGAACTTTGCTGCTTGTTCTCTTTTCTATTGATCTGCACTCAAAATCTGTCCTTTAAATCATCATTCTCATTGTGTGCAATGTTTTGTGGAAGGAAAATTTATTGCCATACAGTTAAACGGTCATTAAAGAAAACCTTAGTTCACATTGTGAATGTTGTCTTAAAGGCACATTGCTGTTGCTAAGCCTGACCTGTATAAAACTGTCTCCATCCAAATAGTAGCACTAGAAGGATGGATTCTGCTAAAACCAAAGCCACACTGTTAAGGGATTAAAATTCAAGCCACACTCTGATCACATACATTAATTTAAGTGATAATATCACTCTGCATCAGTAGACGTGAGGAAAATACACTCAAATGGAGACAGTATAATTTAACATATATTTAGGTCTTATTTTTAATCTTAGGGAAAAAAGGAAGGGGAGTTGTAGCACCTAAAGAAGTGAGAGGTGAAGTTTCTTGTTGCTTTCTCTAACCCAGACTGCAATCTCTGTGAAGAGACTACTATAGTTTTGGCCAATACCTTTATCAATTGAAAGTACCAGAGTTCAGGCAACTTTGGATTACATCCCCCACAGCATACACAATTTCTTATGAATCAGTGGCAGCTGGAAGTGCATTAGAAAAAAAAAATTAATAGCTAAAAGAAAAGCAATCTAAGCCAAAGAGACAAAGAAGAAGGGAAAGCTACTTGGCAATGATTTTCAGGATATACTGTAAAAGTGAACGTTGCGCACAGTGTATGGGTGTGAGCTTGAGAATGGAGAATTTTTGCCTTCACAGTCCCCACAGAATCAGACATGCACTCTCCTTTTCTTCATGCTACTTTCACAGAAAAAAAAAAAAAAAAAGACGTGTAAGCTTATCCTTTCAGTTTCTTCTTAACAGGCAGAAGAATTACCCCACTTACATGCAGAGACTTCAGTGGAGAAAAGCGAGGATTGGTAGTGAATACCCACGCACTCTGTCTCTTTAAACTTCAGTCATTCATAAGTAACTGCTTTTTCTTCTTTTCATGCTTGTTAAGCACACTCCCACTGTGTGTGATTCCAAGAAACACTCTGTTACTCCTCTCACTTAATTTACTCCAATTAGGTTTCGGCATCCCTAGGCACAAAGGATCTACCTATTAGATGGAGTGCTTCTGCAATAAAGCAATGCTTGGTGAACAGGAGATTAAAGTTCCCTTGGATGGAACTGAGGCGTGCCTCTTCAGCAAAGCTGCTGCAGTAACTTGAGCTTGCATGGAGTGTGACCAGATCAGTGATAGCAAATTCAGCATACTAGTCTCATAGCAGAGTCCGACACCATGAGTTACCTTGTTAGTTTTCACAGAAATCACTGTGCCAAGACATACCTATGCTACAAAGACCTGAAGAACTTCGGCTTCGGAAAATTGAAAGGCAACTTCCTCTATATAATCAGGCTGTGAAGTGATGCCTTTCTTTTTAAAGGTCTCACAAAGGGAGTTAACTGACATGTTAATTCCCTGCCTAAAATGAAATCCAGTAACAACCTTTAGCATCAACTTAGGCTAGAGGTTCAAGAAAACTCTTCTGATACAAAGACCAGTTAGGAGGCACGATTCTAAATCCCTGGATTTCTCCTGCTCTATTTGCTGAGCTACAGTGAAAGCAACTTTTATGAGTATGTATAAAATGCAGTGGGCAGATATTGCCATAAATTCAGTGGTAACGTCTTCAGGGCTACTGGAATGGGCTCTTTGACCAGAAAGACTTTAATTAATCCTTTCAGAAAACACAGAATCATGAATTGACAAGACCCCTAAAGGCCATTTGTTAGTCAGTTAAAATCTTTTATCGCAAAGTGAGATATAACTTGACTGAATGGATGGACAATTCAAGCCTTTCAGCTCCAAGACAGGGCATGAGGATGAAGCCAAATCATCCTTTAGACACAGTGTGGGTCTTGTCGTATCTGTATAGGCCATCCATAGACTCTCTTGCACTCAGTGGAAGTTCTGTCTGGCATGTGATGTCACAAATTGATATAGTAGCCAGGTATCCCTGGGTGAGTTGAATGGACCTCATCTGCTGGATCTGGTCTTCACCTCCCAAAAAGTGGTCCTGGGTGACATGAACACTAGCCAACACTGTGCCATGAGTTACTCAGCAGGTACAATGTGCAGCAAAGGCTGATAGGTGTCTTAAGTAGGATGGGCTCCCTTCAAGAGCAGAAAGAGGAAAAGATCTCCTTCATTTCTAATGAAATTAAGAACATTACCAAGTAAATAAAAGCGTAGACAAACGTTTTACTACAAAAGACACATGCAGTTGAAAAGATGGCATATACCACGAGGTATCTAGACATTGTCTTGGTAGGTACTCAGAAAGTCCAATATGGTCCATATGGGCATAACCAATTAAAGAAACAACAGGCAAGAGGTCCTGAAAGCAAAGTTTAAACCAGTAGGCTAAAAACATGGTCCTACATAGTAGCATTCTTCAATGGTCCTGGTTTTATACGCTGTGTCAGATAACAGAGGCTCAGTACATGAGTGACTAAACTGTGTAGGGGAAAGTGGATTCTATTTATTAGTATCTGGTAAATTTTTGAAGAAGATTAAGTTTATATAAGATGGGTTCCATCTAATCAAAACAGAATCAGTGATGCTGACATTTAAGATTAAAAATGTTCTGACGCAATTTGAAAATGAAAACCAAGGAAATCGTGCCAGATGTGGGAAGTAAATTGTTCAGATTGATATATCTGTGTGGTCTGAAATCACATAAAGCCTATGACTTAGAAAAATGGGTAGAATAGAAGGTAAGAAAAAAACTAAAGGAAAAAAATAACCCAGGTAAGCAGAGCATATGAAACTATGCAACCAAATCAAGTCAAATATGCCCAAATATGTCTATACAAATACTTCTCTTTTAAAATGTGGTTTAAATGGCAGAAACATTGGCAAATGCCTTAAAAAAAAAAGACAAAATGTAATAGGCATTATGGAAGTTTGATGAAAAGAAGATATTCAATGAAACACTTAAATATAAATTTTCTACAATAAGAGTAGTTTGCATTACACATTAATGGTAAAGAAAGTATAGCGTCAAACAGAGTATGTGTCAACAGTTGTGTTGTACTACAGAATTTCAACGGCTGCAGAATTTCACTCCACGCTAAAAGAAATGGTATGCAGCTAGTGCTATGCTATCAGTCACCTGACCAAAAGGAAGTGAGTGAAATGCTAGAGACGACCAGAGACCCTGAAAGGCAGACAAACAGCAACAATGGGGCAGCCCAATCATACAAGACTAGGTAAACATCACAGTGAACAGTGATGAGGCGATGTCTGCACTGGTAGACTAAACCTGCACAAGGCAAAGGTTTGAGCTCTGGAAAGAGATCATAGACGCCACTCAATTGTTAGCAAATGTTTTGATGTGGCTTTTTTTTATGTTCATGAGCAATCCAGGTACAGTTTCCAATATGCAGTGTAGAAGAGGCCAGCTTCTACTGTTGGGGAAAGAGCTTGGATATATGAATATTCCATGACTGCTCCATGTCAATTTGTCTTACAGACGGAAATGAACCTTGGTCTACTTTATTTGCTAGTATGGATCTAGTCACACATTCTACTTTGCTTCTTGGAGCTATTTGTGAAAGCACTCATAAGAAAAGAAAAAAAATGGTTTAGTCCTGAATAATATACAAGATCTAGTACAAGTTGAAACAAGAGATACATATTTACTATGATAATGTTTTAAGGGCATACATAAAAATAACAAGACTGGCAAAAATAAGCCCAAGAAACTGTTAAAAGGGTCAAATGTTTGCAGTGCCAAAGGAGCTGATTAAAGAATCATTTAAAAACTCAGAAGTGAAGTTAGTCCTTTTGTAAGTCTACCCATGCTATAAAGATAGGGTTACTGGAGCCTTAATGTTTGAAAAAGTAAGTGAGGCAAGACATATAGAGAAAAATGATAACTTATAATGATCTTTTCCAACTAAATCTTTGACTTTAATAAAACATAATTACTTTTTTTACAAGCCTTGCATAACATACATTCTTACTCAGTTACTTTCTTGTAATAAAATCTGTAAAGGAACTTAAAAATGTAATTGTCAATGAGTAATTGTAGTAAATAATTAAAGGCTTTAACAGGCCTCAGTATCAGAGAAAAAGAAATACCAAACGCAAGTTTTTGAGGAGTACTCAGAGAAGAGTCCAGGGAACTACCGACCAATCAGGCTAGTTTTTGTACAGGGTAGGTGATAAAAACTGTAATGAAAAATAGAAATAGCAGAGAGAAATGTTCTGGGGAAGAGTTAACACAGCTTTTGTAGAGAATAGTCATGTCTCATAAAACTAGGAAAGTTCTTGGAACTTCAGAAGTAAACAGATACAGGGTTATCCAATTAGTGTATTATACCTAGGTGCCTAAAAAGCTTGATGAAGTTCCTCAAAAATGCGGTTCCAAGAAACTAAGAGATAAAAGGAAGGTTCTCATGTAGATGAGTCAGTTAAAGACAGAAAACAAATGAGAGAAATTGTCACAGAGTCACCCACAAAATAGGCCAGGCAGGTACTCAAAGTGAGATTTATTCGAACCAAAATTACTTGGCACTCCGGAAACAACAGTAAACCACAAGTTCAGACGTTGGGTGGGAATAATACTACACAGTCAACTTAAGAATTCCTAAGTTTTCTCAAACAATCCTTTAGAATGATGACCCACTCACCAATAAGATGAGGGCTCTCAATCCCAGGGAAGTTACCTTGGACGGTGTCCCCATCCAAGGGGAGAGTCCCCAGCCGCAGACCCACTGCTCTGCGGAGGACTGACTCAAATTGTCTCTCTGGCAGGCGTCCATTTATACCCTAGTCGAGTCTGATCTGGGGTCAGTCCTGATTGGCTTGGGCCCCATCTTCCAGGGACTGTGGGCCTGGCAACAACCACCATAAGGGTGTGAAAAGCAAGGCAATCAGGTCTCGCTATCTATCTTTATCAGGTCTTTTGGAAAACCCCAGTCTTTGTCAGGTCTTTTGGAAAGCCCCAGTCTTTGCCAGGTCTTTGTCAGGGCAGGTGCACCTGCCACAGAAATTAATGGTGAGTTTTCATATTGAAGAAAAGATTTAAGTGACTTCTCCCAGGAATTTATAATCCTGAACATAATTATAAATGATCTGGAAGACTGAGTGATGAGAGAACTCTCACCTGAGAGATCTGGGTGACTGAGAAAGGCAAAATTTTATCTAGGGTACTCCAATCTAACAATGATGAACAAAATGCTAAGTTATTAGGTATAAATCGAGTATGAAGTTAGAATCATAGATTCATGGAATGGTTTGGGTTGGAAGGGTCGAAACTCCCTGCCATGGGCAGGGACACCTTTCACTAGATCAGGTTGCTCAAAGCCTTCTCCAACCTGACTTTGAACACTTCCAGTGGTGGGGCATCCACAACTTCTCTGGGTAACCAGTTTTGGTGTCTTGACAGTCTCATTGTAAAACATTTCTTCCTTATATCCAATCTAAATCTACTCTCTTTCAGTTCAAAACCATTGTCCTTTGTCCTGTTACTACAGGCCTTGGTAAAAAGTCTTTCTCCGTCTTTCTTATAAGCCCTTTTTATATACTGAAAGGCCGCAGTCAGGTCTCCCCAGAGCCGTCTCTTCTCCAGGCTGAACAGCCCCAACTTTCTCAGCCTGTCTTCATAGGAGAGGTGCTCCAGCCCCAATTGTTTTCATGGCCCTCCTCTGGACCCACTCCAGCAGGTCCATGTCTGTCTTGTACTGGTGTGTTGGGTCTGTGTGGTGGGGCTTTGGTAGTGGGGGAGGGGCTACACAGATGACTCCTGTGAGAAGTTGCTAGAAGCTTCCCTGGCTCCAAGTCAGACCTGCCTCTTGCTGATGCCGAGCTATTCAGTGACAGTAGTAGTGCCTCTGTGATAACATATTTAAGGAAGGGGGAGTGGGGGGCAGGAAGAAACTGATAGAAAACCTGCAGCATAGGGAGGAGGGGTATGTGAGAGAAACACCTAGGCAGATACTGGGAGTCAGTGAGGAAGAAAGGGGAGGAGGTGGCTGGAGCAGAGATTCCCCTGCAGCCCACAGGGAGAGGGCAGGCTGTGCGCCTGCAGCCCTTGGAGGACCACAGTGGAGCAGAGATAGACCTGCAGCCCATGGAGGACCACAGTGGAGCAGATATGAACCTGCAGCCCCTGGAGAACCCTATGCTGGAGCAGGTGGTTGTGCCTGAAGCAGGCCATGTCTCCATGGGAAGCCCGCACTGGAGCACTCTGTTCCTGAAGGACTGCACCCTATGGGAGGGAAGACTGTGCTAGAGCAGTTCATGAAGAACTGCACCCTGTAGGAAGGACTCACGTTGGAGAAGGTCGTGGAGGACTATGCCGTGGGAATGACCCCATGCTGGAGCAGAGGCAGAGTGTGAGGAGCCCTCCCGCCCTGAGGAGAAAGGAACAGCAGAGACTACACAGGATGAACTGACCACAACCCCCATTTCCCATCCCTCTGTGCTGCTGGAGGGGGAGGAGTTGGAGTCATCTGGAGTGAAGTAACTTGAGCCCAGGGAAGAAGGGAGGGGCGGAGGAAAGTGTTTTTAGGGTCTGTGTTTCTCTCTCATTACCCTACTCTGATTTGATTGGTAACAAAATAGGTTTTTTCCCCAGCTGGGTCTGGTTTTGGCTGTAACCATAATTGGTGAGTGAACCCTCCCTGTCCTTGTCTTGACCCACAAGCTTTTCACTATATTTTCTCCTCCCCATTCCACCAAGCAGGGAAGAGCAAGTGGCCATGTTGTGCTTTGTTGCCTGCTGGGCCTAAACCACGACAACTGGGGACCCCAGAGCTGGACGCAGTACTCCAGGTGGGGTCTCACAACAGCAGAGTTAGAGGGCAGAATCACCTCCCTCAACCTGCTGGCCACACTTATTTTTATGCCCAGAATGTGATTGCCTTTCTGGCCTGCAACTTCACATTGCTGACTCATATCTAATTTTTCATCCACTGTTATCCCCAAGTCCTTCTCTGCAGGGCTGCTCTCAATCAATTAATCAATTCAGTGTTAATAAATACAAAGAAATTCATGTCACAAAAAAAGTAATCCTAATTATAAAACAAGATCAAAGAACCCGTGAGAGCAGACAAATAATAATAGTAATGGAAGAATCCAGTTATCGTCGACTGGCTAAGTAACGTGTTTCTTGAATACCATATTCAGTTCTTGTCATCTCATCTCTGAAGGAATACTGTAGAAACAGAGAAAGTATGGAAGTGTTATCAGAAATATGGGATCTATAGGAAAAGAGACTAATTACTGTGGAGTTTTTCAGCTTGGAAAAAGAAATAACCAAGTGATTATCTGACAGAAGTTTGCAGCATCTCAAGCAGGAGATGGTGAATAAGAAATTATGGTTTATCAGTTCTCCTAGAATAAGAACAAAGGAGCAACTTAGCATGCAACTGGCACAAAATGAGTCCAGGAAAATGTGGACATTTTTTGTTTGTTTTTATTTATAAACAAATTGATTAATGTTTTACTATCCAACATTATGAAGTCAAAAATTAAGTAGTTTTACAAAGGGATTAGTTGAATATCTAAAGGCCAGAGCCATTAAGTACATATTATCTACAGCTTAGATGTAACCTCCAACTCAGGAAGGCTCTGGGCCAGACACCAGGTAAATATACCGGTTAAGTATTTATTTATTTACTGTATACTTTTCCATGTTTATTACACCCCTGCTATTGCATCTACGGCAAATATTGGCAGAGGTAGAATACTGGGAAAGACGGAATGCCTGTTTAGACCCAATGTGATAGTCTTATGCTCCTATATTACAGTCTCTGCTGCAAGTAGAAGGGAAGAAAAGGATGCCTTCAGATGCCAAAACAGAATCATGAATCCATCATGAATTTGCAGTGAATTAAACTTGAAAATGCGTGTCAACATCCCATGTACCTCTGAATGCAGCAGAAGGACAAACAGGTTAGAAGTACACTGCAAGGCTACAGCAGGTGCAGAAGTACTCATCTCCAAAGTTTGAAAAGTATGTGCACATAGTGAACAAGGAGGTGGAATTTTTTAAAAAAGAGAATAGGAAAAGCCATCCAATTGTTTCAGATAGCTTTACATCTACTTTTCAAGACAAACAAATTAGCCTTCAACAATGAGGACCATATGCTCCTCTACCAACAAACTGGAAAGGACACAATGAAACTACAAAGCTTTTGACCTAAAGCTAGCTTATATTGAGCAAGAGGAGTCTGGGTCCACCCACCTAATGCCATGAAACATCAATTGTCTAATATGAGGAGCTGTTAGGATCAAGGTTGGAGAAGATGGAATCCTGGCAGACACTTGGAAGGACTTAAAAAAGGCCTAACCAGACATGAAGTCATTGTGCTGCTTATTACCCACATACGGCACATGAGATGTGGGGCTTCTTTTCATGGAAATTTCAGCTCTGTAGTGAGAGCGGAGGGAGCATGTAGGGAGTGAGGAGAAGAGGCAGAGATCATTCATTGGAGTTGTATGAGAATAAGATTCTGTGTACAAATGTGTTTAAATGAACAAGAAACTACACAGGAACTGGTAGGATGGGTTGGGTTTGTTACCCTGCAGAGATACAAGATTCTCAGAAATTCTCCGGCTATTGTTCCTTGAGGCCTTGGAGGGCTTTCCACTGCAGGCCTCCTTTTCCAGCAAACCATTCAGCCTCGCTTTCCTTACTTACATAAAAGACAACCCCCAGGCTAGCAGAAAGAGAACAACAGACTAGTTCAGCATGGATCTTAATTAGAACTATTGAGGTCACAATATGCTTACTACCCTAATCTCATGCAAATTCAGGTAATATATTTCTGGTTGAGGAAGATTATGATAAGGGAATAGTAAGCTGATTACTTCAGAGCAATGAAGAGAAAAATGCCTGCTCTTAAAACACAAACAGAATCTTTGATGTTTGAGCTTACAGTAAGGAAAGGGTTGCAATGATTTCATAACTGTATATTCAGTGTAAATAGAGAGTTGTAAAATGTGATGGACAGTATTAATTGAGATGCCTAGCTCTCCTTTTTTGACTATATAGGAAACATTGGTGAATCATCACTCAGATATACAGGCTGAGGTGCTAGAACTACTTAGTGGGAAGCCCTACAGAGAGGAGCGTGTCATAATTGGCTCCTGAATCATCAGAATGATGATTCCTCTCCTGCATATCAGTACCCAGCACTGGGGAAGGTAACAGCAAACTCCTTTTGTCCAGTAACTTTGTGGCTCAAGCTAATGATCAGAAAGTTGAAGACATGGGATTCACAACAGCTGCAAAGTCTTGAATTGCAGGCTACAGGATTGTAAAATGCTTTTTACTACCCTCACTGCAGCTGGACCTCATGCAGAAGGGAATGGAAGATTCATCGGATCAGCAACAGATGAAGTTTATGGAAGCTTTGATTCCATAACCTAGTAAGAAGTTGATTCCTCTGGCACAGCAGAGCCATAGGTTGGGACCCCTGCTTCCAACATTCATTACGTATTTTATTTAATGATGGGTTAATTGGATTAAATGGATTAGATGGATATTGAATGAGTCCCTAGAACAGAAACTCATTCTGCCCTAAAACAATAGTTATAGTTGCAAAAGAAAACCACTGTTCAGCTCCCCTAGCTTAACAGCAGCATGTTACTCTGCAAGTTCCAGGCTCCTGACGTGATCTTCAGATCCTAGTTGCTCTCTGGGGTCATACCAAATGTTCTTGTATCTATAAATCCCGTCTCCAAAAGTAGCCTCTGCAAATGCCCAGTGAAGTGCAGAAGGACTACAGATAGTTTAGAGAACTGATCACAATGCAAATTGGCTTAATCCAAAAGCCACTGAGCTGAATAGAAGTTCTCCCACTCACTATTCTTCTTGGTTATTAAACCCACAGCAATTCAAGGCCCAGTACGGTGATGCACCTCTAAGATGTGAATCCAGATACCAAATTTGCATATGAATTTGAACATCTCCTTTTAGTACGTGTCTAGATAGAGCACAATGATACAGCCTGGAAGAAATTGTTTGTGCTACTCATAAAAGGCCAAAGAAGAGAGTAACAAAAAAATCCATTGATTAGGAAAGGACTGAATTGAAAATCCCTTAAAGTGTTCATCAATATTCTCTATCAGAGGCTGCAACTGCCTGCCTTTTGCCGTTCCAGAACACCAAATTGAATTTGCACACCTTTCAGATTTAAAATGGTATTTATAAGGATTTAAAATCTGAAAAAACAATGCATTTCACTGCAATTTCTGAATCAGCACTGTCCCATTAACCCAGCAGGAGGAATCAGCTGGCACAAACACAAAACTCTTTCTCATTATCTCTGTGAAATAATATAGCAAAGTCAGGAGAAAACACCCTACCTCACAGGTGACAGAGCTGAACCTACAGAATTTTTTGAGGCCTAGTCAATGCTCTTAACATATGGAAGGAAAGATTTATGGGAAGAAATAGTATTTTTTATTAGTACAAATTTTATATTTGAAAAAAGAAACAAGTCTTTTTAGAATTCAAGCCGACCTTCAGATCTGAAACCAAAGCCTTTTATTGATCACAGAGTGGCAGCTCTGAACAAATGCTCTTACCTTGCACCAGTTTCTTTACAGCAGAACTGGGAAGAAAATGGCTTCTCTTTCTCAACACAGTTTATTACTCAGGAAAAAAAGCTAAGAATAAATTACATAGTTAAGATTAATTATATTATGCATAAACAGCCAATGAACTTAAAATCATATAGTACTTTAACACCTAGAAATAGAAAAACCCCAGCAGATACAGGCTTGTGCACCTTCATAACATTTCTTGCCTGTCATTTTCTATTACCTGCCCTACTCCCTTCCTCTCACTGCACCTTACAAGTCCTTGGGTTTTCTTTCATTAATGTATCTTCTTCCCCATGGTGCTCTACAGCCTACCTTATGCATCCCAGTATTGTTTCCTTCTTATTCTTAGAATACACTGTGATACACTGCACCCTAAAATTAAGAAAGGTTTCCTGGACTTCAACAAATTTTCCTCTTTTTTTATTTACACTTCTATTACTGTCTGGGGTTTTTCTCACTTTGGACAATACCTATTTCATGCCAGTAGTGGAAAGGTAGCGATATGAAAGCTCCTTGGTGACTCTTAGATCTATGTTACACACACACTCACAAGTTCAACAAAATTGCTCTTAAGAATATAAGACTTTTTTCCAAAGTTCCCAAGCCTGTATTCTTCTGATAGCATTTCATGCTCCTAAGTCCGCATTTCCTGCCATGAGTTTTGGCTCGGGCAACCTGGTATTATTGCAAAATGACTGTGATCTGTCACAGGATCACAACGAGGTTTAACTGTTCATTGTGGATAAGCCAAAAAGTTTGAAAAACCCCAAAGGGCGGTATTTGGTTTGTCTTTCATGCCAAATCTGTGAGGGCCATTGAGAAGGATATTGAGCTACTTCGAGTCTTTCAACACGTTGGACTGGAAGCTGGAAAACAGAACTGGCGTTTATTTGTTCCTAGGTTTGAAGGTTCATTTTCATCAGATAGTTGCAACATCTATCAGTTACCTGTAGCTTTGGTATTCATTAATATTTGCCTATTTAACGGATTTCTGTGATCCTCAGAGATTGCTGCCAGGAAAAGTAATCATCTGATTTCAGGTTTTTGAAAAGCTGAATAGCCTGCATTTTTGTTACATCCTTTCCCTTGCCAGTGATGGATTCATCATCAGCTACAGGCTTCCCAGGCTTCCCAGAAGGCTTCTTGGCTTGGTTGTCTTCCTGACTAGTATCCATCTTCACACTGGATTTTAGACTTTGGAAGCAATAGTCACCAACTTGGCAAAGGAAAACTGGCTCAGTGCTGTCAGGGTTTAACACCACCAAGTTACTCTCGGACAAAGGCTGCTTTCTAGAAAGATCCTTTCCCTTTTCTAAGGCAGGCAAAGAAATCTTTGTGGGTTCTGAATGTCCATGGAGACCTAAAGGGACAGTGAGATAGTCTCCAAATGTATCCAGGTGCAATTCAGGAGAAGAGGCTGGTTCTTGACCTGAAACTGGGGCCACGACATCTGTTTTCCCGGGAGAAAACTCATGGCAAGAGGGGTCACTGGGGGACTGGGGCTTGTTGTCACAAGGCAACTCCCCAGCAGTGACAAGTGGTGGATGGGTGGAGTCGCTGGCTGATGGTAGTGACAGGCTCTGTGTGGTGATGTACTCCAAGGGGCAGTGCTGAGGAGACGTGACACAGCCAAGGACCTCTGGAGATTTCTGCTCTTCTGCTGTCATGTTGGTGCCTCTCCCACAAGCTGGTGGGGCTGGTGAGACTTCTTTCTCATCATCAAGGTGCTGCATCATTTCCTTCTGATCTGGGAGCAGGAAGGGCTGTGGAGGACCTGTTGCTGGCTGTTCTTGCCTTTGTGGAGCCTGGGGACAGTCTTCCTTTGGGAGGGTCACATACTGAAGGGGAACAGATTTCTCACGGATTCCCACTGGCTCCACTTCCAGGGTCTGATGCATATCAGGCTGGGAGGACATCACTGGGCTGTACAGGTATGGACCATTGAAAGCAAAGCAAGGGATTGCTGTCTGGGAAGCAATACTTGCATTAGCACTGCTTCTCCTTGATACAGGAAAGGAATGACAAGCAATCTGACTTGAGCAGACAACTAGGGCATGCTCTGGGTCATTTAAAGCATGGTATGAGTTCTGTAGGTCCAATGCAATACGGGAAACATCTGTCTTCTTAGCCCGCCCTTCAGGGGACTCTGCCAAAGTCTTTGTCTGCCTGAATGTGGGAAAGTTAAAAGTTGCTTATGAGTGATATTATTGTGGTAAACATTAAACATAAAACAAGCTTAGTTGAAAACACACACAGCTACACATGGGGTTAGAAAAAAATCTTTCTTGGAGAAGCAGGCTAACCCAGACAGCAAAAAATTGTATCTCTTCCTCAGAAGCAACTTGTATAGGCTTTTTAGTGACAGAACATTTTGTTATATCCGCCATGACTTAGAGAGCTCTTTGAGACTGTCATCCACAGTGTCTCTATGATGTGATCTTCACTCACCTGTCCACAACTTGAAGGAAGCTAGCCTGCTCCATCTTCTCTGAAAGGTTGTATTTGTTGAAGTCCAAGTGGCTGCTTGTTGACCAGTTTCCTAAATGTTCTTTCTGAAAATGAAAAAGCAGACAGGACAAAAAAGCAGTGTCTCACTGGCAGTAGAATCAAGAATGTACATTCCTCATGGACAAAGAAAGCAAATAGGAGAACCTACAGCATCTGGCAATAGGGATACAGTTTTACTAATATGATTAGAAGGTGTGTTCTGTTCTCCAGAATTTGGTTACTTCAAACCTGTATTGCCTGACCTAAATGACCTAACTAGTATTCAGTGCACCAACTAGAAAAGATGCCATCCTAGACTTGTTATTTGTGAATAGAGAAGGAGTCGTGGAAGATGCAATGGTAGGTGGCTGTCTTGGCCACAGTGATCATGAAACGATTGAGTTTAAAATTTTCAGAGTAATGAGAAAAAAGGACAGCAAGGTTGCTACTCTGGATTTCAAGAGAGCAAACTTTAAGCTATTCAGGGATCTACTTAGCAGAATACCCAGGGAATTTGCTTTTGACGGCTTGGGAGTCCACAAGTGTGGGTCAATTTTCAAGAATCACCTTTCAAAAGCATGGGAGCAGGCAATTTTGCTGCATCGTAAGTCAGGCAAGTGGGGCGGATGACCAGCTTGCCTGAACATGGAACTCCTCTTGGAGTAAGTAATTATATGATCTCTGGAAGCAAGATCAGGCTTCACAGGAAAAGTACAGAGCTGTGGTTCATATATGCAGGGAGAAGACATGAAAGGCGAAAGCTCAGTTAGAGCTGAAGATGGCCAGTGTTGTATAAGACAACAAAAAGGTCTTTTTAAAGTATGTTAATAGCAAGAGGAGCTGTAAAGAAAACGTTAGCCCAATACTTGTTGATGATGGTCACCTGACTAATAGAGATGAAGAAACAGCAGAGGCATTCAATGCGGTTTTTGCTTCAGTCTTTAATAATACTGATAGACTTTGGGCTGCCCGGTCCTCTGAGTCAGAGGACCATGAGTGTGGGAACAGTGACTTTCCATTTGTGAACATTGAAATTCTAAGGGACCAGCTGTATCAGCTGAATGTTCATAGGTCCATGGGCCCTGATGGGATTCATCCCAGAACACTGAAGGAGCTAGCAGATGTTACAGCAGGACCCTTCTAGATCATCTACCAAAGGTCTTGGGGGTCTGGGGAGCCTGAAAGCTGGACAATGTTAATCCAGTCTACAAGAAGGGCTTGAGGGAAGACCCAGGAAACTACAGACCTGTTAGTCTACCCTCAGTTCCTGGAAAAAATATGGAGAGGATCATACTGGGTGCTATTGGAAGGCACTTAAAGAACAATGTAATCATCAGGCACAGTCAACATGGATTCACAAAGGGAAGGTCCTCTTTAACTAATTTGATATCCTTCTATGATAAGGTCACCCATCTAGTGGATGAAGGGAAATCAGTAGATGTAGGGGTTTTTTTATTTTAGTAAGGCTTTTGATACTTTCCTTCACAGCATCCTTCTGGACAACTTGTCCAACTGTGGGATGAACAGCTACACAGTGTGCTGTGTGAAGAACTCACTGAAGAGCAGAGCTTGAAGTGTTGTAGTGAATGGGGCTACATCTGGCTGGTGACCAGTCATCAGTGGTATACCTCAGATCTCAATTCTAGGGCCAGTTCAATATTTTTATCAGTGATCTGGATGCAGGAGTTGAAGGCACTGTTAGCAAGTTTGCAGATGATACCAAACTGGGAGGTGCTGTTGAATCTCTTGAAGGCAAAAGGCCTTGCAGAGGGATCAATTGAAGCATTGGGCAATAATCAATGGAATGAAATTTAAGAAGTCCAAATGCTGGACTCCACACCTGAGACAGAGTAATGCTGAACACAAGTATAATCTGGGAGAGGAGTGGTGGAGAGCAGCCCTGAAGAAAGGGATCTTGGGGTGCTGGTTCACAGCAGGCTCAGTAGGAGTCAGCAGTGTGCCCTGGCCGCCAAAAGCACAAACCGCATCCTGGGATGCATCAAACACAGCATAACCAGCTGGTGAAAAGAGGTGATTATCCCACTGTATTCAGCGTTGGTGTGGCCTCACCTTGAGTACTGTGTGCAGCTCTGGGCCCCACAATTTAGGAAGGATTTTAAGGTACTTGAATGCATCCAGAGGACGGCAACAAAGCTGCTGAAAAGACTGGAAGGAATGTCCTGTGAGGAACAGCTAAGAACTTTGGGTTTATCTAGTTTGGAGAAAAAGAGGCTGAGGGGCAACCTCATTGCTCTCTACAGCTTCCTGGGGGAAGTGGAGAGGGAGGTGCTGATCTCTTCTCCTGGATATCCAGTGACAGGACGTATGGGAATGGTTCAAAGTTGCACCAGGGGAGTTTTAGACTGGAAATTAGGAAGCATTTCTTTACTGAGATGGTGGTCAAACACTGGAACAGGCTTCCTAGAGAGGTGGTTGACGCCCCATCCGTCAGTGTTTAAGAGGCATTTGGACAATGCCCCTAATAACATGCTTTAGGTTTTGGTCAGCCCCAAAGTGGTCAGGCAGTTGGAGTGGATGATCCTTGTAGGTCCCTTCCAACTGATCTATTATTCTATTCTATTCTATTCTATTCTATTCTATTCTATTCTATTCTATTCTATTCTATTCTATTCTAAACTTTACATAGCATCAGGGACAGGAGCTGCTCCCTTAAAGAGCTCAGAGAGATACTGCAAGTTGCTACCACAATAAACATCAAAACTACTGTTTTGTGCAGTGTCTACTCTTTTCCGGCATCATATGGGGACACTCTGGGTAATATTTCACCTACAGGAGTATAATGATTGTCCTTCTGTACCAGCGGACCAGAGAAACAGAATTACTGGGATGTTTACAGAACTCAGGATAAGCTAATTCAGTGCAGTGATGGAATCTTTGAAAACCATGAAATTGAGGCAGTGCGTTCTTGTGGATGGAGAAACAGGTAGGGAATAGGAAAGAAAGATAATAGGGTGCTTCTTAGAGGGGGGAAAAATCATTTTTACTTTAGAGATCAGACAAAATAAACTAACTTGAGACTTTAGTATAAACATAACCAGTTTGTCTTACGGCACAAGAGAATCCATGCCTAGCCTTTGCCATCTATTTGAAAATTATGTATTAAACTAGGTCATTACAGTGAAAACCCATTTTACAGCAATGTATAAAATGTGCAATTGTTAACAAACATGTTAACTCTACTCACACACAAGTGTACATACTGTGAGTGCTCATTCGCCTCATGCAAAGGCCATGTAAATTATACTCATTGGAGTGCCATGTATCTATACTTACTTGTAACCCATCCCTTATGAACACTGAATAGAATCAACTGTTATACAAAAATGTGTCTGTCTGTGTGTGTGTATGTGTGTGTTGGGGTGGGCACATTATTGAATTAGCAATTGTTGCAAGACTGGAAGACTTTTACCACAAAAATCTAGAGATGCCTATACCATCCTTTCCAGGCGTTGGGGCTTTTTGGGAAGGGAGGAAGAAGGGAGGGAGGTTCTACTTAAACAGCTTTGACCAAATGCTAAGTCTGTTCCTTGATTTCCAATAAAGGATGCTTGTCCTGGTAATGGACAGGCATGTGGTCACATCTATTACAGGAAATCCAGCCCCTTAAAATAAAAGTTTCTTTAATAGGGCTACTACCCCATTCTAAAAATTAGTGCTGAATACTACTTGGGGATGAATGAAATCACCAGCTGATGAAGTTTACTAATGATACTAGATTATTTCAGTCAGTTAAAATTTTAAAGTACTGAAAAATTTCTAGCTTGATTTTAAATCACTGTGATGCTGACAAGCAGAACACAAAGAAGTCTACTAGTATAAATATAAGAACACAGTCATGTTGAATATGACCAGAACTTCTCCTAAAAATAAGGCACAGACTAATGAAAATGTCAGTTAATTGTGGACTAGGAGACAAGAAGTGCCCTTAAGAAGGAAGCCCTGGAAATCCTGAAAAAGAGAGAGAAATAATGAACCCTTCCAGGTAGTTCCCCCTTACCCCCTGGTAGCTCTGGATCAGGTGACTCTTGCTGGGGTTTGGAATATTTTCCTCCCACATTTGCTTCTTC
>VZSC01019234.1:207360-241909 GCA_013398225.1 Steatornis caripensis | reverse complement strand
AAAAAAAAAAAAAAAAAAAAAAAAAAAAACAACCAGGCGCTCCCACTTATTGATCACACCGAAACGCCCGGGCCAAGGGATTATCTTCCCGGCTCAAAACGGGGTTTGAAATGAGGCAAAGGAAAACGTCACGCGGCGCAAAGCGCCTGGAAGCGTGCTCTGGCGCTGCATTCACCGAAGTCTCCCCTTCCCGGCAGCACGAGTGCAGGGACACTCTTCGGGGCGCTAATAATCCTTGGCGAAACCCAGGGTTCAGCCGCCGACTTCGGCTCCTCGCTCGCGGACGGAGCTGGGAACGCCGCCTCTCTACGGGGGCGGCTCTTTTCCGTGAGCTACAGCAAACGTGGAGGGAAACGTCCAGCTTGGAAACTAAAGCTCCTAGTTTCGCCAGTGCCTCCGTGCCTCGGTTTCCCCAGCTCTTAAAATGCAACCAACGCTCCTGACGAGGCACGGGGTACCCAAAACGCTTCCGCGGGCTGTAGTGAAAGGCATCACCAGGAGAAAATAGGAATAAAAATGGCAAGTTCTGCTCACTGGTCTCTTTTCTTAGGAACATCAACTTTTGCGACACGGCAGAGGACGGTGTCCGAGCGCACGGCCCCTCCTACCACTCACGCCTCTCCCCGCCACATGCCCCGGCCAAAAACCACTCAGGAATAGCAGAGCGCACTTTTATTTTGCATAGACTTGGTCGGCACCGGCTCATTCAGCAGGCAGGGCTGAGCTTTCTTTCTACCTAAAGCTACAGCAACAAACCACTTCCTTTTTTACACATAGCTCCTAAAATTATCTCTCTCCACTTCTCCTCCCCTCTGCATCTCTCCCCCCACTTACAAAAAACCCAGCTATCAGCCCCGAGACGAGCCGTGCGTGGGAGGAGATTTCAGGGACAGTCGCACCTCAGGATCTGCTCATAACCTTTTTGATGATCTTTATCTGCACGAACTATTTCCACCGCTTGGCTCCTCGGGGCCACAGCTGCTACCAGCTGGGGCAGGAGAGATCAGTACGTACGAGGGAAAGGGGAACTGGCGGGAGGCTGCCCTGCGCCTTTTACTTAAAGCACAGGGAAAAGACATGGCACGGAAGGACTGGAAAGGATTATCTCCATTTTAGCTGGAAGCCCCATCGCACCAGGCTTCTCTCCGTGGAGACGCCAGATTGCTGGAGGGCTGTCATAAAAAGCCGGAGTTTCCATGGCCTATCACCTTCTCACCTCTCCCGGCGCAGGGAACGGAAAATGTTTGGGTCTGCTTTGGCACCTTCCCATCCCTGCCTCGCACCAAGCGAAGGAGCAAAACCAAGTGCTTCCTCCACGCCAAAAGGGGAGAGGATCATTTCACGTCACACACAGCAACGCCAGAAATGCAGCTGCTCCTGCTCAAGGTGGGAAACCGCAAGCAAGTGGCCAGCACGTTACGTAAAAGTGTCGGAGGAGGAAACGGGGGCTCTCGGCTACCTTGTGTTCTCAGCAAGAGAAGCGAGACACCAGTTCCTAGCAGACCCAAGCAGGAGGCACGCAGGCCTAAATGAAAACCTAAGGCATCGAACGCCCCGCACTCAGCCAGGTCCTACAGCCTCCATGAGGTTTGGCGTGCCCACGCTTGAAGGACACGCAGCCTTCGGGGGAGCTGCGCGCTCTCGGGTGTGCCTGCACGCATGCGGCTGACCCTCGGGGCAGCCCAAAACGCCTCGCTCCTAGACCGCTAAACCGGCAACACGGGTGTTGGGCAACCCAGAGACCCTGGAGGTTCTGCCCTCCACCGACGGAGAGGCTCTAGGCAAGACACTCAGCAGAGAGGTGGTTTGCTGAGGAGCGTGACCCTACCTGTGTAGCCAGCAAGGGCAGCAGCAGGAATGACAGGCTTGTCCTTGTTCATATCGGCCCGATCTCGAACATAGTCCTTGAAGGTGCCCTTGGGCTTGTGGTTGGGCAGGGCGGCGGGGTAGTCCTCCGAGTCAAAGCTGTCATAGGAGGGGACGCGCTGCAGGCTCTGGAAGGAGGACTGGCTGCTCCAGGACTGCGTCAGGCGGTCGCAGCTGTCGTAGCTCTCTATGCTCTCGAAGGAGTCCTGGCCACCCAGTTTACCTGGCGAGAAGGAAGAGCGTGTGAGACGTGCCTGGCCAGCACGGGGACGCTCCAGCTTGCCACGGCCAGAAGGACGCTTTGCCCGCCCGCAAAGGCAACCAGGCAAATGACGCTGTCCCACCATGCCTCGTCTCCAACCAAACTCCAACGTACGGCCTGAAACTGGGATACTTGTGTTATTTTTGTAATTCAGAGCAGGGCTGTCTGAGCCCCGGAGAAGTTCAGGCAGTAGAGCAAGACGGAGGCAGGGAAAAAACCCAAAGCCCTGACTCTCTGCGCAAGACTGATGCCTGGAGCTGACTGGAAATTGTTCTCTGTTTCCAAAAGGCAAGGGCAGACAAATAACCCACTTGAAACAGATACTCAAGGCTCAGTTCAGGTGCCAGGACCTCTCGCTCTTGCTGCTGAAAGATTCGCCAGTAAGCCCCATATCGGATCCGCCAGCCCTACATAAACGCTGCTCAGGCATATTCAAGGGCACTGGACACCCAGCTTCTTTACTTTTGATGTTTCCTACAAAACTATACAGCAGCCTTTCATTGCCATATGTTACAACCGGCTTCCAGCCCCAAATCCCCAAACAGCAGCAGATTTGATGGAGGAGGAGAGCAAAAGGCTGAGAGCTCAAACAGCTATTTTTCCAGTTCTGGTAAGGTGAGCACAGCTGGGTTGTATCAAGGCTACTCTCTGGGGTATTTTTAGTAAAGACCAGAACACGAGAGGCCAGATCCTCAGCAGCGCTATGCCGATTTACACCCACTAGAGCCAGCGTAAGTATACCCTCCGCACTTAAACCAGAGAGCTAAAAAAGAATCCAAAGAGCAAACTGAAATTGCTCTCTCTGATCTCCTGTGCGCTGCCGGTTGCTCAACATCTTTACTGACAAACGAAGAGCGTAACAGGATCATTCAAGTTCACTAATTTCCCAAACTGGGCTAAAAACAGCTGCTAGGATTGTGCAAGAACTCCTGGAGAAATTTCCACTGGCAGAGCTACCCGCAGCTTGGGCCCAGATAGTAAATCACAGGGGAAAAGGAACGTGGAAGGACGCTGGCACGCTCCCCCAAATATTTGTTGTGTTGTAGTTTGAAGAGCGCTTGCTGCGAAAAGACTCAACCACCGTGGGCTCTGCCCTGATTGCTGGCCCAGGATCGTTTGAAGTTTGGACCCACTGGCTTGATTCTGCTGGTAATATCCATGCTTGAAGCTCATTTTATTTTACTTTTTTTCCCTCCTGGCTTTTTGAGAATTTCACAGAATACACTTCAAGCACTTCCTGAATCCCGCAAGGGGAAAACAGCCCTGCTTTGTGCGTGTTCATTAATTGGCATAACCACTTCCCTGAGAAGTCCTGCGGCGCAAGCTCGTTTAGGAAAGGAATTTAAAATCTGCCAGATGGACAGCCGCAGTGTTGGAGATGTGACTTGGGTCATTTCATTGAAAACTCACCTAAATTTGACCTAAACACGAGCCTTCGGAAAAATCAGGCCTTGCACCTACTCAGGAGAAACTTGGTAAGAGTCCGGCAGCTCCAACCAGACGTCCTCAGTGATAAGGCAAAGTGAAACAACTCCCACGGGACCACAAAATTAACTCCTAAAACCCCCACAAAAAAAAGGCAGAAGGCAACTGCCTGGAAAACCTTCATCCTGAATTTTCCACTGCTGAAGCACACGACTTTGCGACACGCTCGCCTTTTAATACAGCGGACGGTAAAGACGCAGGTAAGCATAAATTAACTGGGCGCTGCTTTATATCAAGGTCTCCTCATACCACTCTGGCAGGATTTACGCCGCCCAAAGGCCCTTCCACACGGCTGAAACGTAGCGTCAGTGTAAGCACGGCCATAGCCTGTTGCATTTCTTCAATCGCAATCGGGACGTTAAAGTGTTTGCTAACACCGGGGGCCCTTGGCCCCCAGTGCTGAGTTAAGGGCTTTTTTCCTCCCTCCCCTGGAGTCTTTTTAGGCTTGCCAGCGAGAAGAGGCTCAAGGTACAGTTGCAAAAGCGTGCCTGAATCATTGCATCTCAATGAGAATCATTATGAAATCACCTGCGCGAAAGAAAAGGTCAAGAAAAGGGAACGACGCTGATGAAAGCCAGCCAGAAAAACAACCCCGGAAAGAGAAGCTTGCCTACAATTACAACTCCGCTGCCCTTTTGGCTCACCGTATCGCCCAAGTCACCTCTCTCATATTAACACTCAGCCAGCAGCACAAGCAGAGGTAATAATACAAATAATAACTTGCCTGTCATTAGCTCTCCCAGCTTGGAAAAAGAATAAGAAACTTAAAATGAGCTCCGCTGAGCAACGCGAACGCGATGCAGACCCGCAAAGGGGCTTTCCCAGGGAGCCAGCCCATCTTCAGCTCTCGTAGCGGGATGAATGGGTTTAAATGTTCCCCATCAAACCCAGCTCGCAGCAACACACTATTACAATGAATTTTAGGCATGGGGACACCTGGCTTCTATTCAGGGCACGATCGCAGGGCAGGTCAGATCTCTCCCCCGTGCCTCGGGTTCCCTACCTCCACGAGGTAACGATACCCTTTTGTGAGCGAGCTCTACGGATTAAACTTTTGCTTTGAATATATACTGTGAGCCAGATCCTCAGCCGCGCATTAAGCGATGTAATCACAAAGTAGCCGGGCATCTGGGCCCCATGTGTTCAGAATTTAATAATATTAATTGAAAAGGCATTTGGGCTCAGATCCTCAAACGTGTTGAGGTGTTTAAAGCCCATCGTCTCGAACAGGAATCGCGTATCTCTAACTCTTTGGAGATGTAGAGTTGTAGCACAAGGATTCAGAGGGTCCTTCAGACCTGTTGCTGACTCGGCCCATGACATCTGCGCCTGCGGGCAAAGCACAGGGCTTGGGTTCACCAGAACAGATTATCAGTTCAAGCGAGCAGCCATGAAAATCAACGGAGATAATGGATGAAGACTTCGGATCACCGAGTGTAAAACACTGCACAGCCTTGGACAGTAATTCCTGACGCGAACTTGTGAATTGAGGTTTGCGGGGTCTCGCCTGGTCTCCTTACAAAATGAGGGTTACACAACCACACAGCAGCCTGTCCTCCCTAATAACCTTAAAGCCTGTTTCAACTCCGCTCAAGTTTGAAACCAAAGTCCAGAGCCAGAAATGCTGCATTTTTGCAGATGTTGTAAAAACAGGCTGCGGAGTAGAGAGCAGAAAAACCTTGCTCGTGTTTTCCCTGGAGAGAATGGCAGGGAGGGCTCAAAGCCATCAGGGGATCCATCTGGGAGTTCAACCTCGTAAGATATACGGCCTCGTTACCGGCATTGCGCCATGCCCTGATGGTCTCGGTCCCCCCAAAGCACTATCTCCTACAGACAGGAAGGCAGCGCTTGTGTTGATACAAGTAGACAGCAAGAAGCCAAGCAAACCCTGGGAGATACCCGACTTTACCTCGACTGGCACGTCCCATGCACATGTTGTCTGGCGTTACCACTTCTTGCTTGATCGTGAAGTAGTCTGTCTGCAGGGAGTCCGTCTGGACCGGGTCACGCAGGATGACCGAGGGATAGTCGTTCTCGTACTTGAGGGACAGGAGCTCTTCCGAGCTGATGGGATGGAGGGTCTGGTAGGACTCTGTGATGAAGCTGGGCTCGGAGAACTCGGAGGGAGGCACGCACTGTGCGTGCTCAATGCCGTAACCTGCCGGCGGAACGGGAGCATCAGAAAGCAACCCAAATACAAACAGCCCAAAGAAACCAGAGCGCCGCTCGCTCCCCCTCCAGTCTCCCACAGCGCAGCGAGATTTGAGGTCTGCAGCGCAAGAGGAGAGTGCCTTTGGATATAAAATAAGGGGACAATTGGGCACTCATTTTGAGTAAGGTTTCTAAAAGCTACAGAGGGGCTGTCTTATAATTGCAGCAATTTAAAATAATAAGACATCCTCAACCATCATCAACGTGCATTACGCCAAACTCCTCTCAAGCGAGCTGACGGTGGGAAAAAGCTGGAAAATCATGGAAGAGCGTAGTCTGAGCAAAGGAAATACAGGGCAAAGAAGTTTCATCGATAACGAGGCGCTTCCACGGCCATCTCTCCTCACCGGCCGCAGCCTGGAATCCCAGTTTGGGTGAGTTGGGTTTTTTTGTTCTGATTCATGAAACACATCGCAGATTGCAAATGCTCTTAAGGAACGTCTCCAAAGCCATGGCAATGGGAAGGGCAGGAGCCTAGGTTGATGGCTCGTCCCTACCCTTGCTAGGCTCCTACCTAGCAATCCAGAATTAAACCTTCTTCCCTCATTCCCTCCCTTTTTGATTAAGTTTTTAAAAATTCCCAGTGTTCTGGAGTGTTGAGGTTGCTTTTCAGGTCTGCGGAGCTACAGCTTCAAACCAATAGTGCTTGCAAAACCAGATTACAGCATCTCAAGGCAGTCCTCAAAGAATAAAGATGGGCTCTAAATAAACCCTAAACGCTAGGAAAGAGAAAATCACTGCACGGTGCAGTCCTCACGTGATGCAGAGGAACCTCTAATAGGTGGCACTTCCGTGCCCGGAAGCACCAGAACGACACCGATAATCGAGACTTACTAATGAAGTAGTCTGAAGTATAGCGGGATTCTGGATATGTTGTGTTCACTCCATTTGCTGGGTACGGTTTTACCTCTTCTGCAAAGAGAAAAGGAAGGAAATGTCACATGTCCACAGGCATACTGTGCTTCGCAAGACTTGCTGTAACGCCGAGAGGTCTGAACTTCCTAAAACGCTCCTCTCCGGGTTAAACTGGGACGTTCAAAGGAACAGAAATGAGTTAGGAGCTGAAAGCCCACTCAAACAAGTGCCTGATGCACTTGGGTTCCTTTGGGAATGCTAGCCGCGGGCATGCCCAAATTTAAACAAAACAAAACAGAACGGCAACGACTTTCTCAATCAGAGGCTCCAGGTGGTTCTGAAATACTAATTGCATAATTTCCTTGCTTGCCTTAATCATTTTTGCCGTCTTTCATTCTCTTGAGGATCGCTTATCACGCTTACACGTATGAGCTCATGAAAAAACCCCACCATACAAGGACAGTTGTTTTCCTGAAAAAGCCCCTATTTTTAGACCCGCAGTAGGTGTGGGCAGCGCATATCAAAACCAGCCCCTACAACCCCAAACTAATGCTAATCCCCAGCCCACGCAGCACCTTTCACCTTACACCTGACGCGGGCAGAGGATCCCGTGCTCCGAAAAGCTTTGTCGCACCGTCCACCACCCAACTCCGCGGCGTATGGACGGGCAGGACGCCAAGATTTGAGCCTTTCTATAGGTGTAATTCAGTGAGAAAGAGCACGCGTCACACCAAAGCACGGGTTCTCTGCTTCCCCTTGCTTTTTCCGAGCACTTTGGTACTCCTGGGCTCGGCGCTGGATTTGCTTTCCCGTGTAAAAGCCACGTTGCTCCTACGCTGATCAGTTTTTCCACTAACACCTTACTGATTCCAGCACGGCATGTGGGCAGAGATACCAGCATTGGAGATTTTATTTTCTTTGCCGAGAGTAACCAAAATAAAAAAACACACAGAGACGACTCCGGGTTATGTTTATTTCTGCTGAGGCTAGAGAGAAGCGGACCGAAGATAATGCACGTTCGCTCGCAAGGAGCCTAATTTTGGCCCTCTCTCCTGGGGATTGCAGGGTGGAAAATATTCTCTAACAAAAGGAGGTTTTGTGCAAACAGAGAGACCTAATGAGAAATGCTCTTTTCCTCTCCCCACGGTGTCTGCCAAGGGGCAGGGTGGGCGACCACAGAGAAAGAGAGCGACCTTCAGCTACGCTTACAGTCAAGCGGAGGGCACTGCTGACTGCTGGTAACCCAAGAGGTTATTTTAGGAAGAAATTTGGAAAAATACGCCTGAAAATATCCAAATCCATGCAGGGAAAAGTCGCCCATCTGCTGCCGTTTTTAAACCCTGAGCAGCCTGTGGTACATGAGTCACTCTCGGAAAGCGCTCGCAAGGAGGCATGTTAGCAGGAGGACAGCAAGGTCACGGCCTGTCCCAGCGTGACCCAGTATCAGCGGTCGCACCGCTACAGGCAGAGTCAAACGTTGAGGCCATAGCCGCCACTCCCAGCATCGACAACCCCAGGCGATGACAGCGGGTGGCCGGGGAAGGTGGAAGAGACGAGGACTGGCAAGTTGGCCCCTGAGTCCACGGGCGAGCCTGGGGAAACCTTGATCTCTTGACGCTTCACATCCCCAGCTGCAAAGCGGAGACAGCCACCGCCTCTTGCGTGGGGAGAGATGCGGCACGGACAATTTTGCACGTTACGTTTGCACAGCAGCAGCGGCACAACAGAACGCGGATCCCGTCAGCGGTTTGGAGATGTACCACCAGCAAGACAAAGCCCCTGACCTACAGGGAACAGAAATCGGTCCTTGGGGTGAGGCTGGTTGTTCCTTCTTAGTTACTCTCCAAATACTTCACGGATATTGCCCTTCTGGGAAACGTGTTGAGAACCCATCACAGAAGCTACGGCTCAGACAGCTTATGCAAGAAGTGACAAAGTCACCAGGAAAACCGAACACAGAACGGAGACTTCTTGGTTCCCAGGGCTACGCCAACAGCGTTGAAACACAGAAACTCAGCTTTATTCTTTTTCATCCTTTCGGAAGAAAAGCCGCAACACGCACAAAGGTTTCCAGCTTCTTTGTAAAAGCTCCTCTCTGTCTCCGACCTTTCGCATCCTCGTCATTGCAGCACCTGAACACCGTCATGTGTCAGTGCTGTGAGGAAACACGACCCCTGCCTTGCTGTGAAACCCCAGCACCAAGTTCACCTCCAGGCCTTGGGGAATCTGCAGGAAGGAGCTGCAGACCCAGCTCTGCTGCCTCAGTCGGTACCTGCAGCACGCTGCACCCCTCTCACCGGGTTACAGCACAAACAAATGAAGAAGGTTTGCGGGAAGGCAGAGCTGCGTTACGAGTGATGGCTTATAGCAAGGAGAAACTGGACTGACCGCAAGGTTTTGCTTTGTTTGGTTAAGCCGCTTGCTGTTGATATAAGCGCTCAGGAAAAATTATGCAAAACGAGAAGAACAGAACAGATATAGAGTCAAAGAGCAGAAAAACAGTCTGTCGTACACAGACCCTGGGAAGAGCCGTGTTTACCTTTTGCAAACCACGGGTAGCAGTAAAATTAGTAATCAGCAATTAACATCCATTTGTCAATGGTTTCCTGGAAGGCGTTAACTGTGCTCCCCCTCCCCTTCCTGCCACCAGTACAGGCCTGCTGACAAGCACGCAGGGTTGGTACGACAGCGCAAGGGATGTTCCAGGAAAGCAAATAGCTTTGCACAAAAACGAGCCAGAGAAAGAGCCCAGATTCGCCGCTGCTCCTGCTCGTGGCTCAGTTAAAGGTGGTAAGCTCTTCGCCTACTCTTCAGAAACCACCCCAGGCTAAGTGATGCTTTGGCATCCAGACACTACGAAAATCAACACTTAATTTCAACGCGTGCGTCCCCAGTCAATGAAAATTAGCGTCCTTCAATGCTGTCACGCAGGGACTGGCAGAGACGGCTTCTCCTGTGGGGGACACAGCCACGCTTAACAAAACGCCATCGCACTTTTTGGGACACGAAACAAAGAAAAACAGCTTCCAATCGCAACTGGGAAATGAGGGCGGGATTTTGGCAGTATTGTTGTACCCGCTTTCACGGGAGGAAGTAGTAAAATTCACAACGGGAGCCGAATAAGCTGAGGAAGAATGCTTTGGAAAATCCCACCACCGTTTCCAGGCAGGCAGAGCGTCCCTGCCCGCTGCGGATTCCTGCCAAGCGGCCGGCACAAACACCCTTCCTCTTTCAAGCAGTGCCATGATTTGCGTTGCCCGCTACCGGCTAGGACGCCCGTTTGAAATCCTACTGGGAAGTCGGGCTTTGAAGGCTGCTTTTACTGGGATTGAAGCCCAGGGCGAACACCTCATTGCATAGCTAGGCTGCGAGCCAAGGACTTTGGGAAGGCCCCAGATCAGACTAGCCAGGACGGCGTGAGCCGTTCACCCTGGAGACTCCAGGACTCACCTTTCTGCAAGATCTCCAGATGTTCCCAAAGGATATCTCCCACAAAGTCAGGTGCTAGCTCCAGGAAGCACTCCTTGCCCAGGGCGCAGAGGGCAGCTCCGTTCATGCAAAACTTCTGGAAATCCACTCCCTTCAGGCTAAACTCATTCACCGCCCACATCACCCAGTCCCGCACGTGCGTCTCCGTCCACTGCTGGGGATCTGCAACAAGGGATTATACAAGACATCCACTAATGAGCAACCACAAGCCGTTTCCCCAGGAAAACAGGGCACAAACAGTTCACTGCGCTTGCACAGCCTAGTCCCATTGAGATTGGGAGTCCACTGGCACAGGGGTAAAACGTGGTGGGGGATGTTACACCTAGAGTTCGGATCAGCCCTGTTTGTAGACATATTTCATACAAGGAAGGAGCCGTGGATTTCTCTGGGACTTCTAAAAATCCCACCGGTTCTCTGACGCCTTCTCTGACGCCCATTTCTCCATCTGGCTTGGTTTCTCCCTGCCATCAGCCTCTTCCAAGGCGTCTCCGCTGCTTCTCCATACAGCGGAGATCACTTGCGAATAGAAGTCCTGGAGCTGCCTCCAAAGGAGCAGCTCCCCAAAGCTGCAACAGCGGTTAGCCGGGCAAAGAGGCACGGTCTCCCAGACAGATATAGTTTGCAAGCGACACTGAAAGGTTTTGCCTGTATGTCCAGGTTTTTCCAGCCAAAGCTGCCAAGAAACAAGGCAATAGTACACAAAGAGAATCAACAAAAGAGATGGCAGATGTGGAGAAGGGCGCCCTGGCAGGAGGACACGATCCCTGTGTCTGCCACGGGGAAGCCATGTCTTACCTTTGGGGATTCCCAGCCGCTGTTGCTCTTTTGCGAAGCCGCTGAAGGTGGCTTTCAACGCCTGAGACATCATTTCCTTGCTGCTGGGAGTTAATAAAGGCACGTCCGCACATTCCATATCTGAAAGAAGCAGGAGAGAAAGACGGCCATGAGGACACAGGACTGGGAAAGACGGCAGAAGTCCTCGTAACGCGGCGGACGTTGAACTGTCGGAAGAACAGAGCCATCCGTTTCACTTTTTTCATCTGATATTTTCATACCTAAACCTACAAATCCATACCTTGCAAGTCCGTGAGCAGATTTCTTAAATACAAGTAAAATAAGCGTGCTTGTAATAAGCCTGTGCTTAAAGGGCATAGACACACCACAGCTGGTAAGACTGGTTACATGGCGCACACAGTCTCCCTAGAAGTCAACCATTAATATGCTGCTGGAAATCCGACGGTGATATCGAAGACCATTAGAGATATCAACCGGCTGGGCTTCATCGCCCCAAGTGGCGTCTGGGGCCTGGGGGATAGTTGAGCAGCTCCAGACGCCAGTGAAGGCAGAGAGTCCTACACCAAGGTGGACAAGAAAACAGGGCGAAAAACACCTCTGAATCACCGCTCCATCCCTGGGCATCCCAAGCAAGGGAAAAAATTAATTTTAAAGAATCGCGGGCAATCCTGGAAAAAATAAAGCTGACAGCAGGCTGAGGCAGGACGGAGAGCCGGCAGAAAACCCATTTGAAGAGGGAGGGAAAACAAAGAGCTGGAAAATCCCACATTAGCACAGAGTTACATCACGCGCAGCCCATAGCAAGGAGCGACGCGATTCGGGGTGAGTCACCGAACAACGCTCAGCCGCCCCCACGGGAGAGCGCGGGGCCAAGCCAAGAGCCGGGCCTTGGAGTAAGCCCCGACGAGAAGCAAAGCTCTTCCTTTCTTTCTTTTTTTGTTTCTTTCTCCAGTTTATTTGGAAGGAGGCAGATATTTGTAGCCAAAGAGTTTCATAAACACAAGCAACCGCTTAAAAAAAAAAAAACTGAATAAAGCTTTGGCTCTTTTTCATATATTTTAAGCATTCCTGAAAAACATGTTCCGTGGAGAAGGCGAGCCTCGTACACCCGCCATCTCAAAGGGCTCAACTTTATTGGTCTCATATGTAAGTCTTCCACCTGAGGTTGCTTTAGCGCTGTAGCCTACTGGAAATTTTTCAAGGAAAACTGTTCTCAGTGGAAAAACGACAACACGCGCAAGCTCTTCTGGCGTTTTCGTGAAAGTCTGGACGTAGACATCGAAAGTCAAAGAATTCTCTGTTTTGTGGAAAGCCCAGCCACCTTGGCTTACCACCACTCTTAAGTTACTTTAAGCTCTGATTTAACAACCCGCTATACCTGCAAAACGTGAGTGCTTCTTTCGAACGGCATTGAGTGCTTCGTTCGAACGGCATTGAGTGCGTTCCTAATGCAACAGCGAGTCAGGGCTGGAGGCAGCGCTGCAGCAGCCGAGCACGGGCAGCCCAGTGCAACAACGCCGCTTTCCAGTCTCACCCAGTCTGGGCTTCCCGCTCCACTCAAGTCCTCCACAGCCAAACTCGCAGGCATCGTTCAAAAGGCCAAACAACCCAACGTTGGGGTTTTTTGGCAAGTGGGAACCTGGGGGTTGGGTCAATAAGCCCCCACGTGCAGCTCTGCAGCACAGAGTGAGGTTGACCACGCTGCAGAGCGTCCCCGAATCATCAGCTGGATGCGCCGAACGCAGTTGCACTGCAAAAGCGAACAGAGTCACTTTTCTGTCTCCGTCTTTGCACCTTCCGCCTATTTGCAGCTCCCTCTAAGGTTAGTCACCAAGGCGCTCAAGCAACGATTTGCACGACTCCTTGCTCAGGTAGGACTCATAAAACCCTCGACACCGAGCCTCCCGGGACCCGATTCCTCCCCCTAACCCACATAAATCAAGGATTCCCTGTCCCAGTGGAAGTATCGGGACCTTTGAAAGCAAACAATACATTCAAAGGCTATTTGGCAAATTACACTTCATTATTTACTGGATTTGGCTGGAGAGGGCACAGAAAAATGAGCAGCCACCCTCGCTATCTCTGTTCTCAATCTGCTGCTTTGAGATAACACTGGGAGAAAGTGGTTCAGTGCCCCTTTCCCTTCATCCTCATGTTACATTTTAATGCTTTGCTTTCTGTGCTCTGTGGTTACAGGGACCACCCAGGAATCCGCTCCCCTCCGCCGGCTGGTTAAACGGCAGTTCACTGCTCCCGGGTGCTATAGGAAGATGAGTCAAGGCTAAGAAAACGTTTCTAACCCCGGTTTTTACACTGAATCACTCGCGAAAGCCTGCGCGGAGGTGCCCTCCTTAGGTAAGCCGCCCAGAGCAGCGGGGCGAGGTGATGCGCGTGCAAAATTGTATCTCTGCAACGCAAGCGAGTACCTACCACCGATCCCCGCTGTCTTCCCCCGCGGGATTCATGGGGCTGGGTTTGCACATACCCGGCGAATCAGTTTTTCGGTAGCGGGGGATAGGGTTTCGGTTTAGTAAGGTGAACGCTGAGCTCTGCACAAACAACATGTCAAAACAGGGAAGACTTAAAAGCGATTCCCAGGGAGAGGTCATCGGAGAAGCAAACCGTCTATTTTCGATTGGGGGAAAAAAAAAAATTTAAAAAGCAAAGTGCCAGAGGAGGGTTTCTATTTAAACACCAAAATAAACCAAAATGTGCATTTCAAGGCTTCTCCTCCAAAATACCTTGCACCCGGCAGATTTAGGACTGAAACACCATCTCCTTCTTTTCCTGTTAGACCGTAGCTGACAGCTAAAGTTTCTTCAGAAGACAAAACAGCCAAACCCCCCCAAGCCTGCTAACGTTTGCAGAAGCCTTATTTTAGTCAGCAGTGTCCCACATGTGTAGAAAAGCTCACACGTGTAAAACGGAACGTGTTTGTAAAGCTCTGCATACGTGTTTGTGGACAAGTCTTAGCCGTGTGATCCGAACGAGACGGCGCGGACGGAGCATTTTTAACCTAAATTCTGCCNCGGAGAAGCAAACCGTCTATTTTCGATTGGGGGAAAAAAAAAAATTTAAAAAGCAAAGTGCCAGAGGAGGGTTTCTATTTAAACACCAAAATAAACCAAAATGTGCATTTCAAGGCTTCTCCTCCAAAATACCTTGCACCCGGCAGATTTAGGACTGAAACACCATCTCCTTCTTTTCCTGTTAGACCGTAGCTGACAGCTAAAGTTTCTTCAGAAGACAAAACAGCCAAACCCCCCCAAGCCTGCTAACGTTTGCAGAAGCCTTATTTTAGTCAGCAGTGTCCCACATGTGTAGAAAAGCTCACACGTGTAAAACGGAACGTGTTTGTAAAGCTCTGCATACGTGTTTGTGGACAAGTCTTAGCCGTGTGATCCGAACGAGACGGCGCGGACGGAGCATTTTTAACCTAAATTCTGCCCCTGCTGCCTTTGAGATACTGAATTTCCTTAAGCATCACTTCCTTTTGTTAATCCAGGGAGCACGGTGCGCTTTACCCGGCTCTGCGTGACGCAGCTTTGCTGGGAGCAGCGGAGTTGCTTCCCGGGGAGGGGAATCGAGCCCTGGCGATATCCTCCAGCACCCGCAGACCGGCCCTTCGCCTTCGGTTTGGGATGCCTAAAGGTCAGAGCCAAGCAAAATCTGAGTAACAAAAGCAACCCGGGCTTAGCTCCCCCGGTTTCAGCTTTCACTGCCATCTGAAACCTGTTTCCAAGATTTTAATCAAATCTTGCACAAATAAAATGTCTCCTTTTGTGGACCTCCCGCCGTCCGCAAAGCACACGCGCGCACGCACGCGCGCTCGGAAGAAACGCACGGGAAGGAGCGTCAGCCAGCACCAAAGCCAGCTGTTACACCTAAGCTCAGTTCAGAAATGTCAGGGTTTTAATCTGAAAAGCAAGCGCAGCAGCGGGGGCCAGGCGACCACGGCGTTGCAGCCCAGGCTCGGTTTGCTGTATCATTTTTACGACGCCCATTAAAGCCTCATCGACACGGCTGCCACGCGCAGTTTGCCGCCTAGATGCCATGCCCTCCCCTTGCTGCTGCTGCACTGACAGGGAACTGCATTTGATTTTCCCCCCGGGAGATCACGCGGGGTGTTACGGTTTGATTTTTAAATACTAACAGGAGTTGCAGTCGCTCTAAAAAATTATGTCACCAGCATTTCCAGCATCTGTAGAGCAGAGATAAGTAATTCGTCTTGCACGGTGGGAAGGCAGAGAGGGACGTCTATTCATCTGGCTGCAGCTTTCCAAAGCAAGGAGGGATCTGGGGACTCACTTCAAGACCCCGGACGCTTCTCAAAACCAGACCCCTATTTTTCCTCCAGCTCCCTGACATCCCTGCGGACGGGGCTTCAGGAAGACAAGAGGACAGCAACAATCTCGACGCTGCCGAGAGCCAGCGCTGCGTCCCTGTACGGGCTTCACGCGAAGGGGGACGTGCCCAGAACCCACCACCCCGCTCGTGCTAGGTGTCCCACCACCAGATGCGGAGCCTGGGAGAGAAGCAGCCAGCAAACGGACAGAGAGGCCAAGATCACCGAGTTCATCTCCCAGCCAAATTCCCGCTCTGCTCTCACCAGGCCCCGCATGTATAAACTATTTTTACGCGTCTGATCTTCTTAAAGGACTACGATTTACAAACTTTAGGGATTTTGACCTTAAAACGCAAGCAACTCCACTGCACGCCAAAGCATTAGCATGGGATTCCATAAGCAAAATAAATGGCAGTGAAGGGAAAAAAAAGATGCTCTGACCAGGAGGACGGCAGTAAAGCCATTTTTCACCCGAGTTTCTCCTCGGGGTCAATGCCTCTTTAAAGCTCCCCTCGGCCACTCACTTTTTATCCCATCAAAAGCCCCAGCGTGTCCTCGCCCGGTCCTCGCTATTTTACCCAGTAGCCCGCGTGTAAATGGATGCACAGCGGGGTCAGAGTGGAGCCCGCTGACCCAGCGGCCTCCTCCTGCCCTTGCTCTGATGGATGGACGCCAAGGTCAGGAACCCAACGCGCTGTTGTCTCAGGTAAAAGCCCGATCCCTGCCCAGCCTCCTCGTCGGCCCCTTCCCAGGCCCGAGACGAGCCCTACGGCGTGCCGGTGCCGCGAGGATCTTGGTCCTTTGGTGGCTTCGAAGAGGCACGGGGATAAGCTCGGGAGAAGACGCGTGTTGGTTTCAAACCAGATCATTTGCAGACAAGTCAAGAAGAATGGCCTCTCCGGGATTGCGCCGCCAAGGGCTGCACAAATTTGTGCCTGTCTCAAAAGATCGGTCCTTGAGCCCCGAGCGAGCCGAGATCCTCCTCTGAGCCCCCACGCGTGACAGCCTCCTCGAGGTGTCCACGATCCAGGACATCCCCGCGCCGCTGGATGTCTGCGACGGAGCCGGAGGAGTTTCTCAGAGGCTCTGCGACAAGGGACACGGGTTTACTCTCCTACCCTCTTCCCGCGTGCCCACGGTGAGCCCGTGACCACCAAGCCCCGAAACTCCCCATCGCCAGCCCGCCCCAAGCCTGACGCTGCCCCAGCTCAACCCCCTGGCACACCAAAGCCCCTCTGCCCCGCTCTTCACGACGACCAAAACTAGGGCAGAGTGAGGGACGGGGGAAGCTGAAACCCAGCAGATTTCCTAACATCCCCCAGCCGGCAGGGTTCAGCAGCCGAGGAACCTTTCTCAGGATAAGAGGAGGCTGGGGAGAGGGGGGCCAGGAGCCGAGACCCTTCCCACGCTCCCCGACAAAGCAGCCCGGGCACCGTGGGGGCACCATCTCCCCATCTCAGGTTTCCACCACCATCACCAGGCACCTCCATGCCCCCCCGGGGCAGCTCCGGAGCAGGGACACCCGGGCAAATAACCTCAGCTGAGCCCCCTGTTATTCAGGCAGGATTAGGCAAAAATTTGTCTGCACTTTTGAACTGTTTTCACAAGCGTTGCCTCTCACTCCCACGCAGGAAGAAGGAGAGGAGCCGGCCTGTTCCAATTAGGGCTCCTCGGACTGAAAGGGCGGCGAAATTCAGGGGAGGGGGGAAAGGGAAAGTGGGACGGAAAGCTGGAAAAAGGGGAACGGGGAGGAGAAAACCGGGAAGCAAGGACGGACGGGGAGGCGTTTGCTAGCGATGCGGGGAGAGGACGGGGAGGCAAGGGCCAGGCGGAGGAGGCTTGGGACCCCTTCCCGCAGCACCTCGCCGGAGAGCGGCCCTGCTTCCCTCTGCAAGGAGCGGCACAAAAGGCACGGACATTTGCTATTTTAATTTTAAATAAATATATTTCTTGTTGTAAAAAAAAAGAAAAAAAAAAGAAAAATAAGTCTTTTTTTGTGTGTGTGTGTGTGTCCTTCAAGCAGTGAAAAATAAATAGCCTGAGATGAAAGCTGGGCTTCAAGAGAAAAACAAGAGAGGAAACCGAAAGCCTACACTGCTTCGAGCTGCAGAAAGCACAACAAAGCCGGCTTTCTTCCGGCATTCAGCAGCTTTCTTATGGAGATGTGGTGTGTCATGGGGGTGAGTTCTTCCCCTAAATAGAGGGCCTCAAAACTGTCTTCCCTAAATGCAGATAAAAGCATTTCTTCCAAGTCTGGGGTCTCGGCGCTTACAGCAGCGCAGGGAGCGAGGAAGGGGAAAGGTTAAGGCGAGGGTGGGACGTCAGGATGCTCTGCTCGGCCTCTTCGGGGTAAATCGCTTCGCGAGCGCATGGGTACAAGACGGTGCTCTCGGGGGAGACGTGCTCAGAAGGAAAACTGGGCACAGAGCAACCAAAAGGTGGGTTTGTTTTGGCTCTGGGTATCTTGCAGCCCATGAGGAACCAGGCAGCAGCACCAGCAGGTGAAAGGACACTTCGCCCTCTACGCCGACGCCATCAAACTCGCAGCCTTCACCCTCTGAGCGTGCCTGCTGCCCTTGTTCAGGCTCCCTTCCACTCTGTCCTGGCTTTAGAATGTGGGTGTGGGATGGAGATCCTGGGAAAGCGGCATCCCCTGCAGTCCCAGGAGCTCGCAGGGGAACGGCAGCCTGGTGGTCAGCTCGCTCGGTCCTCCCGGGCCTTTGCGGGGGTGAGGAGGGAAAGAAGTGTTAGAGAAACCCCTGGATCGAAGCTAAGCAAAACCACAGGGCTTGAGTCAACGCTCGCTGCAATTACGGGAAAGCTTCCTCAACCTCAGCAGGCAGGGACAGGCGGTGGAGGGCTTCGCTCCGTCCTCCCCGCTTCAGCTGCTGGAAGGAGCGCAGATGGATAAGAGCACGCACCGGAGAGATGCGGCCACCTCTGAGGCTGGGGAACGTGGCCATGGTTTAACAAGGCTCGTCGAAACTATGCAAAGCAGTCAGCAAAAAGATTTTTCCATCAAGACGAAGCAACAGCGGAGGTCAGGCCGTGCCACGAGGCTGGCGTGGTTTAGCTCCAGCACCGCCGTGTAACCCAGCGCAAGCACCCCCCACCCCCCTGCAAGAGCAAACACTCTTGAGCCAGCTTCAAACCAGCTTCTGTCGCTTTAGATTGAACAGCATCGCAACCGAAAACTTGCGCAAGCCTTTTCCGAACCCGCCGGCCTGACGACGGGGCCCGGGGTTAATTAAACCCGTGCAAAACCCGCGCGGAGGCTCAGCTCACGGGTCAGCGCTCTGGAGGTAGCCAGACCAGGAGGCTGCAGTCAACGCAGAGGCAGCGAGGAACAACCTCCATGTGCCCAAACCACTCCTGCTCGGGAGCCGAAGCCTCTTCTTGCAGCGGTCAGGCCCTTATCGCCCTTCATCCTCCTGCTTTCTTGAGCGTCACGTGAGCCGGGGCATCCCCTCTGAAGATAGGATTAGCGTCTCACTTCCAGGCCTGCTTGCCTTCGATTCTTCCATAGGGTTGGGAGGATGCTCCCCGCCTCGCATAAACCTACGAGACATGCTTCCCCTGTGATAATTCGCTCTAATCCCTGCTAACCGCGCTGCTAAAGAGCTCTAATCCCCATGCGCGGGCACACACGCACTAACGGGAGCACGGGGTGGGCTCAGCCGAGCCTGTAATGGACACCCAGCCCCGAGTGAAAGGAGGTCAAGTGTAAATAGCGAGTCGAGGTCATGCCCGTGGCAGCTGCCCCGCATCAGTGCTCTGGCTCGGGGAGATGCTCCTCTGCAAACAAGCGGCTAAAACCCAGCTCCTCATACTCCCGCGTCCCAGCAGCGAAGCTCGAATTGCTCAACAGCAACGAAAAAAGAAAAGAAAAAAAAAAAAGTCCTCCAAAACCCCAGCGATCCCCACCAAACAACCAACCAGATATTCATTTGCTCCTTGGAAGGGTGCCCGAGGTATTCAAACGGCTCACGCCTGGGACCAGAAGCCTCTTGAAATTCCTCGCTCTCTTTGGGCTGGGCTGGGAGCCCTGCAAGGCCAGCCATGTCGGCTTCACCGCCCGGGAGGTTCCCACAGCAGCAAGAACACGGCCTGAGCCCTCCCAAAGCAAACCCACGGCCGGGCTCCAGCACTCCGAGACGGAGACAGTGGTCCAGGTCATCCACACCCAGTGCTTCCTACTATTCCACAAGAGCATCCATTTCTTTCCAGCCAGGTTAAAACCAGGACTTCTACTGTTCTCGCCTCAAATCCCTCGCCGATGATGCCATTTCTGGTATCTTCAATGAAGAGGTGATGCGACCGGAGGATCTGTCCCTAGAGGAGGACGCACTGGCAGCCCAGCACCCTGACACAGATTTAACCTGGGCTGCAAAAGCAACCCACGGGATGCTGCCAAGGTACTACTGTAAGCATACCCGAGCAGTTCAGATTGAGCATTTCTCTATCCAGGCAAGACCTCTTTCTCTCCTCCGGATAGCAATCTCCCTCTCCTCCATCACCCAGATTTTGCAAGGCCAGGCTGAGGTTAATCGGCAGCGCGTTGTGCGAGGAAGATGCCGTCAGGATCAAAGCGTGAAAAGGGAAGGCTGAGATCTCTCGGCAGGGCTGTCCCCTCGCAGCGGGGATAACGGCCAAGGAACCTTCAGCCACGCTGAGCTCTTTCATCACCCCACAAAGAGATCGCAGCCCCTCTAAGTCAGCTCAAACACACCTGGAGAAGGCGCCACGCCAACACATTTTGTAAGCAGCTACACACGACCTCACAGCTTGGCATGGTTTCATTGCGTGTGCACGGCCGCGTGAAACGATTCTGTGCCCAGAATGAAAAACCCATTTTTTGTGCTGCCCATCACCACGATACAACACGCTTCTGACGTAGACGGACTCCACGGATGTCCCTGCGGCTCGGAGCCTACTGATCCTGAAAAGAAGCCTCAATTCTCCTTGCCTCAGGAAGGCATTAGACACGCAGACGCTCAGCCAAATGCCTCCAATCCGTCTGTCCCAAGGAATTCCCCAACCTTCACCTGATTTTCAGCCCAAGCCCTGCATAAACTGATCTCTCTGTGTCCTGGCCTCAGCCCTTGCCCGCAGGCTGAATCAACGCCACGTCATTCCAGACACGAGGGCACCACATGGCAGGACGCAGCCCAAAGTGCCCTCAAGCTAGGATGATGTTCAAGCCCCAGAATATCTCCCTCCACGTCCAAGTCGCTCTCCTCCACTCACCAGCCCCCTCATTCACAAACCAAGAATGTCTGTTAAAGCTGGAAGCGCTGGATCTGCTGTGGAGACACATCGGTGGTGTCCATACCACAAAAGTGCCTACCAGTCACGAGTGGAAGGTGCCCGTGGATATTCCTACGGCACTCCTCAAGCCCAGGACGTCTCCACATGATGCAGAGAGCACGAAGCCAGTGATGCAGAAGGGACCAAGCCGATGACGAAGAAGGGAGGCTCGGCAGTTCCGGGTCACCTCCCCGGCACGCACGCTGCCCCCAGGGCGGCAGGGTACGGGGCGAAGCTTGCCACGTCGCTCTGCAGCTGCAGATTCCTGCTGCCCTTCCCACCCCCACCTCCACAGCTTCCCCAGCCAACCCTTCCCTTGAGGGCAACGCCAGCCAGACGTAGAGCCAAGCCGGCGATAAACCGCAGCCGATTGCTCAACGGGAGGGTGCAAGTCGCAGCGTATCACATCCCCCGTGGATTGCAGAGGGATTGCCACTGCTGCCTTGCCCAGAGAAAAGCCCTTCTTCTGATATTGGGCTTTTGATAGCATCTTCTTGGGGTTTGGGTTTTCTTTTTTTTTCCATACAGCAGGAAGGGTTTTTGGCTCTGCCCAGGAAGCGCAGGCAGCGCTCGATGAGCAAGGCGAGCACGTGTGGAGGAGGGGAAGGAGCCTGAGAGCCTGTCGTCGCCTGGTGACCATCGGGTCCCCACCTCACCGTCTCGTCCCTTTCTGCCCAGGGACCTGCCACCGCACACGAGGACTCCAGGTCAGTCCTCCCTTACCAGGCCGAGCTGTCCAGCCGTCTTTGCAGTTACCGAAGGAGGAGAGGAGAGATTAGGGTATTTAGCTTAGAAATCAAACAAATAATTGCACAGGCTTTTACAAACAGATCAGGGTTGGGAGGTCAGAGCGCGCCTGGTAGATCTCAGCACTGTTTGCTTGGACTAAATAATATTAGACCAAGGATAATCAATCATTTTAACCAACAAAATTATTTATAAGTTTTTAGAGCAAATAGTCAGCTCTGCTAGCCACTGCCAAGAGATGGCACGTAGTGTAACGATCCACGTACCTCTAATTCCCCTGCGCTAGACATGGATTTACTTCTTTGCATCACTGGATTTACTCACTTACTCACTCACTCACTCACTCGCTGAAGACTTGCGCTTGCAAATCCCTTGACCCCTCCTCTCTGGAAGGATCCTTCCTCCCCTTCAGCGGCTCACAACTACACTCAACAGCCCCCTGCAGCTGAAATCAAAACCAAGGTAGCTCACAACATCCAGCGCACACTCCAGGCACCTTCCCTATGCTAGCTGCATCTCTCAGCGCAGCATCGTTTAACCGGAGGGGAGAAAGAACCAACCCAACAGAAGAGGCGAAAGACGCTCGAAGCAGAGGACCTGCGCTTTGCTGCCTGAGCCAGCCCCATCCCCAGGCACCCCGCAGGGTTGTGACTCCACCAGTGCCACCAAACGACGCCTTCGTGAGCACCATCCGTGTCCCAGCCCACGAACAAGAGCCACACGGCACGTCGAACGTTTCCACCCACCGGCCCTGAGACAGGCACGCTTCGCACAGCAGCAGACGACCCCAGCAGCCACGAACGGCGGAGGGCTTTGCTGGCGGGGCTGAAAGCCGTGCAAGCAAAGGTATCGCTGGGGCAAGGCGAACGAGGGTCAGCTTCACATCGGCCTCGGGGCCAGGAGGGGACAAAGGACAAGGCCATCCCTGGATGCTGCCTGCCAGCCCGACGCTGTTTCACCTCCCTGTCCCCGGAGAGCGAACCAAGCCGCGGAGCTCTCCCACTGATGGAGGCCGGGAAGGGCCCTGGGAGAAACCGAAACTCTGCAGCCCACGCCGGACAGAGTGCCTCGGAAACACTGGTGCCAAATCGNTCGGCCTCGGGGCCAGGAGGGGACAAAGGACAAGGCCATCCCTGGATGCTGCCTGCCAGCCCGACGCTGTTTCACCTCCCTGTCCCCGGAGAGCGAACCAAGCCGCGGAGCTCTCCCACTGATGGAGGCTGGGAAGGGCCCTGGGAGAAATCGAAACTCTGCAGCCTACGCCGGACAGAGTGCCTCGGAAACACTGGTGCCAAATCGATTTCATTTCACAACACCCCAGGAACGGTTCTCCCGGTATTATTATTTTTAAGCAGACAAGTAAATGAAGGCAAAGAACAAGGGGATTTTCCCAAGCACATCAGGCAGCTGAAGAGCCCCGAGATCAAGCCTCCTCCATCCCAGGGCAAGCACAGAGCTCCCGGGCTTCGCCCCTTCCCGGGCTACACCATGCGACCCCCAGGTTACCAAGCATCCCCACGCAGGACAGCAAGGGGAAGAAGACCCCGGGAAGCTCTAGGAAAGGTCTAGGTCTTCTAGGAAACTTCCCACCGGGGAAGGGACTAGCGCAGAGACTGGGCCAAACAAAGCCCTGGGAAGATGAAGAAGGTGGGAGTAAGCTGGGGAAGGCGGCCAAAGACGAACTGGGCTGCCCCATCAGCTTCAGTCATCCCCATCCCAGAGCCAAGCGTCGTGCAGGATGGGGATTATGTCACCTACGGGCCTCAGCCCGGACAGACGGGAGAGCAAAGGGCAGGCAGGGATAAGTCAGAGGGGCTGGAGGTGCTCGGATCTGCCCAGAGGAAGCCCGAGCTTGGAAACCTCATCGAAGGCTGCGGGGAGAGAGGCTGAGACACTCGCAGCCCTCGCATCCACCCTGCGCGCAGCATCCGGAAGCTATTAAGGAATTACAGGCTCTCTGGCCCCGAGCCTTCCCCGGCAGAAGTGCCTGGGAGCAGATGGTGAAAGGGCTGATTGAATTCGGCTGCTCAGGCCAAGAGGCTATTAGGAGGAGATGCAAATGGAGGAGGGGGTGGAGGGGGTGTCATTTGGCTACTTGGGAGCCGGGAGCCCTTGCCAGGAACTCCGGGAATCCTCCGCCGACCGTAACAAGGTTGGGGGAGCTTCAGCGGGGCCCTGGAGGGGTGGCTCGGAGGTGCGAGCCACCCTGCTGCTCTCGGCGGTTCGGCTCCAAGCTCCCGCTGCGCAGGGGCTGGGGTGCAACTGTAAGCGTACGGGGAGCAGGAGCCACAGGCCGGTGCCTCTCCTCAGGCACCTTCACCTCAAAAGGCAGCACGGACGCCGCGGTGGACGGGCACCCTTCCAGGGAGGCAGGACACCCGCGGACACCCACGTCCCCGCGGTCGCAGCCCCCCAGGAGCCGTGTGCTCCCGAGCCTTGATCCCGGTTGAGAAGGAGGTAAGAGAGCTGTCAGCTCCGCAGCCTTGCCCGCCCACGGGGCCAGCCTTTCTCCCACAAAAACGCAGGTTTGCAAAGACCCCCGATTCCCAACCCGGTCTAATCCCACCCCATCCCCAGCACTGGGCATGGGACCAGACCTCCCAAAGTGCCTTCAAAAGGGGGTGGGACACGAGTTACTCTGCATGGGAAGGAGGTGGGGGAAAAAGGCCAGGGCGAGAGACACACGTAGGGTGAAAAAAAAGCCAACAGGCAAAAAAAAAAGCGTAAATTTGGTTGGTAAGTCACCCCCGGTGCCAGCCTCGCTGAAGGTAACGCCGGCGTCTTGGCAAAACCAGTGATGGAAGAACCGAAATTGCCTGGGGGCAAAGGAAAGGGTTTAAATCCCTCCCTGGGAAGCGGGGGAAGAAAAAGGAGGAATGACCCAAAAATCAACACAGCTCCAAGCTCTGGGCTCGCCGCCCTGGCAAGCCAGCTCCAGCTCCCCACACCCCTGTGCCCTGCGGGGAGACAGGCATCGGCTCCAGGACGGCCGCGCCGCCCCCACCTCCGAATCCATCGCTCTTCTTCCGAGGAAGAAAGCTCCGAGGAGTCCCTCCGGGCTGCCTTGGCTGGCTGCCCCGGCTCCCCGAGGTTGGGAAATCGGGAGCCTCGCCAGGGCTCTGCCGGAGGGGCGGGCACGGAGCGCTCCGTGACCGTAAGGGGATCTTTTCGGAGCAATCTTTTCCGAGACAAGTCATGAGATTATTTCTTGCCTGGAATTTGCTCCCGCGGCTCCCATCAGCCCCGGACTGCTGAGTCAAGAGACCGCCGGGGCTGTGCCCTCCAGATGAGTAAATAACTTGCCATGGGGAGTGGTGGGGTGGGGGGCGGGGGGAGGGAGGAACTGGGCTCCGGCGGGGCGCGGGATGAAAGGAGGGAGGGCACCCGATGACTCCTCGAGCCTTGGGCCAGGGACACAGCCCAGCTCGGCAGCCGGCTCCGCTGCTGCTTTGCAACGCATCGAATTAGTCACCAGATTAGCGAGCGCACTTACACACGCTGGCGCGCAGCTGTTTAAAGGCACACTATCCCTCCCTTCTGCTTTTCTTCTTTCTCTCTGGGTTTTCCCCCCCACCCCGCTTCTCCTTCTTCCTCCTTTTATTTTTTTTTAATTATTTATTTTGAATTTTTTTTAGGCCTTTCTCCAGCTTTCAGCGAGTGCTTAGGACCAGCAGCCAGCAAACTCTTGGGAAGCCAAGGAAGAGGCAGTCCTCGATCACGGCCTGAAGATGCCAAACGGCTTGGGCTAGCGGCCAGAGGGCTGGTCCGGCCCAGGACCGGCTCAGAGCGGGGGCAGCCCCCCCGCTCGCTGCCGAGCCCCCTTCCCTCCTCGCCCTGTTGACGTTACGCCGGTCTGACGGGCAGCCAGGTCACTCTATAGGATCCATATGGCCCCGGCTGCTCGGGGCTTGGCCGTTTGAAAGCAAGAACGCGCGAGAGTCATCCAGCTCGAAGGCAAAACAGGCGCACGGCCGGGGCCTTTCAAGTCGCAAGCTTTAGAGCCAGCTTCAAATCTGGAGCCGCTTAAAGGGATGGAACCCAGCCCCAGTGACTAACCACCCCGCCGGGCCACGGCTACCGTGGCAGCTCCGAAACCCCCCTGCTGACGCTGGAAAGCGAAACTTTCCCAGCGCCGCGACGGCACCGGGCTTCTCAGAACCGGGGACAGCCCTCTGACATCAAGTCCAAATTTCTTCGCATCCCTTCGAAAGGACGGGTCCGGGAAACGCCGTGGGGTCGGGGCACGGGATGGGGAGCTGCAATGCTGCTACCAACCTGCCGGATTCATCTGCCGCCTGCGGATGATGCTGGGGATTGAGTAAACGAGTTTTTTCCCACCTCTGGCTGCAAATGAGGAGAAATTGCGTTTACTGACCTCATGAAGCGGTTGGGTAATGCGCCTTGAGCACTTTAAAAGAGAAAGCGTTTGGCACTGCGTTTTAAAACTGCTTCTAACAATAATGTGTAAAAAAACCCCCCAAAAGACCCAAATTTCACGTGTCCCACTACATCTTTTTTTAATTTTCCAGTGGAAAAAGCCAGGAGTACTCAGCTTTTGCAAGACCTTTCTTCTGACGTTTCAGGTTTCGGTAAACAATTTCTCAAAACTAAAAGGTAAAAAAAAAAAAAAAAAAAAGGCAAACCCAGCTCTTGCTGCTTCCAGAACACTGACCAAAATTAAGCGGTTTCGCACGAACACATGCAGACACCTACGAAAAATAAAAAACTTTCATGTGGGTCAGAAAGCCACATTTTTATTATTGTGATAGATGGTGCTGATGGCGGGGTTGGGGGCAGGGGGGGCGGAAAGCAACAGAAAACAAACCCCAAAGCGCTTCCCAGCATCCAGCTCCAGTTCCTGGGGTCTACTGGCTGCAACGTCAGCGGCAGCTTTCCCTTAGTCAGCAGTTTTCCCCAGAGACCTCCAAGGACATCCCAGGAGAGGCAGCATCCCAGCGGAAATCCCAGCCCAGGACTCCAGCCACCTTGAGGACATGCAACCCTCATCCTACGGTGTGAGACGCTCGGTTCCCGGAGGGATGCGGGGCTCAGCCATTCGTCTCCCAGCCCAAATCGGAGTCAACCCGTACACCCAGACTGGAAACCCCGAGAGACAGATTGGTCCTGACCTTCCTGGTGCTGCGGAGGAGACAGAGAGGTGCAGTATGGCTTAACCAGTCCATAAGAAAACCTAAATACTCCAAGCAAAGGGAGACCCGCATGGCTGCGGATGCTCCCACGTCCCTGCTGCAGCATAATGGGGGCACCGTGCCTCAGTTTCCCCTAAAGCCAGGTCTCATCAGGCCTTTCACCGACACCTTTTAGGGTCAGAGGCCAGGACCGGTTGCCCCAACGTTTTCGGGCTGAGCACCCAAGGCAGGGCGCATTTAAAGAAAAGCCAAGTCGCACTGGCTGGCTTCTCCTTGCGCTCCCCACCAGCCATCTGAAGAATGCCTTGGAATCACGTCAAATATTTGAAAGGAGATGGGGGGGAGAGGGGGCACAGGGAGGGGAGCGCGGGGGGGGCCGCTCCACTTTCGACTCTGTGTCTGGCTTCTTTCATCAAACCCACATTCCTACTCATGCCATCACCCTCCGGGAAAGTGCGACAACGTACATAATCCATGTGGAGCCAATTTAAAACCCTCTCCGTGTAAGAAAACGCATTTCATTCATTAACAAGCTGGGGTTAGGAGCCGGCCTGCAGCTCCACAGCCACCCCAGCAACACGGTCTTCAGCAGGAAAGGTTTCCTACGCACAGCCACGTCCCACAGGAGAGCAGTCCCCCCTGCAAACCCACCCAGGGTGTCGGGGGGACGCCGAGCCGGCATGGCGTAGCCCACCGGAAGCTCACTGCAATTCTGAAGAACGCTGGGATTTTTGAACCAGCCACCTGAGCTGGATGTCTCTGCCTCTTACGGCTTTACAGGAAAGGTTTAGCAGAAGGAAAAAAGCTGGAAAGCGGAGGATTGCTGGAGCACGGGGATTGCGGCCGTGTCCAGCGCCAGCTGCGAGACGACGGCGAGGGGAACTACAGCCCCAGCGCCCGACCAGCTCAGACGCAGACGGAGCCCTGCGACTTTGCACATCCCAATCCACAACGCGGGCTGCCGCCAGCACACGACAAATAGCTGATGGCTCACGGTGACCTCTGATCTTCAGCTCTCATTCCCAAACCGGAGCGAGCCACAGAAACGAGGGGATTTTCCTCTCTAGGAAAGAAAGCTATTTCTTCCTTGCACCGTAGTATTTTTCTGGCGGGTTATATTTATCCACAGGCTGCGAGGCTACAGGAACGAGATGCAGGACTGAGCGGCTGCGCTGCACCAGCACAGCCACCCTGGCTTCTTGCAAACAACAGGTCCACCCACGCGGCGCACAGAGCAGGTCGCTGGACGGAGGGAGCCAGGCATCGACAGCAATTCGAGACATGCCAAAAAATCGCGCACAGTCAGCGAGACCAAGGGGAGGCGACGGGGGAAAACGTACGGCCCGCCCGGTCCTGCACGTACGGGTATTGCCCCAATGACTCGATGGGACAGAAGAACAAACCAGGCCTCGGATTTTTGCCAGCTGAGTGGGGAAAAAAAACAAACCACCCAACACAAAAATGTGCCGTTTCATCTCAGTTCAGAAAGAGACAAGCAACGGCGGAGAGCTCCGGATTCGTTCCCCATCCAGGGCTAAATAAGCCAAAAGTTCCTCTGAGCCACCTACCACGTTCAACAAGGGAACAGAACGACTTAGAGCACTTCTGAATGCAAGCGCCAAGAGCTTTGCCTTCACCTAAACACGCGCAGCCTTGCAGAAGCTCAGGCTTTGCATGCAAACATTTGCAGCCTGTTACTGTCACACGCTTTCAGATCCGGCGGGTGCCTACAATCTAGATACGAAGGCTGAGCCTTGTAACCAAATTACAAACTGAAACCACCTTGATTTTTTTGTTTTTTTATTTTTCGCCACCTCTCTGGGGCCGACAACGACGTATGTACCCCCGTCCCAGGACACGAGTCCCTCCCGGGTTCAAGGAGATACTCAGGCAGGTGAAGCGCCTTGCCGATTTGCACGTTTTCGCGTAACTGCCACCAAAGCCTGCAGCAGTCACAGGCACAAATCCTCGAACCTGGGGAAGCTGGGACAGAGCGAAGAGAGCGGATCGACAGGCTGGATGCGCAGAGCCATACAGCAGGACCGAACCCAGCTTTGCAAGGGTCACCTTCGCGTCCGCCGTTATCTCTGGCGCCATCTCACAATTTTGCTGTTCGGCAGGACTTAAGTGGCCCCCCCGCCTCAGATTCCACTGCACCTGGGAAAAATGTAGGAGCTTGCAGGAGAATCAATAAATATTTATTGTTTAACCAGCAGTATTTTGACTGGAGATGTAAGCATGGCCCCACGCCAGGGAAACCAGAGCCTTCTTGGCCAGCGCTGCAAACAAATTTTTTTCTGTATCTAGTTGGAAGATTATAAACTACACAATGAAGGGGGAAAAAAAAGAAACACAGGCAGCGAGCAGCTTAGTCACGGAAGAGGAACAAAAGAGTTGAGATGCATAACTATGTCGGGGGTTAAAAAAAAGAGGGGGGGATGCAAGCCCAATTTTTGGCTGCGAGACAGCTGTACAGTTTGTATCAGCTACAGATTTGTCCCACTGGCTTCTGCAGTGATGAGGCTTTACGCTGGATCAGAGCGTATATCCCCAGCTTCAGAGGAGCTACGCTGATTTGGACAAGCTGCCGGCAAACCGGCCCGTGACTCGCAGCCGAGAAGCAAATCTGAGGAGCCAGGTCTCAACCTACGGAGGCACAATCCTGCACATGTAAGGAAGACTCCAGTTTCCACGGGGATCCCCAGACTCGGTGCAAGAAAGAGTCAGTCCCTGGCTCCGGGTGCATTTCAATGCTCAAGTAAAGCAGACCATCCCCGCCTTCTTCATTTCCGTTAGCCCCCTGGCACCATCCCACCAAGCACAGGTCTTCCCCGGAGCAAAATTTGTAAGCGTGGAGGATGCCAGCAGCTCCGTCCTTTGGATCCATTCCAGGGACAGCAGTGGCACTTGCTCTCCCAAGTCACGTAATTTGCTCGCCTTGAGGCGGCTCACGTGCCCACGCAAGGACCGGCTGACGATGCAAAAAGGAAAAGACCCCCTTTCCTCGTCCGGGACAAATCCATCTGGATTTGTTCCTTTCTTCCCCAAAACCCCAGCTGATCCTGGTAGCACAACTGCAAATAGCCATTTGGGATGACAGATCTGCAAGTTTACATCCCCAAACCACATTCAGACAAAAGTCCGGTCTTACTCACGCTTACCTCTTCCCCGAGTGCCTGAGATGTATCTGCTCTCACCAAAACAGCAACCGGTGAAGAACACCAAGCCAGCTTCCCTTTTGCCTCCAGCATCCAAGGTCCAAGCCCAGGACAACCTTTGCACCCTAAACCCTGTCCCTGCTGCTCCTCCAGCTCAGCCACCCGGCAGGGATCCACGCAGGAGGATGCAGTCGCTGTTTTTTCACAGCAGCGTACTCAAGGGCTGGCTCCCCTGGTACAACTCCGCACGCCACAGTCCCACCGGAGAGCGTGCGTGCTCGCAGCTAACGTGTTGCCTGCCTGCCAGCAATCTGCTATGGATTTGGGAGAGCGGGATGGCATACGACGTGCTCGTCAGCTTGCTCTGTAGAGCTCGAGCGCGGCATTCCAGCACGAGACCGTGTTTATCCCTTCATTTTATAAGGCCTATCAAAGCATGGCACGCCGTAATTACACGGCAAATTAGCAGCCGCTTCGTGTAACAACACTGTAATTACACAGTTGTTACATGCTTTGAGGAGTTTATGATTAAAAAGTGGAAGGAAAGGGGCTTTGCTCCTTTTCCCTGGAAATCTCGCTCCCTGCACCCAGGTTAAAAAGGCTGTAGTCAGGGATGCGCTTTAGGCGGCGTATCCCTGGAGGGGATATGGAGCTGCCCTCTTCCCACCCCTTTCCACAGCTTTGTCCCTTGAGCAGACAGAAGTTGACACCAGAAAATCTGGAGCCGGTGGCAGCCGGGTGCAGACAGTCCCGTCGCTCCTGGGAAACTCTCGTTCCCCCATCCTAGCTGGATACCACAGGAACGAGCATTTTGTAAGTGCATAGAAAGACAATTGCTCTTTTTCAGCTCAAATTCTCACCTCCTCCACAGGCAATCAGCATCGAAAATGCCAGCGGAGCCCAAAGCCCTCAATTTATTAGAGGCTCGCCCTTGTAGGCTGATGATTCCTGCCCACACGGAGCAATTCACAGCCAAAGCCCAGCTCTCACCTTTGGTGTTGATGCACAAGCAAAAGCATTCAGAGAGATGCCGGATGCAATTCTCTGCACCCCTGAAATCACTTCACCTCTCAGTGGTTGTTTCCCTTCCCCAGGCTTCGCCGGGCTTCCAGGGAAACGCTTTGGCATCGTGTGTGCGTGCGCGCAGCCCATCCCGGTGAGGACGGGTAAACGCCCTTCCAGCGCAACCCATGCAGCGCAAGGGACAGAGGACATCTCGAAGCAAGGAGGGAAACGCTGGTGGTTTGCTGCTGTGTTTCATCCCGCGTGCGAAAGAAAACGTGACCACGCAAGCCACCAAGAAGACCGATCTCTTAACAGCAGCAGGGAAACTGAGTCACCCTGTGGCTGACACAGCTGTAGGGACCAACCTGGAGCGCTGTGGAAGAATAACGCAGGACGGAACCTTCCTTCTCAGAAGAGAAGATGTTCCAAGACCCTGTGCACTACTCTCACCCCCAAGCGGCTCAGCAAGCGGACTCCCCGTCAACGGGCTGATCCAGCTGTTCTGTGCTCATATATAAAGACCTGGGAGCCAAGGTACGGCTGGAAACTCGCCCTCCCTAGACGAGACAGAGGGAAGGATGAAGGATCCCATCCTAAGACCACAATGAAGACGCACTCAGGCTCGTAAAGCTTGACGTTTCCCTGCAGCAAGGCACTGCGGAGGAGGGTATGCACTTGCCAGAAGACTCGCTTCAAATGCAAACTCCCTCACTTGCCTGCACTGAAAGCGAAAGCAAAGGAGAAAAAGAAAAGATTGACCTGGCTATGGGAAGGGGAAGCGGCGTGATGCAGGCAGGTCCTACATCCAAATGCACACTGTGTACAAGCCGTCCGCTTCCCCGTACCCTGCAGCGACCACAGCGGGAGAAATCTTGCCTCAGCCCTGACCCCGATGTTGTCCCAAATCTTAAACAGAGGGAAAGGCTCCTGCCAGATCAAAATACACCCCTGGGATGCCACCCACACACAGGCCAATGGAAACAACGCGTCTGTCTCACAGCTGTCCTTAGGGTAGGCAGGGGAAGCGCCGAAATGCGCGGGGTCCTTCTGTCCCCCAGCAGTCAGGATTTCTACGCTGCGTGTGCGCGGGCCGATTCCTCTTTCCGTGCCAGGCAGGAACAAACCCAGCCCAGTGCCCGTAACACACCTCCAGGGAAAGGAAGCAAGAGGGGGGGTGGATGCAGGAGGATGGGGAGCCCAGCATCTCTGCCTCCCCCGCGATGCCCAGCATCACCACCTGTCATCACAGCCCTTCTGCCGTACCTTGCGGGCCGAGAGTCAGCGGCTTCATTAGCAAGAAATGTCGTTACCTCTCAGTACTTGAGCCCCAGTTACACGCTGCCAGCTTCCAGCAAGGGTTGCGGAGCTGCTTTTAACTCTGACCACAGAGAGCAAACAGAGTTTTGCAGAACTGGAGGAAACAAATTGATTTGCGGAGGGCAGCATTTCCCAGCTGCAAGGTTTAAGTTCCCGTTAGGGTTGATTTTTGCACAGTTTGGGTTTTTAACTGTCTGAAAAAAAGCTGGCGAACTAAGTCCCACCAACCCAGTGGTGGATCAGTCACATATCTGCAACCAAAGGTGATGTTACCACCTACTCTACCGGACCCTTACAATGAAAACCCACGCACATACAACCCGTACGTGGAAGGAGAAGCCCCACCACTATGGTCTTTCTGGCTCCTGACCTGCTCATCTCGCTCACACATTCTCGCTGGCAACAGCGGGGGGGAATTTGGCTTTGGAAGCTCTGTACAAACTTCCCATCCCTTTCAGGTTATTTTTAAACCTTTTGGACACACTACAAGTCCCGTCTAACTTTTAGACGCAGAGGCTCCCTGCACGTGTGGGCTGGAGCAGGGACGGTATGGTGCAGCCAATGCATCTCTGCAGTTTTACGGGGCATCAAGCACCTGGCACATTAAACATCTCGCACAATTGAAAACCTGTGCCTGTAAGGTTAACCCTATGGATACCGCGAAGCAAATCTGCTTCGCTGCTTGCCGGCATGTAAAGGGACAAGGGGCTGGACTCCTCAGTGAGGCTGATACCCGTTTTGAAAAGAAGGGCAATGGGCACATCTGTGGCAGGTTCGGCAACGAGACCAAGGGCTGAACGAGCCGTCAGGGAGCAGCGAAGTCCTCAGATGCAGCCCAAAACGGACCAGAGGAGAGAAAAGTGATGTCCCCTACACACGCCATTGGGCAGCAGGATCCATATTCCTTCTCTCAACATCAGTCCAACCAAGCAAGAAAGCTTCAGCGTTCTCTAAAAAGTTAGAGGGGAAATGAGGTTAAGCCAGCTAATTGACAACATTGACCTTTTTGGCTCACAGCGTTAGCGCAGCCACCAAAACAGAAGCGACTGCAGCTGAAGTTGATAGGGAGTCAGCTCGGTTTTTTGCCTTTTTGGTTTTTGTTTTTCAGCGCTCTTCCTGCCCAAGTTTAAATTTGGGGGCAACTCTAAAAATTGCCTGCTGACATAGGCGGCCAAGGAGCTTTCATGGGGAGAAGAAACCGAACTCAAGGCAGCGCGAAACACCGAGTCCCTCACTTTAGGCACAAGGCAATTACCTTGATCCGATGCTCAAACACCTAAACAACACAGCTGCCTCTGTAACACGCTCCCACCTGTGCCAGGAGACAAGATACTTGGGCCTGAACTGAGAAACAAACCCCACGTCCCCCCAGCCGTGCCCCAAGCGACCAGGGGGTCCCATTTTCTTCCCCTGCAAGCAAACAGACTGCCGTCACGAGCCGAAGCGCAGGAATGAGTCTCCAGTAAACGTTCGTTTAACCAACGCTTTAGGAAATAGGCACAAACAGGTCCTCAACTCTGCCAGAGCCTCTCACTTAAGCTGCATGGGTGCTTTGGAAAACCATTCTCATCGTCCCTGTTGCATTTTGAAGCCCGGTACTTCCCAGTCCACACTTGAAAGCCAGGCTCGGCCTCACTGTCAGAGGCACCGAGCACCGAAATAGCTACAACCCGCAAGAGGGTCCTCTCTACGTGCAGGTAGAGCGGGAAGATGGATCGTGCGAAAGATACCCTCCCCGCATCCGACACCACGTAGCCCATCAGCGGCACATGCCCCAGGCCTCTGCTGACTTGCAGAAGCTCTCTGCAGACAAGGTGATCCTACACAAGCTTTTATTTTAAGTCTGAGCACCAACGCTGTGCCGCCCTGGCCCCTCTTGCGCTCCAGCACTCAGCTGTCACTTTATTTCCCGCACGCGGCCTGAAATCGTATTGCCTGGCAGGAGCTGAGCCCCGTTTCTGGGTTTCCTAGGAACTTGCTAACTGGCAGAGAAACGCACAACCCCAATTTGATTTTCTTCACCACACCGGCGCTGCACAAAAACCCAGCAAACCTCCGCTTGAGCACAGCGGGAATTGCAGCAGGGAGAGGGGAAGCAACGGGGCTCATTTCGCCCTCCCTTGCACCCAAAAAGAAGGTTTTTTTTCCCCTGCAGACCCTTCAAGCCCCATCGTCTACCCCGACGGAGCAAGGGAGAAAGAAAGCAGTTGAGCGCCTGGGGTCAGCAGGCAGGCAGGCAGACATCAGGATGTGAACAGCCCTTATTATGGTAAAGGCTCGACTGTTGGAGTTAACCACGGCCAGCAGCAGCTAAACTTGTATCTACAACATAAAACCCCACACGTCTCATTTCAGGCACACGTTGCTATCTTCCCCGATAGCTCCCGCACCCTTCCTCCACCCGTTTCTCCAGCTCCAGAGCACGGGGTGGGAGCGGGGGGAATCAAAGCAGCGCACTTTCCCGGTGTGAACGTGGTAAATCTAGAGGAGGTACCACTGGAGTTTTGTTTCCCAAATACCAGGAGTGCTTGGACCACACAAGACATTTCCAGCGAGG